>CM028925.1:4152500-4660000 GCA_016801845.1 Polydactylus sextarius
TGGTTTAGTCTTGTGTCAGAAGCAGCATCTTCACTGGTGTTTGGTGTTGTTGAGACTCCAGATCATGGGAACACAAGTCGCTAAGTTTGAACGTCACAACAATGACGGCAGCGTCTGAGACGCACAAATCATTGGTAAAGTTGGCTAGTGTGAACTAGGCTCACTATATCTGTACTGCATTGTATGATTTATCTGTGGGAACAGGAAGTCCACTATACTGTAGCATCACTCAATGGTTTGTCAACTGCTGTTTTGAAACAGCTCCTCATGGTTAGCTGTCATAATAACAGGTACTCTCTGATTTATTCATAAACTACACAAACAGTAAACTAAATTGTCCTGTTTGACCTGTTTGACATCTTATGGACAGATGCCTCTGCATCTCTTCTTCCCTGAATATGAAAAGATCAACACCAAAGGGAAACACTGCACACTTTCTCACACTGTCTCAGTATGTATCTGCGTTAAATGAATTTTCAATGCATTTACTGACGGAATTGAATATCTCATCCACAGGCCTATCACGCAATATGAAAAACCACAAAACCTTTTTGATTCAGTTTCAGTGTTGTGCACTAAATATTAATTCGTATTTTACATTTCTATGAAGCTTAAACATCAACATACCAGGTTGAAGACTCCACTCCGTAGATCAGCCGGTCGCTTAGTCACAGTCTTAAAAGAAGCAAGATTGGACAATTAGATAGTAGAAGTAGGATTATTAACATTATTAAAAACGTTACACAGGCTTCCACTTTTCAATCATTTCAAGAGGCAGATGGACAAATATTGTTAACTGTTATTGTTAATTGTTAATTGTTATAATTTATAGACTTATTTATAGACTTATATGTCTTACGTTGCCCTACTCATACCTCAGATTAATGCGCAGCTTTAATTTGTTGCCTCTTTCTCCATCTTAGTTGTCATCTCTGAGCTGCATCAGTGGCTCTCTTATCTTGTCTCCATGTTCTCTGTCCCTGTCTTGTCTCCTCCGCTTCATCTCTTTCCAGTTAACAACACAGGGGTTAAAAGAAGAAAATATTAGTAAGCATCAAAAGTAACGCAGTAGTAGTAGTAATGAATCCCTTGACAGACATCTGTTTTCTTTTCACAGCTGGTGAATGAGAAACGCTACCTGAGTGGTGACGCAAAGTTGACGTTTTGTAAAATCGGCTGGTAAAAGGCAAAGCACCGTACATTTTACAAATTGAGCAGCTCATTTCACCAGTTATCTCTAAAAAGAGAGACAGAGATATAAAGGAATGTGAGACCTGTTATGACATCCAATAAAAGTATTGTCAATAATTTGCAATCATGAAGTGTATCAGTTCGCTGCAAAGAAATAAGTGCGTAAATGAATAAATAAAGTCATTTAACGTAATAATGTTTCATTATTATCTGTTGAATATAAACATTAGGGTTTTAAACGTTACCGGTTCCCAGTTTCCAAATCTACCTGTATTGGTTTACTGGGTGGACTTGCCACTCACAATATGGCGGCCGCGCTGACGTACGGTGTCAACGGGAGCGCATCGGGTGCTATTTTTATAACTGACGTAATTTTTTACAATTGCTTTGTTTGTCTGTTGTAATTATTGTTATTGTAATAATAATAGTTATTGTTATTGTTATCATTGTTATTAAACTTGGCGTCTGTCATGGTCAACTGTGTTGTGTTCAAGGTGTTTGTGTGCCACCGACAAACAGCTAAATGCTAACAAGCTCATGCTAACGTTTCCTTTAATTACGCAGCGGCTAAGGTGACATACGGGGACTTTTCCACCGGCTGCAGTTAATGAGCAGGTTGAGAAAACATACCTCAACAAAAAAATTGCCTGTTCAGAGTTTATATTAGCCGTTAGCACCGTTACAAATCTTGTCAATTATATATAAAGACAAAATAAGAAAATTGCCTGAATGTGGCAAACTCTTAAAATCCCATATCTTCCATCACCTTGGAAAAGCCACTCCAGTATTCAAATTTATTTATTTATGTATTAATTGTAGAAGTCTTTTGTTTATTCGTCTTGCTCTTACTTGCCTGCGTTGTGTAGACAGTCATTGAAAATGGAGAAATTTGCAGTTTTATATTATTATTTTTTTTGCTGCTTTGTCATTTTGCTGCTATCCATTCTCGGTTCTTCTCACGCGCGACTGTGTGTGCAGGTAACTCAGGTGCGCGCGGACAGGTGGGAGAGGGAGGCGGGGTTAGTCTGCAGCGTGTGCACGAGCTATGATTGACAGGGACTTAGTCCTATCCCTCCATGTGATTGGTCAATTATTATTATTAATATTATTGGTGTACTACTGGTAGAACATAGTGACAGTTTAAGCAAATATGACTAAACAATGCCACTTATCTACATTTTTTAATATAAACTATTAATTTCTTTTCTGTTAACTTTTTTTATTTTCATTTAATGTATGATTTTTTTTTCTTTTTTCATTGCTGTCAAACAGATACATTTCTCCTTGGTGGGGCAAATAAAGGATATTCTATTCTACTGAGCTTTTAAGTACGTGATGCCTTCACGGCCAGTTTCAACAGGCCACATATTATGTGCTCTGAAATCCTGTAAATTTCACAATCAAAATCAAAATCAAAATCAAAATCAGACTCAGCTCTATGAGCATATACAAGGTTTAGCTAAGTATTTAGATAAATACAAGGTGATATACTTAACAATACGTGAAAAACAGTACAAACATAAATAATATAAACAAAAGCAATTAACGAGGAAGTATGATTGCGAGGCGGAAAGTCAATTTTCCTGTGTCTTTAAATGCAACGCGCCGAAGTAGTACGTCATCACGCTACGCGCCAAATTTGTTTTGTGCGGAAGGCGCAATAACAAACCAACGAGCGACACCGGTGTTTCTCTGCATTTTATTCATTTTATTTCGAGTTATTTTTGCTAAACCGTTCGTCGTCAGTATGTCAGAGCAGTCAGGTTACTCCCCGAGCTTCAAGCGGCCGAGTGAAATTATGAAAATGAGGCGGAAAAGAGCCCGAAGCGACGCCGGTGTCTTCTCCAGCCCGAGCGGTCAGGACTCAACCAGCAGCCCGGGACAAAGCGGCTCCTCTCTGGCGTGTGTTCGACCCTTCTCTCCGGGGCCGCTTTTCAACTCCCAGAACCGTTCCGGTGGTGGAATAAAACGCAGAAACCCGTTCGCTAACATTGAAAATACTTTCAGCCCTAAAAAGAAACTAATTATTTATAACGACGATGACGGAGACGTGTCAGCGAAGCCAGCTGGGTTGTCTTTCAGTGCGAGTTTGACTGAGGCAGAGAAACACCAGGAGAGCTCCAGGAAGGTTGGTTAGAATAAAATTATGATTAAATGAAAGTTTAAAAACACAGAAAGTGGTTACAAAGACTATATATTTACATATAATGTTGAAAGATCAGGATTCTTTAAACACCAGAGACTGATCTTATATCCTTATGTTGTTAAATCTGAAGTTGTCTGTTTTTTTGTATATATTTGTTTACATTTTCATCTTTTCCTCTTGTAGACTTTCTCTGAAGATGACTCTTTGTTTGAAGAAGAGGAAGATGTGGTCAAAGAAGCTCCACTGCTGAAGGTGACTGTTGACACTTGGATTCTGTCTGTCTATACAAAAATATATGCAAATAGACACATATGTACTTTATTGATCATGCCAGGAAAATGACATCACGGCAGCATAACACAAACAATAACAAAAGGAAAAGTACAACAGACAGAGTGTGTATGTGTACATGTGTACACATACATATATGTCTACATATATGTTCACCCAAAAAAAAATGTGTTTATATTCATATATGTCTGACACAAACAATAGGAATGATTTCCTGAACCGTTCTTTGTAACGGTGAAGCTGGACGAGTCTGTTAGAGAAGCAGCTCAGCTCGTCTTTGTATCATGTTGTGGAGAAGATGGGATGAGTTGTCCCTGATGCAGAGCAGTTTTGTTCAGCGGCCTCTTGCTCCTCTCTTCTCTTCCACAGAGTCCCCAGGCTATCGCTCCTGCTTCTATAGCGCCTCCCGTCTGCACAGAGTATCCACCAGACTGGAGCTTAAAGACTCGCCTCCTCTTCACGTCGCCGCTCTCTCTGTCGTGGGCCGAGCAGCCCAAAGCTCAGGAGGAAGCCGTGGGTCTCAGCCAGCACTGCAGAGCTCAGTTTAGCACCCTGCCTCACAGCCTACAGGTAGCGTGTTTGTGTCTTTACGCTGCATTATGTTAAGTGACAATTGTCTCACTGAATCCTCTCCGTTCCCCTGCAGGATCCCAGGTCCTGCTCGGAGCTCCGTTGCACCTTCCAGCAGAGTCTGGTCTACTGGCAGCATCCCTCTCTGCCCTGGATCTCTCTGTTTCCGAGGATCAACGCTGAGAGGAGCTTCACGGGGAAGAGCACCCCGTGGGCACAAGATACTTCACTGCAGCAGAGTCTTATGAGTGAATGGTGAGGACGGAGGTTTTAATTTGAGCTGTTTATTCTACCGGTCCAGTTCAGGGTCTTATATCTGTAGAAACACTGTCAGACATGTAACCTCTAATTTACATCATATATTTAAAAATGGTCCATACTAATATCCTTTGTATTAGGATATTATGAAAGGTTTTATTTAGACATTAAATGTTTAGAACATATGTTTTATATTGCTTTCTAGCAATTTCCTGAATATATTCAAACAAAAAACTTTAGTATTTGTTTTGTTTGGTCTTTCTTGTTTTTTTTTTTTTTTTTTTGTTTTGTTTTGTTTTTTGCTCCATTGATGTAATGTTTGATGTGTTGATGTGTGTTTTGCAGATACTGCAAGTGGGTGTTTTGTCTTTCTAGTAAATGTAAATATTTCCACCAGACATCGTTCAGATGTAACCAGTGTTTGTGTCGTCTGCAGGTCGGTCAGTCTGTCGTCTCTCTACAGCCTCCTGAAGGCCAGACTCTGCCCTTACTTCTACCTTTGCTCCTACCAGGTGGCTGTTTTTTTTTATTATTATTATTATTATTTCTGCTCATTCCAAATCATTCAATCCATATTTTTTTTCCCCAACATCTAATTTTTTTAAAAACCATGTTAGTTCACAGTGCTGTTCAGGGCAGCAGGTCTTGGTGGTTCTGGAGCCATCACGGCTTTGATTTCTCCCACCACCCGCGGCCTCAGAGAAGCCATGAAAGCCGAAGGTGAAGGTTTTCAAAATTCACAACAGATCCAGATGATCAGAATCGGGGAGTGCATCCTAAATGCTTTCCCCTTTCCTTCCTGTTTTATCTGCTCAGGTATAGAGTTCAGTCTCCCTCTAGTGGCGGAGGAGAGGAAGAACAAGGACCAACAGAGTGTGACTGAGGAAGAGGAGCAGCAGCAGCACGGGGAGAAAACAGAGGAGTGAGTTCCTATTTAACTCGACTTATGATCAGATCAAAACTGGATGCAACTAGACACTTACACTAGTTTTAAATCTGATAATTCTTGTGTTTTTAATTGCAGGTGTTCTGAGTTGAAAGGTGTAAAATGTGGGTCAGATGATGAGGTTAGAAAGGATAAATACGACGACGACGACGATGATGACGATGGCGGTTTCTCCTGGTTGAAGGAGATGGGAATCCAGGACAAAATAAAGAAGCCAGACAGCATCAGTATACAACTGTATCCTTGTGTGTTTCGCTCCTCTATCTCTATCGGTGTCAATGTCACGGCAAGAACGGTTGGCGCTCCTTGACTTGGCCTGCGTCCAGCCGTAAAGAGGGTCACACCGTGTCTCTCGACCACAAGCCGGAGTCAGTGGTGTGCGTGGAGGGAAGTCACACGTTCACCCTCATCAACTTCCTCATCAACTGTAAAAGCCTGGTGGCTGCGGCCGGTTCTCAGGCCGGGCTGCCGCCGACGCTGCTGGCTCCCATCGCTTTCAGAGGAGCGACGATGCACACACTGAAGGTATGGACACACACAGGCAGATGCACACAAAGCTATCATCATCATCATCATTATTATTATGTATATATTATGTCTTGACTTGTCTGAGCCTGTGTGTGTTTTTCAGGCGCGCAGTGTGAACGTGAAGAGTCAGGTTGGTTCCACCTACCAGAACATCAGCAGCCTGGAGATCACAGGTACAAAGCATATGTAAATGCATATGCATATGTATGTATTTACGTGTGTGCGTATATGTTTATATCTTTTTATTCCCTCCTCCTTGCAGGACCCATCCTCCCCTCCTCCCTCCACGCCATCACCACTCTGCTGCGGCCGTCACAGAAAGGGAACTTCTCGGCCACGCTCTACACGCACGCGCCCACCGCCGTCATGAACATACACAGCACCAAGCAACAGGTGCGGTGGCCGGCTTTTCTTTTCACATATTGAAATAGGAAATATATTAGAATAGTTTTGTTTGTCCCACAGCATAAACAAATCATGATATATACATTAACAGGAAATAAAAAAGGTTGACAAGTAAATAAATAGTTTATATAAAAAAGAAAAAAGTGTGCGTGTATATGCATATGTGTGTGTGTGTGTATATATATATATATATATATATATATATATATATATATTCACACACACACACACACACATATATATATTTACACATAGATACACAAACTTCGTGTGTATGTACATATACAGTATGTGTATATATACATACACATGCACATAGTTGTATGTTTGCTTGCATATACATATACACACGCTCATATATGTATATTCACCTATGTGTGTGTATGTATGACACCATGTATTGGTCTTTTACCAAACTTCCTCTCTACACGTCCGTATGTGTTTCCAGAGTGGGTCTGTGGACCTGAGCGGTTGCGGTCTCCACCCAGCCTCCATCCAGCAGCTGCAGCAGCCGTCAGGTTTGGGCAAAACAGCGTTGACACACATCAACATGAACAACTACAGCTACACCTGGAAGAACTGAGGTCGGGACACGTTCTGTCGCACCCAACAGCTGCACTATTACCGTCTTTACAATCTTTAAAAACAGATTTTTATGGTGTTGTATTTTTGTTTTAAAGCTGTGACTTTATTTTTTTTTTTGATGTAATGAGGCTTATGTGTAAATACAGTTTGCTTCTGATGTTTTTTTGTTCCTCTCCATGATTTTTTTTTTTTTCCGCTTTTCTTAACATGAATTATCATTGTGCTCTGACTTGTAAGGTTTCATCTCACACAAATAAACACATTCTCTGTGTGATCTGAGTGAAATGATTGTTCAGAACTAGATGTTCTGATTTCCAAGTTTGTGAAACTCCTGATTTTGAAAGTCTTCAGCCGAAAACAACACCCTTTATTTACAAGAATAACACAACGTGACGTTTGTTCAATCGGATGAAGCGAAAGGTGAAATTACTTAAGTCTGGGAATTTACAGAAATTCAAAACAAATATGTAGTCATTGTTGTTTAAACATTGAAACACAAACAGTGTGTTTCGTTGCTTATTCTTTTCTCTTGCCTGATGTGTTCCAACATCATCATCAAGGGTTAAAATCGAATCATGGTGACAAGTGCTGGGAAAGTTTGTTCGGTCAAAATGTTTTGTTTTCACTTTTGCAATCACTGTTTGACTTGTTCAGTCTCTTACATAACCACCGGCAACAGCAGCACACAAACAGCATGCGGTGTGTGTGTGTGTGTGTGTGTGTGTGTGGGGGGGTTTCCACTTCTTAAACTGGACTGAGCAGGGTATATATACAGAGACATTCGATAGGAACTTGCGTCCTGAAGGTTTGAAACACAAGCAGAGTCTTCGGAACAAGTCAAACAAACAAAAAAATGAAAACCTCACAACTCGCCGTCATTCTCCTGATCGTTTGCATCAGCAGTGGTAAGGCTTTTAATTAATTTGAATCACTTTGCAGAGAATATAAGATTTAATCATGACTAATGTTAAAAGTTCTATCTATCTATTTATCTTTGTGTGTGTGTGTGGTATGTTGTCTTAACTTTGACTTTATATATTAAGCTTGAGGTCACATTCACCCATTCACACAGCATGAGTTCATGTCCTCCCAACTTTTATTTTGAAGAGAGGAATAGATCTTTCACAGACGATCACCACAGGAAGTTGTTGTGTATCACTTGTATATCCAACGTGAAGGAAAACACATGTTAATAGTGGCAGTTTATAACTCATTAGTCATTACGAGCCTTTGTTTGTGTGAAAACCAGAGTGAGTTTAGAGATACGTGTCTTAAAAATCTTCATCATTTATCGTATCATTTAAACATTTGTTTGTTTGTTTTCCAGCTGTGGCTCTTAGGTGCAACCGCTGCGTTCCACCGAACCCTCGTGTCAGCTGCATCAGAACAGTGGAGACCTGCGATGGTGTCGATGACGTCTGTGCTTCTGTCTTCTATTCATTTATGAGTAAGACTGGCATCAACCCTCATTTGTTTCACTCTGGTCATTCTCAAGTGTTTACAGTGTGTCATAGTTATTATTTATATAAAATATTTACATTATTTTTTCTCTTCGTAGCAATCACCACACATTTCAAGAGGTGCATGAAGAGGTCAGATGCCTTGATTTTACAGGCCAGTCCCAATTTTAAAGTCTCCATGTGCGAAAGGGACCTCTGCAACTGAGACGACAAAGCCATCGATTAGATTCTGGATCATTAATCTCTTCCCACATTTCCACATTGCCTCTCAGTCAGCACTCTGTTTTATTATAAAGAGATGTACTTGAAAAAAAAAAAAAAAAGCATGTTTTTGTGAACTGTATGAACTACAATACTGTGTTTACTTTGTGCTGATTCAACACTGTAGAAATAAGTAAGTTACATCTCAGTGTTTTTTCTGAACTGCAGTAGGTTGCTGCCCGCTTTGGTTCAACTCAATCAAATCTGTAAAAACATGAAACTTTTCCTTTCTTTTTACATGAATGGAGACACAAAATAAAAACGTGATCTCAGAGATGTTGGCTGTGGTTCAGTTTGTAAAGAATAACACGATGTAACATGGATTGTATCGGAGGAAGCCAAGTGTGGAAGTACACCTGCCAAAATATCACAGATATCCAAGATAATTATACAATCAGCGTGATCTAAACTGAAACTTTACCTTGGAGGTTTTTGGGAGAATCTGTGCCATTCATTGTTCTAAACTGTGCCACCATTGTCATAGAGGCTAGAAGTAGACATGGGTATGTTTTTTTCTTTGTAATTAGAAAAATAGTTTTCAAACAAAAAGGGAAATATAATTCAGCACTGAACAAAACAATTTTCCCTTGTGAGTATGTTAATCTGAACTGAACAGCGTGGGAAGAGTACAGGTTTATTTATACTCACTGTCCTTTAGTTTACTTCATTACATGTGGCGCATTACAGTTCAATAATTATAATTACTGAACTGTAATATTACATAATATAATTATCATGTAATAATAAAAACTTCCATGGACTTTTTTTGGGTGGGGAGGGGTCAGTCTGGGTGGGGACACTCTTGAACTCTTATTACACTTACTTACTTACTACTACTACTTACTAATTGATTGGTATTTTGCTTTATGTGTAGGGACCCTATTCATGCTACTGAGTAGGGTCCTATTAAAATATAACCATTTAATTTGGCTGGTGGCCCCATTTACTTTTATTGTTAGCTTAGCGATTTGAGCCAGTTCTCACGAATATTCAAGTTTATTGAGTAGATTGTTTTACAAGACCTAACCAATGTCTTCTTTTCATAACAATTGCAAATGAAGGGTGTTCCAGATCAGCAGATTTGTCATTTTCCTCACTCTTCACGGACTCATTGGCCTGACCTTAGCTTGATGCTAACACATAATGAAAATGGCCATAGTCAGGCTAAAACAATAGTGATTGTGTTAATTTTAACTCAGTAAACGATCATTTACCTTAACTTTCTTTGGGCATGTTCTAAACTCTGAGTTAATAACTTTTCATCTCTGCGGCAGTAAACAAAGTTCCTCCATTTCCTAATAGCCAGGTTCTGATTGGCAGCTGTTAGCTAATTGGAGCCAAGCTGATTAACATGTCGAATATTCATGAGAACTGGCTCAAATCACTAAACTTACAATGAAATTAAGTGGGGCCACTAGCCAAATCTAACTAAATAGTCATTTTTTTTGACTTACCCAACATCTTGTTTTCATAACAACAATGAAAGGGTGTTCCAGAGCAGCAGATTTGTCATTTTCCTTGTTCCTCACGGCCACGTTGACCTGTTGTTCAGGAAAAATGACGAATTTGTGCATCTGGAGTTGTGGGCAACCAAGGCCCGACAGGAACCTTGTTTGTACTTGAACTTGCGACAAGCTCAAAAGTACCCTTTGAAGAAAGAGTTAAGTATTATTTTGAAGTTTTTCCAAGTCCTTGAAAAAGGGAAAAGGAGAAAGGAGACAAAACAAAGACGCTCGGGTAAGGCGTCCTAATTCTTTGTCTTCCCGACAGTAAACCAGAACAATGGAAAGCACCTGAATTGAGGTTTGGTGATTTTATTACAGAAAATTTGATCCAAAAATCTTTCAGGGGTTTCCATTATTATAGCCAAGTGCCAGAAGCAGTGTACAATAACCTGGCAACAGACCTTAGCTGGGTTTGGGGGAAAAAAATGGATTAAGCAGGGTATAAATTGCTCTGCAGCAGTAAGAACATCCATAGATGTTTGCATCCTGAAGGAAACACAACACAGGTAATTATCACCTTTCTCCTTTTTCATCTGATTATTCTGTGGATTTTTTTTTTTTTTTGTTCCAGTGAGAAAAAAAAACTGTAAAAGATGTTGAAAGGAAAAGAAAAAGTACTGGGTTTATACACAACAACCTTAACATTCTACCTAGAATTACATTTCATTCTGAAACTGTTTGCAGCTTTTTACACACTGATCGAGTCTTCAGAACGAGTCAAAAATGAAAAGCTCACAGCTCGCCATCATTCTCCTGATCGCCTGCGCCAGCAGTGGTAAGGCTTTATCTATTTATTTAAATTGTTTGGTGGAATATGAGATTTCAAGGTTAAAGTTCAAAGATGACCTAGTTCCAGTCCAATGTGAAGGAAGGAATCAGATCATTGTGGTTGGATGGAGACTAGAGTGATGCAGTATGCATCTTCAAAATCTTCCTGTTTAACACTCATTATATATTTGTTTTCCAGCCTTGGCTCTTAGGTGCAACCGCTGCGTTCCACTTTCCTCACGTGGCAGCTGCATCAGAACAGTGGAGACCTGCTGGGGAAACGATAACGTCTGCGCTTCTGTCATCTATTCATTTCACAGTAAGACTGGCATCAATCCTCAGAAAGACGTTCAAGTCATTTAGATCTTTTTTTTTTTTTTTTTTTCCATTTGTTGTGTCAGTGTAGTCATATCATCGTTGTTTTCTTCACAGCGTCATTCTCGTATTTCAAGAGGTGCATGAGGAGGTCAGGTGCCTTCATTTTACAGGCCAGTCCCTACTTTAGAGTTTACACATGTGAAACGGACCTCTGCAACTGAGACGATGATCAGAGACTTCAGTTGTTTTGTTTTTTTCACACCTGGCTTCTCTAGTCAACCTTCACTTTCATTTCTCTCTCCTATATACACATACATATATAAAAACATGTATTAACAAACATGTTTTTCAATACACAGCACTGATGTATTGAATCACCCATCACCCAAGTTTCTATTTCTGATGAAATGAATAAACAAACAAATAAATAAATAATAAATAAACGATGCATTGGAAAAAAAAACAAAAAAAAACAGTTTGTTTATTTTTATTTTCTATACAATCAGTTGATGATGTGGTGTCATGTAAAATGTATAAGGTACCAATTCCAAACTCTAGCTTGGTGCGAATGGTGCCGATTTTTCCAGTCGAGACAAATCTTGGTAGATTCAGTAGATGGTTTTATGATATTGTTTATTAATGTTAATGCTTTTAGTTTCAAGTCTGTGCCGGCTTGACTTTCTTGTTTGTGTTTTGCCGTTAAAAGCTTTTTAACATCAGTAAAGTGGGGTGTGGATTTCTCAACAGTGATGTGTGATACAGTAATAACTCCTCTTGCATCACTGCTGGAAAGTCAGTTATGTTGCAAACAGTCCTGACTGACCAATAACTGTCAACTGCCGCAGAATGGCTGGATTATCAAGGGCTAATTGGAAAACAGTACCTTTATCTATTAACCTTTGCTTTTTGTCCTGTTTTATTTCAGTAATTACTTCCCATATGTGCCTCCTTCAACAGTGTGATTGACTGTGCCTTTCATGTGACACTGCTGCTTATAGCAGAGTAAACACAGAGTCATACTTAGTCTGGCAAATGGACCGTAGACCCCAAAGTTTGATTTTCAACAGCAAGGTGCTACCACAGATGGAAACAAGAAAATGTGGCCACTTAATCTCAGGTGACTTTTAAAGTGATGGTCCAGAGTAATTTGAACCCAGGGTCTATTTCACCATGAATACGAGCTGAACACCCCCTCAAGATATATTTTACTTTGGTTGAAATAGTAGTTGAATTTGACCGTCTTTTGTTCACAACCAAATAACTAACAATGACAGTAAATGGGGCAGTCAGCCAAATATATCTAAATCACCATTTTTTAATCACTAATAAAGCTCATAACAACACTTCACTTCGGCAGTAGCACGAATAGGGTCCCTACACATAAACTGAAGTACTGATAACTTAGTAAGTGGACCAAGAGTTTATTGAAAAGACTGTTTACTTACCAAAAACAACTGGTATTGGAGGGTGTTCCAGATGTGTAGATTCATCATTTTCCTGAACCAGCGGCCAACGTGTGCGTGAGTAATGAGGAAAATGATGAATCTGCTGATCTGGGACACCCTACACTGCTATTTGTTAATGTTGGGTAAGTCTTGTAAAATGGTCTCTTTTTTTTAAGAAATTCTCTGTACACTTACCAAGCTATCAGTACTTTGGTTTATGTGTAGGGACCCTATTTACGCTACTGCTGAAGTGAAGTGATATTTTGAGTTTTATTAGTGGTTAAAAAATAGTGATTTAGATACATTTGGCTGGTGGCCCCACTTACTTTCATTGTTTGCTATTTAGCTCTGAAAACAAAAGACAAACTCAATATTACTTCAACCAATGTAAAATAGCTCTTTAGGGGATGTAAACTCGTATGCGTGGTGAAATAGACTCAGTTCAAATTACTCTGTACCACCGCTTTAACGACTGTGAGTGAATGTATGTAAATATGTAGACATATGTAATTGTTCAAATTGCGAATAGGTTACATAATTATGTGCATATACTCCCTGTTTGAAAAGTCGATATATATAAATTAGATATATTATGGATGACAACAAAACAGAAACATACAGGGTTTGAGTTTTTATCTGTGTTCTTTTAAATCCAATAAACTGTGTTTTCTGCAGTCTGTGCCCACAACATTATATTATGATGTTATAATCCACATTGACTACAAGTGGATTTGAGTTGACTCATCGCTCATGTGCATCAGATTTCACCACATTTGTTTTTTTTATCGTGGAGTATATGGGATTAATGGAGCTGCAGCAGTCACAGCAGTAGTGAAATGCAGTTTGTGCTGTAATGCTTGTTTAATTCAGACAATCAAATGAAATCATCAAATCCGCTCCGACTGATATTGTCCCTTTCGATTGTGCTCACATGCTGTATGAAAGCTGCATTTTGTCTAATAAATGACTTGATGCATTATTATCAACCAGCTACTTGTAAAACCACACAACTTCTCTCTTCTAATGTCCCAGTGAAGGACTCGCATGACAAGTCAGGTCCTGTTGTGAAGTCACGTGACCTGTAGATTCCTTGTAGACTCCGTTGTTGCGACATAGCAGGAAAGTTAAGTCAAGCCATGTCAAATCAGTCATGTTGCTGTCAGTTCTGACCAATCAGAGCACAGCCTCTTGTGGTTGGGTGTGTTATAAAGTCAAACACTGACTGGGAAACACAGGAGTTACATGTTTCAAACTGGTCATCTCAAGCACTCAAGGTAACAAACCATTTACATTTGTATCATCCAATGTTTATGCAAACAGATTCTTGAACTCTTGACAATCTTGTAGAAAGTTGATTGAACCTTGTATAGACTTGAATGTGTGGTTTTGTTAAGTCACTACAAATAACATGTATTTCTATGTGTTCTTTGAATTCTAGACTAAATCATGAAAGCTGCTGTGTGTGCCGTCCTCCTCTTGCTCACTCTATCTCAAGGTATATATTCTTATTTTTGGATATAAACATCTATACACATATATGGACAAATAAGAGTCTACGGAAGCAACGTAACAGTGTTGCAGTCGCGTCAGCATTTAAAACACAACATTGTGACATATATTGACTTGCTGATACCAAGTTACCAAGACTTTTTGTAAAAACATCAGATGAACAAGCACATTTTTTTTCTGTTGGTCCTTCATTTATATCACTTTGTTTATAACTGAGATGCTATAAAAGCCTAAGCTAAGAGGGAACTTCTAATATACTTTCACTACGCATTTATTTTATTAGGAATGGACCGTTTCTCTCTTTCCTCTCAATCGGCCTCAGGTCTTCTGTGACACTTCAAACAGAGCCTTTTTCTTTTAGATTGTTTGCGTCACTTCCTGTTTTATTTTGTATTCACCACACTTCCCAACAACTTCTTCCCTCCACCTGTTCCCTGTTACTAATCAGTTCCTTGTCCCCTGCTTGATCCAAATCACCAAAATGTTTTTTAAGATTGTCTTCGCCTCAGCCTTTGAGCCAGTGGATTCTTTATTATTTTTGGATGTTTTGGATTTGCAGATTTTGTAAGTGTTTTTTTTGTTTGTTTGTTTGTTTGTTTGTTTGTTTGGACTGTTCTCTTGTCGATGCACACGTTCACCTTCTTTCTGTTTGCTACAGGCTCATTTCTGTCTTGAATACTCTGAGTAAATCATTGAAATCCTGATCGTGGTTCTCGTTGATCCTTACTCTCAAGTCAGTTCCTGCACTTTTGTCAACTCTGATCAATTTGACCATTATCGTCTGACCTGTCTCATCAACAACCACTTGTTAGATCATCATACTCTACTCTAAACACTTAAACCAGCTTGCTTTCTAATGTTTGACGTCAATATCAACCAACAATCAAAGGTACTAATTAATACCTTTCAGAAAAAGTGGGTAGCTTGGCGGACACTTTGTGTTTGTGTGTGTGTTGTTCCTAGGTGAAGCACTGAAGTGTAACTTCTGTTCATCGAAGGGGTCAGAACTCTGCGCCCCCACCAGCGTTCAGACGTGTTCGCGTCTAACTGACGGCTGTGGTGCAGTCGTGTTGACTGGAGCTCTGAGTAAGTTCTACTACAGAAACTGCCTTCGTAAATATCATAACCAATAAGCATAAAAAAATGATGATTTTAATTGAAATGGTGCCTGGAGGTCCAAATGTTTAACTTTATCTGAGTTTAATGTGAGGATGGAGCAGTATGAATTTGCTGATCAAGTCTTAAAACTTAGTCTAAAACTACTGAATCAGGTCTGAATCCCACCCATACACACACACACACACACACACACACACACACACACACACACTATATATATATATATATATATATATATATATATGTAAAGTGTAAAAGTTATAGTCACCCCCCACATGTTGTGTTTTAGCGGTGCAGAAAAGACCATACATATTTATCTCTCACTTTCTTTATGCAGATATAATAAGAAAGTACAGGAAATGTGTACAAAGAATTTAAGAACACGTAAAATGTACTAATGATTCTGGATTTACACTCTAGCCACCCCCAGATTTATTGCCATATATATATATATATGTATGCATGTATGTATGTTAAAAATTCTTTCTTGTCATTCCAGGTTACTCATTCCGTCAGTGCATGAACATGGCGGTGTGTCAGGGCTACATCAAAACACCAGGCGCTTACGCCGTCTGCTGCACCACCGACCTTTGCAACTGAGCCTCTGAGTCGGTCATGATCACAGATATGCTGATCTTGTCTGAATGAGCAATCTGAAGGCGACAAACCACATTTGAACCACATAAATTCAAAGATTCATTGTGTTTGTTCACAGCTATAATCAGACCGTCTGTCCATTGTGTCAGTACTGCTTAAAAACACTAGATGGCAGTAAAGTGTTGTGCAAGAAGCTGCTGCTGCGCCAGTGTTGTTTTTTGGAAGCAAAATTAAAAGACAAATAATGAAAATTGAGTGACATTTTGACAACTGATTTTTTTTTTCTTTTTCTTTCTTTTTTCTCTTTCTTTCTGTCTTTTTTTGATGCCGTCTTTCTTCCCAGACGAAGCTGAACAACAAGTGTCGAGCTCATAATTTATTAAAGCTTACTAGTCTCACCTGCCACAGTCTAATAACAATAATTGATTTATCTACTGAGCAGAATACAAATGCATTACCTCTTCTAGTCACAGGCAAAGATCAATGGAAATGGAGATGAAAATGTCTTTCTCTCTGTCTCTCTGTGCATAGACGAGCTGATGGTTGAGCTCATCACTTGTAAGAGTAATTTAAGATCTTTAGGACAGGTAGAGTTGCAGGTTTAATGGAGGTGGGTTCACTGGTTCTGTGATATGAGCCATAATCAAAATACCTCAGTGAACATTGTATAGATAGGTAAGTGAATATGGAATAATCACAACTACTTTAGTGAGCTCCTTTCTTTACATTTGCACTATGCTAGATGGTTGTATAATGTAAATGTGCTGAAGGAGAGCAGTGGGGGGTGAAATAAGTCCAAGTTCAGTCTGTTTGACACATCACCTCTAACGGAAGGGATGTGAGAAGTCTGATGACCACGGGTGGGAATGACTCCCCCCACCCCACGTGGTGCTCTGCGGTGCATCGCGGTGAAATTAGACTGTCACTGAACTCTGTGTTTCCTCCTGTGTTTAGCCAGCATGTCACATGGAGTGGGTGGGAGACTGTGATTGCATTAGCACGTTAGCATGTAGCTCAGACAGAGTCCTCCTTCGACTTCTGTGAAGTTTGTCACGTTTTGCTGCTTTAATGCAGCTTTTCTTTGACATTTAAAAGTATTCTTCTGTAGATCAGTGTCAAAGTGATCATGTACCAATGAGGTAGAGCACAGCTAATATGTATATATTATAATATACAGCTAATATGTTAATACACATAGTTGGTATGTGGAAATATTCCCCAAATTGCGCCCATACATGTGTATGAATACATGACTGTGAACTGTTGTATGAGGCATTTTGAGTGGTTGGAAGAAGACTAGAAAAGCGCTGTATAAATGCAATCCACTCCACCATTTACCGTTTGATCAAAATGACAAAATTCAATTAAACTTAAAATGGACCATTTTACAACAGCAAACGTTTTAGGCACTAAAGCAAGTGAGGAAATTTCCCAAAAAATAATGCCATGAATCATTTTTGAGAGTTAAGTTCTCTCACACAAGAGGATCAGAAAGAGATACGTCTCTGTTTAGGTGGTTCAGTGATGTCATGAGGAAACTTCTCTGTTGCAGGGATTCAGGACACGTCTAGTTGGAGAGACGACCCCCAGGGCAGAGCTGGAGGGAGAACGTATCCCATCTGGCCCCTGATTGTCTCAAGATCCACCAGGAGCAGATGGAGGAAGTAGCTGGAGGAGATGCACATCTGGACTGCGTTGTTTTGTTTGCTGTCACTGCGACCTGATGCAAAAAGTTGAAGGTATGGACCAAAACCTGGTGGGGTTTTCATGAAAGAAGGCAAACATAAACTTATTTTCAAACCAAAGGACCTTCTTCGTGTGCACTTAAGAGATTAATATGATAACCCTGTAATTGCAACAGAATATAAACGTCCATCAGAACTGTTGTTGGAAATGAACCCTAAAACGAACGTGGTCTCCCTCCTCTCCACCACCCACTCAGTAAAACCACAGGAAAATGACCAAACTCCTTCTTTATGATGTGCACCTCATTAAACAGGGCTTCCCTTAAGTAACAAGTGCCTGAGAGCTGTGTGGAAATACCATTCAGCTGTCTGTGTGGAGCCTCAGGGACCCCACACTCAAATCTGGGATTCCACCAGCACTCATGCAGAGAGGAAGACGTGCACACAAACAAGCACGGGCTGAAATGGTGGAAAACGTGAGAGGAAATCTGCAATAGAGTTAAATTCCTGTGGTTTGTTTAAGGGAGTTGTAAATACAGCCGTTTCTTTAGTGTGAAACAACTTCTGATATTCATCTTACTCATTTATCATTTAAGGTATTATGACACTTGAACATGTATCTTGTTACTTGAATTAATCCTTGAGATCTGAGAGACAAAATGTGCACACAAAGAGCTGTTTTTTAGCTGGAGCGAATCTTTATTTTAAGCCAACCTGTAGTAATGTTGACTGGAGCAAAGGCAGATATGTCAAAAAGTAATCACTTTGACTTCTATAAAGGTCAAATAAAGATGGAAAAGAGAACTCATATTGACTGAGGGAAAAACTGCAGTGCTCAGAAAATAATGTGACAGCAGATCTACAGTGTTCAAAGGACAAAACAAAAACAGAGCTGCTTGGGAGAACTTCAGTGGAGGCAGGGACAAAGACAGAACCACTCTCGAGTGAAGACTGGGTGTCTGCAGATGTCAACCAGAAGGCTGATGGTTCAAGCTGTAGTTCTGAGACTGGTTGATGGTGATCTGGTAGAGCAAAGACCAACAGAACCAATAGGAGACCTGGAGCAGAGGTTGACTAGTCAACTGGGAATCAGTAGCTGGTGTCAACTGGCCCACAGGCTCCATATCAGGAGTAGATGTCTGGCAGGCTGCCAAGTAGAGACATGGAGGTAGAGCCAATTGGACCAATGACCAAAAACCAGGAACAGAGGTCAGTTGGGGCAATGGCAGGAAAACAGAAGCTGCAGGAGCAGAAACAGGAACTGGACCCCTGAGGCAGCGACAGATAAGATGTTGGCTGGGATCCTCAATACAGAAACAGTCAGAACATCAACAGAAAGCGCAAAACTTCAGCTGCAAAGACTCTAGATTATTGGGATAATTAGCTTTGAAACCTGAGGCTGAGACTTGGGCTGGACGTTTTTTGGCTTCAATTATTTGCAAGTGGACTGGTTGGCAGAATCATAGAACCGCAAGGCAGCGATTCTAGTTTATTGATGATCTTTGTTTATTGTGATTTTGTAAGGAGGCTTTATTAGCAATGTTGGCTGCGTTAATAACCAACTAGCTTTTAATAACATTGCCAAAATTTCAGCTTCTATTACTAAGCAACAGTAACACATGAAGCAACTTATATTGCTCGGTGTTTTATTGACATCTTCAGTAACATTTCCTACACACTGCTACTATGGATACATCAGACATTGCTGGACTGAATGATGTTTCAATATATTCTTTAAAGAAAGTAAAGTGTTATATAAATGCTGGTATAAATGCTTGTATGTCTTGCTGTCTAAATCCAGTCTAAGTATGTTAGTTAAGTCCCCAGAAACCTCCAGAACAAGAGCATTAATCTAAAAGATGTTCACTCACTTAACATTTTAGAGTGACAGTTAAGTGTGCTGTCGAATCTCTTCGCCACTCCATCACCACCAAGTTCCCATCTCCAGTTCCCCCCGAAGAGGATCTTTTCCTCAAGATCTGTCAAACTGTCAAACAAGTTTTTGCGTTCAAGTTAACTGGTGTTGTCTTTCCTAATTGAACTATGTTGAACATTTTGAGGAGGAAAAGAAAAGGCCAGGGATTTGCCCCCAACAAAACTGGCACACGCAACTGAACACACAATGAGTCAATTACGCCGTCATAGTGTGTTGTTTTTATTTGTGAAACAGTAAGTCAAGGTCTCGGTGGGGAGCTCACAGGGATTTTCTCCTTCCTGTTGTGGGTGGACCACCAGAGCATCAGCTCCCCGCTGATCTGAAGACACTCACTTCATTAACACCTTATTTTTAGGATTAGATGCCTAACAGATGCAAAAAAAAAAAAGAAAAGCAAAAGAGAGAACACTTCAGAGATTGTTGGCTCGGTGTCAATTTCTCCTGCAGGTGTGCTGAGAAAGGACTCAGTCAACTATGGGCAAACACATGAAATTTGGTTGACATTTGAGAATGCCTCATTGCCTCCAGAACCTGACTCTTTCTAAACCAGAGAGGTAAAAACTCTCTGCAGCAAAGGCTCATTAAGCTAAAGACGCGCTCCTATAAAACCTGAGAGACAGCACCGCAGCGTACGTGTGTTTGCAAACGCAGTACGGCTGGGAAATATAAGTATCTTGTTAACACTGCGGGATTCTCCATCAGTGCGAGTGGGGCCCCTTGTGCCAGGCATGAGAGAACCGACAACCTGAGGAAGATCTCCTCAGAGTTTCCAAAACGTCATGTTTTCTTCTTCCCCTGGGCAAGGAAACCAGCAGTGCCATGCCTGCTTATGAGAGATATGTTTGTGGTTACTTTAATAGAGGAGTCCATAAAAATGCTGTTGTTTTGTAGCTACCAGTGAACGCTACAGCTGGGATTCCCTGGAAAATACATCACCTGTGTCCCCCTGATATTGCTTGCCCCGAGGATGAAAACACTCTCGCTCTCCTGGAAAAACAACAACAACAAAAAGTTCCACCTGTGTGTAAAATCACCGATTCTCCAACATAAACATTTCCTCTGCATTAACAGAGCAGCCAGAGGTGTGAGAAAGTTTACCCATATGGCCTCACCACTAAATAAACCACTGGAAACGTGCCATAAAGCTTATGAACTATTGTAACATAAAAGTATCTCTAACGTTGCAGCAGTGATATTATAAATACATCCATATGATGCTTGTAGTCCTATAATCACTTCTCTTGTGTTGTTATGATGATTGGGTTTGCTTCCCTTACAGGGTTTCTATGGATTCCTAATGGAAACTTTTATTAGGATTTGGATAGACAAAGAAAAACAGTGAGAAAATCCTCATGATATTTACGAGATTTACCTTGGGTAACGGTATCCACCCATCCGTCAGCTGCGCTGCTTATCCTTTGAGGGTGTTTGGGAGGAAACTGGTGTACCTGAAGGAAACACATGCAAGCACAAGGACAACATGCAAACTCCTTCGCTCCACTCAGCATGCTCTAACTCCAACGCCTTCATGCTGTGAGGAAACAGCGCTAAGCACCATGGAATGACTGAGTCTTCCACATTAAGTGGTCATAAAATGTGATCTGATCTCGATCTCAGTTACAATTATAGACAAACACGATGTCCTCAAGCTAATTAAACATAATTATAATCATCCCTGGATACAATAAGTGCTTGAGCTTCCTCATCCAGTAGCTGTGGATCGGTGTTGAACATTCAAGAACATTCAGGAAGTCTTGTTTAATTGACTCTCAGCTCATTCCACAGCATGTGTTGACTAGATGACGTAGAAGGCAGATTTTCTCTGTTAAAAAAAACAATTTTATTGTAGATTTACTTCAATGGTTCAGGTTATTTTCCTGCTCCACCATCTATTTTCAAAGCTTCAGCTGATCGACAGCCAAACTGTCATTGTCGGGGAAGATACCTTGATACCATTCGTTTCTCCCTTGATGATGACAAAACTGTCTAGACATACACCACGCGCAGTGTCAAGGTGCTCTTTGGTCAAAACCTTTGTCTGACAGTTTGCAAGCTGACGCATTTCTAAACTCTTTGCGTGACGCTCGAGTCCTCTGAGATCTCCATCTTTGTGAGGCATCGTACAACATCAGCAGGTGCTTCTCATGAATAGCAAACTGAAAAGGTTTGAGTGACAGTTTGGCTCTAACTTACACCTCTTGACATAGGCCCTGACCTAGCCTGCACATTCTGAACATACCAAAGTACCCAAGAGTATCAATGTCCTTGATAGAGGATAGAAGATCTACCCTGTACTACTTCACTGTCTGTGGATGGACAGTTTATTTGTAGCATCCTATAGCAATAGTCTTGCTTGTCAATGTTACTTTCACCTCTTCAGATGAAGATGAACCCCAAGGAAGATGAACTGACTGATGGTTCAAATAGCACAAGTCTTTTCCATGGGAAAGTTTTCCCTTTATGTTTTCACTGAGGTCATAACATGATAATTAACCACTTAAGATCAGACTCAATCCCTCCATTTTTCAGTGGCAGGAAGTTAAGCGAGGTGTAGTCCAGGTGTCCCTCTAACCATTGGTGCTTCACACAATCCTACCTTGTGGATCCTGAGGCGTTCCCAGACTAGATGAGATAATGTCATCACTTCATTGTGTTGTGGGTTTACCTCGAGGTCTCACACCAGTTGGATGAGTTGGGGAAAATGGGAAGTGTCCTGATCAGATGACCAGAACCAGAACCACAACCAACTCCACTTGCTTTTTGACACGAAGGAGCAGTGGAGACTCTAACCTCTGCAGTGAAGGAATTTTTCCATTAGAATCAACTAAATCAAAGTTTTGCACATTACATTTAAACAGAAGCTCAAAGTGGAAAAAAAAAGACTAATTTGAGTTACGGAGCTGATCTCAAGAAGTGTGTTCACTTTATAGTTTATTAAACATTTTAAAATCATTGAAAAAGTACAGGAACTTGGAATATTTAAAAAAAAGTATATACAAATTAAATAGAGAAACCATAATGAATAATAATATGAGATGTAACTATCGATTCAGATAATCTAATAATAAATTCGGCCAAGTTTGTCACTTTTAATAAATCTCATCACATTATTTTATCATATTTTTTCATTATTTTCAGTGTCAAGGGAAGTTTTCTTTTTATTTTTTTATATATCCCATCAGGTGCTGCAGCTGCAGACTGTGACGCTCAGTGAACTGCGAGCACAGCATCCTAACCCTAAATGTGGTGTGTAACGCCTAAATCTCATAGCTCCTCCCTTGACTATATAATTTCTAGTTTAGTCGGACCTTCCATCAGATTACTCCCCACCGCATCCTCCTGTTTCACAGCTCTACTGCCGGACACGAGAGAAGAAGAAGAAGAAAAGATGATGATGATGTCCACACGCTGCCGTTTGACGACAAGTCTGTCTCTGTGGATTATTTTCCTCCTCGGCTCCGGTGTCTGCGCCAGGAAGCAACGCTCTGATTCTGATGGTGACGATGAGTCCTGGTCGGAGAGTGTTTCCAGAGCGAGGTGTGCGTCGCGGTGCCTCAGTCTCCACACCGTCGCGGCGCTCTCCACATCTCTCCAGGTGAGGACGCAGATGGCACCGGTGCGCACGCGGGCACAGTTACGCTACAAAAACAAACAAACAAACAAACAAAAAACCAACCTCCAAACAGTTCACGGCTGCATTTCTATGTATTTAAATACAAACCATCACTTTTTAATTGATCATTAACACTGTTATGTGTTTTTTTTTTTTAATGTTTGAATGCGTCTTTACACTTTTGGTAACAAATGTCAGTAAAACTTCACATTCAGTGAGGTGGTTTATGGTTTATATTATATTAAAGAAAAGTTTGATCAAATACACAAAAACACAGGTAAAATCCTTTAATCCTTTAATTCATCAGCTCCAAGTACAGCGATTTTACTGATTCACTGACCATGTGTCATCTTTAAGTGATTGTTACTGCTTCATTATAACTGAATCCTTTACAATGTGGTTGTAAAAAAAAGTATCTTTTTTTCTTCTGCTAAGTGAAATGAATCAGGTTTAAGCAGAGATGTAAATGTCAAACTATTATCTAGTTAATTTAATATAAATGTGTTTAATATGACAAGGTAAATCTGATTCTATCTATCTATCTATCTATCTATCTATCTATCTATCTATCTATCTATCTATCTATCTATCTATCTATCTATCTATCTATCTATCTATCTATCTATCTATCTATCTATCTGTCTCTCTATCTAAAAGTGTAAGTTTACATTGTTACAAGCTGCTTAAGAGTCTCAGATTCATAGTGTCGACATTGACCCTTAATAAAACTTTTTGACCAAGGAGAGCCAGACTTATCATCACGATTATATTATTCATCCAAAGACTCATAGACTCCCCCTCCCTCGTTTCTCCAGGCTTTGCAACGTTGGGGACACTCACTTAGACCAATGATAATTACTCAGAGTGATGTTCCTGTCCGCAGCGAAACGACTCAGACTAACTCGCCAACGCCTCTGTGTTGCAGCCTCACAAAAAACTGCACCTTAGAAACCAGTCGCAGCTGTTGTAGCACTGTCCCATTCTTCATCTGATCAAACAGTGCTCTGTATTCAGGAGAGTTTGAGTCAGTGATGTCTGTCTTTTTTTTTCAACGCAGCACATGATGTCAAATCACTGGCTGCTGAAGTGTGAAACACACTTACATCGACCTCATACATTACATGTGGGTGGGATGGACCGATTGGGTTGGGGCTGGTGTAAATGACCAGTTGTCACAGATAATCTGCCCACAGAAACAATATCCCTCTGTTGCTGCTGTGTTTTATTGCTTTTGGTTGCTCTTTCTCTGCAACTGTATGTGGGCTTCAGAAAGAGAAGATTATGGGTATTACACAGCTTCCACACATTTCTAAAAGTCTAGTCACCACTCTACAATTTCAGTTCCATAATATTTCCATCAAGCTTGGTAGGTATGATGCCAATCAATTGTCATTTAGGTTCATTATTGTGAAAATGATCATCAGTCAGGTCCTTTTTCATGGTTTATTCACTATTTCTTGGCCACTTGACCGTTGTTGGCATCAAGATCAGTCAGATCAACCAGCTCCTGGTTTGTGATTTGTTTGTTAGAATTCAATCCCTATGAAATGTACCGTCTTGTTTTCAACATACAGCAAACATAACTATATAAAGATCACATGTTGGTCTGTTGTAATAAAAGCTAGTTTATACCTGGGTCACAAAGCTCATATTTGACAGAAACTCAAAGCTCAGCATTGAAAGTCTGGATAGATCAAGATCAAGACTTTCAACTCTTAGTGATCTGAAGAGAGGGAAAGTAAGGACAGGAAGCAAATGAGATTGTTGCCTTCAGCTGATTCTCAAAATAAAGCGTTGATTTGGATTCTCCAAGTCTTTGTTCACTGTCTGTAGCATTTGAACCTGAGGGGATGAGGAAGTTGACAAGAGTTTGAACTCTCTCTCGAAACTCTCTGATGTTTTTTTTTTTTTTATTATTATTCACAGTTACTGTGATTCTTCTCTGTACTTTCAGCAGATATTAAAGAATGAGTGTGAACCACTAAATTAACTCACAACTGATCAGTTCTTTCCAAATTTGGACAGAAATGTCATTTCAGGAGTTGAGCCATCTATTGGTGAAGACTCATCATGATCTGTGCAAGAACAGTGTTGATATAGAGTTGATGTTAACACTCAATCAGATGTAGGTAGTCTGCCTGTTTGGATACACCATCCACAGTCCCCTCTGTGGCAGTGAACAAGTCTTTCAGAAAAGATATTCAATGTTTACTTCATCTATTTAGGTTGTTTGTCGACATCTCTATTGGCTCAATCAGTCCCAGCATCCTTACGTGTTATTACTTGTGTCGGGGGGAACTGCCTGGTCAGCCTGGTGGCTCCACTGAAGCATGGTGTAATGATTTGCCGAAGTGTGGCTCAGTGAGTCTCGAGGAAGTTCAGTGAGACTTTCACTTCACTAATCCCCCTCCACCACCACCACCAGCACATCAACACTACCCACAGAGGAGACAATTTAACTCAGCTCTCCATCAATCACGCTCTATTTATTTATTGACAGAGCAAATGTCAGTGTTTGAAAGGCCACATGCTCTCGTCTCCGTCAGAAAAAACACCAGCGCTGGCGAACGCTCTGCCCATGATGCTTCTGTTTCATATTTTCTAAGCTGTAAAAAAACGAAGTTATCAAGAGTTAAAGGTAAATAATGATCTGAATAATCAATGCAGAGTTACTTCCTGTTTGAGTGACATTCATTAGAAAATAAAACAAAATATACACTAGAAAATATGAGCATATACATGTATAACATAGCTTAATATGGATGAATAGGTTTAGCCGCTGTATGTAGAGTTTGAGTTTTAATATATTTCGTGCTGTTCAGGTTAGAAATACACTTTAAAAAGCTGATCACAGACCAGTTCTGCTCATTTAGCTGAAGAAAAAAGTCGATTGTATTACAGGATTTTTGGTCTGCACTCGTTTTTTATTATCTTTTATCTTCTCAACAAATGGCCTCAGGCTCACAGCAGGGAGTTGTGAAGAGCAAGAGAGTACCGCAAACTGAAACGACAGTCGTGCTTGTACGTATGAGAGCGTTACGAGTTGTGACATAACGCTCCGTGGCGCTCTCATCTTCTGAAACTGTAATTATATACGGCCTCACTCTGAACCGTGACAGACAGCACGCTAACCTATAATTAATGGGGGCAATTATGATGTATTCCTCTTCACTTAATTTAATTAGAGCAACTCATTTGTTTGTTCTTATTTCTCTCTCTTTATTTTGCAGAATAATGGATCCTTGGGCTGGTGTCAGAATCATAAACAGTGTGCAAAGGTAGGTAGGCTATTTCATTATACACACACCCCGTTGTGTAGTTCAGCATATTCCCTCCCATAATAGTTGTTTTAAATAGGTTTAAATGACAGCGCCCTCTAGCAGGTGTAGTAAGTATGACTTGTGTCTGTTTGGAAACTAAAAGTTTGGTTTAGTTTTAGTTTTATTTTGACGTCTGTAGGCGTTTCTTTAGATAAGTTAAAAAAAAAAAAAAAAAATCCCACCATCACTTCCCTTTGACGCTCAGTGTTTCACCTTGAGCAGTCGCTATAGCAAGGATGCTGCATCGCTATGACAACCGGCAGATCTGACCTGTCATCATCCGTCTTAGCTTCGGCATAAGTACCTTTTTTTATTCAAGGCTTATTTCTTTTGTTTTGACATGTTTGGACTCACTGTACATGTATGTGTGTCGCTAACTCCCAATACACACATATATTTATGTGTGTACTATATATATATATATATATATATATATATATATATATATATTTAAACATGTAAACCTCATGTAAATGTGTCTTTGTTTTGGTATATTGCTGTTTTTTGTTTGTGGGGGGAAAAATGGAAGCAAAAATGTTGAAAACTGCACTGCAGGGCAGCCCCAGGCGCTCTGCTTTACACAACGGCGTATACACACACACACACACACACACACACACACACACAGACTGTTACATGGCCGTAGGATAGTTTGTGTGTTTATAAGTGTTTCATTTAGCTGATCAGTCTGCACACACACACAAAGTTTTGTAGGACTGCTGCTGTTTTTTCTTCTACCATAATAAATCACTCTGCCTGTGTGTGTTTGCAGGCACATGTGCACTTTTGTACAATATATGTGTTTGTGTGTGTGTTTGTGTATGTTTGGCCGTAATAAATCACCCCCACATTCAAACCAGTGACAATGCTTCAGCGTGCACCTGTAAAACCTGCACGCCGCGATGCCGTGGTGGTTATTACCCATTTCTCAGTGCGATCATTCATCACCAAACTTGGCCTTTTTTTTTTTTTACACTCAGACATCCCTATATATCACCTGTTTTTTCCCAGCTAATACACCAACACTCAGGAAAGAGGCAGACAATAACAGATGGGTTACATGCTCAGAAAACATCCCCCCACCTCCCCGCCTCTCCTATGTTATTACTTTCATATCATAAGACTTTCCACAATAACTTTCATGAAATTACACAGTTTTACAAATTCAACAACCCCCTGTCGTGAGAAATATTGTCTTCTTAATAAAATGGATACATCAACGCGCCGCAGCAGCCTTACCATGTGATCCCAGTGATGGGTAACTGTGATGACATGTCAGAACATTACACGCCTCTCCTGGTCGTATAATTTTACAGTGTTTAAAGCGAGATATCCACATTCTTCAATGAACAGTCAAAGAGAGTAAAAATATTTTCGTGGCAGCGCTAATGAGTCCCTGATCTTATCGTGTATTAAAAACACTGTCACTACTTCCATGTTCTATTCATTACTGGTTCAGTGGAGGATTGGGATAACAGTAGCTTTATATAGAGAATCCTCTCCTTTATGAATAACATGTAGATGTAAATGTGGGTCAGAGATTCTTACCTAATTGATAAGGTTTCTACATGCTTCTTTTATTGAGTGAACAACTATAATGAAGTGTCCTTGGGCAAGTTGCTGAGCTCTGAAGAGTGTGATAAGGTGCAGCATGTGTGTTTGTGTGTGGGTGGGTGAATATGACTAGTTATGAACAGTGCTTTGAATGGTCATGAAGACTATAAACACAGTCCATTTACACTGTTGTGAGGGACTGAGTTACAGCCACTGTTGAAATTCCCACACAGGCAGCAAATAATAGATAATAGTAGGCTAAGTAACAGGCTAAGTAACATAAAATATATGCTGTTTAACCACATATTTTATGTGTACAGTATGTATATGTATATATTTATGTATGTATACACACACATACGTTTATTAACTTATATTTAGGGACCAAGTCAAAGAAAGTATAGCATAACATCTGGCTCTTTTCCTTTAAAAGTTATTTTACTTAGTTTTGACGTTTTCCTCACATATAAATTTAATTTATACCTATATTTAAAATGTTGATTTATGGCTGATTTGCCTGCTCTGTATGTTGCCTCTATACTGCATCTTAACATCCATGGAAACCACATGTTCGCTCATCTGTGGTGGATTAAGGGTCCATGATACTAAATTTGAATGTTGTTGTAGACCAGACAGGTGATTCAATTCAACCTCAATCAGTCTTTTCTGTTTGTTTGTGACCATCACTTTTGTGAGACTTGATAATTATTTGAACTCAAGCTTTTTGTTTGCTTTATTTCATTGGTTCATCAGTTTATCAGGGTTGGCTACACTTCATTTCACTCTTGTCATTATTTTTTGCTAAATTTCTGCTAAATTCTGCTTTTTTTTCTGTTTTCTGATTTTTATCTGACCTTAGTGACTTTTAGTGTGCGGACTCCTGTTTAATTGCAACCACTGTCAACCATGAAATGACAATGTGATGTGAAATCAATGCATCAATGCATTGTTCTAAAGGATTTCAAAGCATGGTCTCATCTGTGTACGTGATTTTTTTCGTTAACGTAGCCCACAGCAGAGGTTCAGAGATAGGTAGGTAGGGAGGTGCGTTGAAGGTATCAGAGCTGTTGCTTCTCTCACAGCGCATTCATCTTGTCTCGCAGCTTCTTTTATCAATGGTTTCCCTTTTTATTTGTGGACACCTCCATCGGTCATTACAAAGGAGAAACGCAGACATTACCTCCAAGATGATCTTAAACTCCTGTAACTACTGAAGGTAGCTAAAGTTGGAAATGCAATTAGACAATCTAAGGTATTCTTTTCCAATTTCCAATTATTATCTGTAGTCTCCTGATGACTAAATACCACTATTTTAACTTTGACCGAGGACTCAAAACTGTTAGCTGAAGCTGGAACATGCAGAGAAATGCTAATGGGCAGTCGAAATTACATAACACGGAAGGAAACATGGATGAGCAAGAACTTCTTTAACGAATGTGCCCAGTCCCAGTTTTTATAATGAATCTATGGTTGTAGCAGCCAGCTAGGCAGTGCTATAGGTCTGTGATGCCCCCTAGTGGGAGAGATTCTAAAGGTGAAGGTTCAAGGTTTTGGTGAGTGATGGATGTAGTGGCAAACATGGACAAAATAAAGCAAATGAAGTTTGAATTTTTTTTTGACATCTTACTGTCACTCTCTAGATCTCTACATCTTTAACTCACTAACAGGGATTTAAGTATTGATATATCCCTGTCCAGCTTTCCCACTCAGACGGGCCTGATTAGAAGCTTGTTGCTGTGAGACAGCCCCATCACTTTGGCTCATGACCATTTGGCCCCTTGTCATCCTCGCAGACCCCAGCGATAATGAGTCCTTGTTAATCCCTCTGTCACTATCTCCTCCAGGCAGACAGCCATTTGCAAGTGCCAGTGTTGATTAGCAACACACTCCCACATAGTCCAGTTCAATTCAGCTGATAAAAAAAGCTCTTGAGATGGCACTACAGTAGCATGAGAGTCACAGACGGACATCGTGTGTTTGCACCGACACCGGCGTCTAAGCTTGCAACCCAGACAACTGGCATCGAACGTGGTGTAACGGCATTCTTTCAGTAGCACTTGGCAGTCATTAGCAGACTTCAATACCCCCTACAGCCTTGTTGTGATGTTTGACTGAGAGCCAGACTTCCTTTTTTCTTCCCTCTTCCTTCTGCTTCATACTCACATTCTCAAATGTGTAAAAGTACTTGTGAAATAATTTGCTCGCAGTTTGTTCCTTGGGAAAAGCCAAGGTCTTGTCTATGGATGTTTAAAGGTTTGGAACGCTTTCAAAGACGATGGAAGCTGTTGAAACAGGAAGCTCGAGACATGGGGGCTATTTCCTCTCCATGGGGGTTTGTCTGGGCAGCGAATCAAACATTGTCGAGCACCAAAAGAACAGCATTTTGCACGGTCAGCAGAGAAGTTGTTCGCTCCATTATCTCTCGTTGGTCATGGAGGAGTGGTGCACAATCACTGCCAAAACGCACACACACACACACACTGCTTCACCCTGCAACCAATAAACACAAGTCGTGTTCTGTGACCTACAAGATCAACTAGGATCTCGAACCAATTCCTATTTGGTGCTAAATTCTGCCGCTGAAACAAAAATATCTCTTCTGTCTTTTTGGACTCGAGGTGTCTAAAATTTCTCTCAACCACATTGCAAAGTTCGCTCCAGTCAGCTTTATTTGCGGTGTAGTGGAATGGGTTAGGAATGCTTGATTTGAGCTTGAAATGGGGCGGAAAACTAACTGACGCTGAGGTACAATGGGAATGGCACGAGAGTGGGAATGTCAGTTTGGGTTAGTGGACAAGTCGTCCTCTGGAGATCAGGGAGGGGAGATGGGAGATGGCAGGGCTGGCTCGGGGTTATCAGACATGCTTCAAGACATTTCTTATCATGCATCAGGAAAGATCTGCACTCCACCATCCAGTGTACCCATTGTCTTTCTCCTCTCCACTCATATCCTGTGGTGCAACCCCTCTCTGATCTGAGTAGATGTGACACTTTGAAAAGGAATGTGGAATGTAATCCAAATATCGTTGGTAGACAGTGTCAAATTAGAAATACCAAACTTTATTTTGTTTGGGCGTTACCATTAGCATACGGCTAATGTTAGCCAACTTTATACAGATAGATATTTCTGTGTGTTTGCAGTTGATTTTTGAACACAAAGTAGCTGAAGTTCAGCAAAAATCTTGCAACAGAACTCTAACAGCTGTTTCAGTTTCCACGTATGTAACCACCTCTTCCGAATTGGTTTAGTTTCTCCTTTTTGTCCTCATACTCATGACCAATGACAGTTTTTTGTAGCTAAAAGAGAAAAAATTTCACCAGATACACCAGTTGATCAATACAGGGTGTTTTGTACAGACAATCATGAGTACTAACACTAGTAATTTGATTGCTGACTTTAATCATGACATTTTGATTATATTCTCAAAATGCAAAATGATACATTTTTGTTTTTTTCCCATTGTTTTCCATCTGTTTTAGTGTTACCTTACGTGATTTACGTGATTTAACTTGCAGCAATTTCCACTGCTGCTGCTGCTGTGATAATGTAGCTACTGATACTACAAGTGCATATTGGTTTTCCACATGACTGCAACATAATTAGGATGTAACTATGACTATGAAAGTGGGGGAATAATTCACATTGACATAGTTGAAGCAGGTTCATTTTCATGAGTCAAATGGATGAAAAAAACATCTGGCGGAGGATTTTTTTTTTCTTAAATGGAAAACATAGAAAGAAATATTGGTTATGCTTGGGGGTAATCCCTGTTATAATCATCATATCAGAGTTGGTTGAGGGTGACTGGCTTGTGATTTTAATTACATGAATCTTAGTGTGCTATTAAAGCAAATATTCCTCTCCATATCAGCCCAATTGATTTTTATAGTTTTAATTAATATAAAATAATGGCGCAGGCTTAACAGAGTTAATGGAGCCTTGGCATATACAGTTCTGTGGCTATTTGATATAAATGTGGGATTTGGCATTTGAATATAGTAACGCTAGACTGACCTCAATTTACACATGTGATGAACTGGGTGGGGTTTAGCAGTGAGCTGCCTGAAGCTACCTCAGGAGGATCTTGTGGTGTTTACGTTGTGTGTAAAGTGTGCAGCATTAGCTTTATTTACACAACGGCTGTTTCCTACTTCATAGTTTCCGACAACTGTTATATCACACACAGCTGTTGGAAACGTGTCTTCATTCAGTGGGATCGAACACGCCCCAGGATAATGTGAAAACAAAAAAATCTTTTATAAAGCTGCCACTCCCTTCCCGGGCTCCCGACAAAGCAATTATTTGTTCCTTTTATCACATCAAAGCTATAAACGGTTATATTACTGTATTATATTTGCTTTGGTTCATCATTATTATTATTATTGTTATCATCGTCCTTCATTTCAGCTTTTTCTCTTTTTTTTCTGCAAATGCAGAAACTAGAAATAGCTATGTAGCCACAGATTAGCCACACGCTAATGGGAAACGCCCAACAAAATAAGACTTTCTGTTTTTAATGTGACATTGCTTTTACTGTAACCAAACCCATTTGGTTTAGGTTCCACGTTCTGTTATGAATCACCATCACTAACGTTGTCCTTAGCTACTGTGGTTTATTGGCAAACGGGTGGAAATGTTGCTCCAGAGGCTTTTCTTGGTGTCATATTGACACGAGCTAAGAGTAGAGAGTAGAAAGACATTGGATACATCAGTATGGGAGTGCATGTCAATGAGAAACAGTGTTGTAAATGCTTGACGGTGGTTCTGCAGTGGAGAAATGAAGATGGTAGCCACCTAGTGTTGACAACAAGGGCCTATTTTCTTTCCTATCAAACAATAATACCATAATATCCTAATATGTTCTACGTTTCCAAGTTTCTGGTGCGTTTCCAACTTTCAGACAACTCCACGTGTCCTTGTGATGCCGCTGTACATTGCTCTCCTCCCCACTGTTTCTCACTACAGCATGAAATTACAATCAGTGTACACTTGCTCCCCTGGGCTGCCTCAGCTTACGGTATAGAGGGCGATGCCGTTAATGGGTGACTTGCTCCAGAAACAGCCTGAGAACACAGGACAACATTCATTAGCTTTTCCTTCCCTTTTTTTCCCTTACTTTGGACTCGCGGTACCTCAGATTACACCTAAGTCTTGGTGTTGACCAGACAAGCCATTGTCAGTCTCGTGTCTGTGGTTGTGTTTCACTTTCTTGGCTTTTTTGCTGTTGATCGAAACGGTTCAAACATCTCCAGATACACTTGTGTATGGACTGCTGTCGACACAACACGATCTTTTGAATTCTTCATATTTCATCTGACAGGAAGATGACAGATCATAATCTGACAGACAAAGTTCATCTTTGCCCAGACGTGCTCTGAAAGTCCGGCCAGTGCTTCAGGCTTTAATCCTTAAAACTCACAGCCTGAATGATTTATACTGTTGCACCAGAGGAGGCATCGTTACCACGAACAGAGATGTTGAAGTGAATGAAATTCACTTTTTTTTTTTTTTTTTTTTACCTTACTTTTTATCAATCGAGAGAGATAGATTCACCTCTTCTCGCACAATCTTCGTAATTCACATCTGACATTTTATTCATATCTTTCTTACTTGTTGCCTTTACTTCTACAGTGCCTGGAGCCTTGCAAAGATTCCTGGGAGATGAAGAGGAAAAGCAATTGCAGAGAGATGTGTGAGGTACAATGCAACACAGTCACGCTGTGAGCTTTCTGTGTAGGACCTTTCTTATGGGCTTAAAAAAACACAACAAAAAAACATCCTGGGGTCATTTTGTGCAACCCAACTGATTTCATATTAAATCTGTTAAATGTGGGCTTGTTTTGGGGCTTACAGGTGCGATATAAATATCTAATATTAATGGATCCAGAAGAAGACTGGCCTGCCAGGACCAATCCCTCTGTGAAAGCTGCATCTGTTTATCGGTGCACCAACAAAAAACATAAAACAACAAAAAAGGAAAAAAAAACAACAACAACCGTTTACAACCGTGTCAGTCTGTTTACTGGCCATCTCTGTACACTTGTAACTTGGGGTACCCCACCCTCCTCGCAAGAAAACCCTGAAAGCAAGAATTAGTCCACATTACCACAGAAACACTTAATAACAGTAAATAACGATGTTTTTTATGCACAAATGTAATATATTTACCTGTATTGACCGTCCATACTGAAAATATACACACATATGTATATGTAAAGATATATATGCACATGTATAATTATGCAAGGATCATAGAACAAACAGCAGTCATTTATATGACATATGTGCATAGCCCCTTTAAACATGTATGCTTACGTATGTATAATTTATAAAACTGTGTATGTTTATAGTGCATAAATATACAAATTATATAGATAATGTTTGTGTGTTATGGTTATATAACACACATAGTTATACTATACTACAATACACTACAATTACACTATACTATGCTATATAGTATATGTGTATTACAGTTGTAGTATATAACTATATATAACATATATCATACTTATAGTTATACTATGCTTTACTATACTATATAACTATAGTATATACTATACTATAGTTGTTTAGTATATAGTGTAACTATGTATGTTACAGTTATATTTTAGTTAAATAATATAGTATAAAAGTAATAGCATTATAGTATAGTATTATATATTACTATACTATACTATAGTTATATAGTTATACTATACTACAGTATCCTATCCTAGTTATATATAACTATATAACTATAGTTATATATTTAGTATAGTATAGTATCTATCTATCCATCCACCCATCCAAATATTGTACATTTATACAACTATATCTTTACATACATTATTGATAAATACACATAGATATTTATATGTGTATGTAATACATCCCCTTACATCTTACATATACTGTATGGCAACATAGGTCTTAGTTATATGGGCATATATTTTCAGATATTACATTCCCATATGGGTAACCTCTCTCTCTCCATCTAGCAAGTGTTTCCCAAGAAGCACTGGGAGTGTGTGACCAGCTGCGAGTTCCTCCAGGCCGTGCTGGCGTCCAAGCAGGGCAGCTGCCCACCTCCAGATAGAGCCAGCGGCTTCGCGGCCGCCTGCGTCGAGAGCTGCGATCATGACCGCGAATGTTCGGCTCAAAAGAAATGCTGCTCCAACGGCTGCGGCCACACCTGCCAGTCTCCCAAAGACCTGTACAAAGGTGAGTGGACTTTATTCACCACGTAATTCTATTTTATTTGCACAATAGTGGACAACTAGTAATACAATTTCAACAGACACGACCGTGACCAACATACTCATGGTTAATGTAATTTATAATGTACTATAAAGTTGAATTTAAAAGTTACTTAATTACTTTTAAGATTATTTTTTTCAGTGTTATTATAAGGATTATTTACTGTGACATACTTTAACTGTCTCAAAGTGAACTTCTTGTCAACCTAAATAAGATGTCATCCCAGGCTCCCTGGGGCCTTTACTCAGATAAATGAGGTAATTCCAGGTGGAAAATCTCTTGCTGACAAACAGTGTGCGGCAACGCTGCTGTGAGTCTGAGTCAGGTTGGCTTTGCCCTACTTAGGCCTCCATTGTCAGAAGACGGATCAAAGAGAGCAGAAAAAAAAAGAGAAAGAAAGAAAAAAAGATCCTCGCAGCCGTATGTTCGGCCTCGCTGATGGCAACACATGGGACGGGGGGAGGTGGAGAGATGTGAAGAAACTTATTTTGCCTTTTCACACCATGGTGCCGTGTAAAGCTCTAAATCCCTGCAACCCTGAGGGACACTGACTAAGCTGACTGAGAGCTTAATGTCCTTTCTGTTGAGACATAGTCAATATGTGCAGAATTAGGTGGCTTTATATTGGAGGCATATACGAAAAGACTAAATTTAGTCAGCGTGTTCGACAAATACATCAGGCTCATATATCAGGCTCAGGTCTTTTTATACAGCATCAAATTTGTCCTGCCTTCTGCAGACTTCACCTACAAAACTAAAATCATACACTTGGTTGTCACTTTTCCAGTAAACACTCGTAGTGATCTATAGATGATGACTTCATTGATCAGACTGATATTTATTGTTTGTACCAGGTGCTCCCCTGAAGCCGAGGAAGGAACTGGGCATCGAGGAACTCTCCTCCGGTCAGCTGGAGGTGCGTTGGTCTTCTCGTTTCAACATCTCAGCTGACCCCGTCGTCTACGTCTTTTGCAAAGGAGGTGGAACTTCGGCATCCAGCCCAGCGAGGACACCGCCACCGTCTGGCAGGTGGTCGCGCAGGTTAGTTTGTGCCATGAAAATGTTCTGGGGACATTATATACTTGCCATTAGCTCCTGGCTAAACTGAAAATAATGACTACCGGGTTTTGCTCTCGAACACTTTTAGTTCTGGTCTGTAAAAAGCGGCGTTGTCGTGGCGTAACAAGGTGACAGCAGCTTTTAAAAGGTTTGATGGCACAGAGAGTCTAAAGCCGCCGCTTTTAAATTAGTATTTTGATTGAGGCCAAAGGGTGATCTGTGAAGATCTCACTCAACTGTGGATGTAATTACGCACAACATCAAAATTGTTTCTGTTCTCTTTTACACCCCATTGTCCCACCAGTCTACAGCCCCATCACAGGAATACTGTCTACGCTGCAGAGACACATAAAACACACTGGTGCCTTTTAATGTCAGTCACACAGAATACTCATAATGTCTATGTTCTCCTTTATCGGAGGATTCTGCTTTACAGTACAGTCACGAAGGTCATTATTAGGAAGAATTCACTCCACCAGATTTTACCGCTTCGTAAAGGTGGTCTACTGGATCCACATCTGGAGACTGAACCTCACTAAACTCACTGTCATTATTAAACTATATCCATTAGATCAACTCTTGTTTTCCAGTGTTGTTGAATCAGATTTCGATTCTTATCTGACAGGTCTAGAACCTGCTGTTTGCAAACTGTTTTCTTGTAAGAGGTAGAATTTACAAGTACCGATCAAACTACTGATTTATACACATTTCATTTACATTTCCCAGCTGGATGTCACTACACAGTGAACAACACTGTCAGTTCTTGCAAGCTGTGGCTGCTCACATTATACAGCTGCACTATTAAATTATTATGTAAGCTCGCAGATGTTTATAGCGTTGATTTATAGGTTCATTTACATCCCACAACACAAACTCCTGGTTTCATCACGCCCAAATACCGAAGCATTTGCCAATTTTCTGTTGATGTTTGTGATGATGTTTTTCTTTTTGTCAATGTCAGTAGGTTCATTTCTCATCTTATCTACATATGTGTTTTCTTTAACCCAGCTCTACCTGATCTATTACAGACCACAGATCAGGGAGTGACGCTGTCTGACACCCGCCCTGGACGCTGGTACCAGTTCAGAGTGGCGGCTGTCAACACCCACGGGACCAGAGGTTTCACTACGCCCAGCAGGCACATCCACTCCAGCAGAGGTCAGACCATCACCCTCCTCTGAGAGAAACGCCTGTGTTGCTATAATTACGAAGACGAACGTCCTCGAAAAAGGACAGATTGCGCGCTCGTATTTGTGATTGCAAAACAGCTCTGTGTCATCTCGACAGAGCCAGGAAAGTGCTTCTTGTGGTGCTAAAAATGATTATTCAGATGCTTGACAATAGACTGAATGTGGCAAAGTGGCAGATTAGAGGGAGGAAAAAAAAGCAAAAGCACAGTTTAGGAAAAGCAGCTGTTGCTACTTGATGGTGCTGGATTGTATTTTTTAACCTGAGTGGATGACGATATATCAGTTGTACGCAACTAACATCAAATTGTTCGTGGAGTACAATTAAAAACAAGAACACAAGTGAGTACGTACTCAATTACCAGTAGTGTATTACTTGTTGATGAGCCTCCATTCAAGACTGTAAAAAGTGTTGCTAACTTTAGCGGTGAAGCAGTGGTTCAAGGTCCCAAGTTCACTTCTGCCCCTGTAAGTTTGGGATCATGTGCTACCAAAATGAAGGGAAAGCACAGAATTGTTTCTCCAAAGACACATCTCATCATATATGCGATAGCTGCAACTGTGTGTTGAGACATCATTTCCATAAATTAAGTTAGTTCTCACTTGTTTGTTCTGATTGTAGCGGGAGCAGTGTGAATTCAGGACAAATGGTTCACTGATTGTACTGAGCTGATTTGTGTAATGGTTGTGCGGATGCAGTGTGATACGTCTGCACCATCATCAGCTGATTTCATTGAAAAAAAAAAAATCAAAGTTGAATGATTGTTTCCTTCTGCACCCCTCAGATCCTTCAAGTCCACCACCTCCAACTGAGCTGAAAGTGGCCAACATGAGCTTTGGCCCCGGCCGGGCGGTGTCAGCCAGGCTTCAATGGAGCGCGCCCATTGACCCGGACGTCCCCATCCACCACTACAAGGTCAGCTGGAGCTGGACTGCTGTTGGACAGTCCTCTGCTTCATCCATGACTAAGAGGAGGAAGATGGTCCGAGAGGTGAGAACTAATTAAAGGCTGATTAAAGTTTTTTGGCTGCTTTTTGTCCAAAATCATCCATTCTGGGGTAACTTTTAGCTGCAAGAAAATCAGTGACCTTTTATTTACATGTGTGTGTGTGTGTGTGTGTGTGTGTGCGCACATGCAGACCCAGGTGGAGCTGGACAGCATGCGTCCCAACCGGAACTACAGGGTGGAGGTCCAAGCTGTGTCCTACTGGGGACAAACTCAATTGAACGGACCTCGTGCTGTCGTCCACTTCACCACACAGCGCAGTATGTCTTCCTGCTCTCAGGAGAATTTGGTGTTTTGATTTTCAGTTTGATAACCTTTTCAGAATGTGCAAGAAAGGAAATGTCACATCTGCTTCAAAGCAGATGTGACACAAACAGCAACTGATCGAAGTTCGTATTTACTGGACTAAATGTTTCCTCTTGTTTTTTGAGAATGCATTTTATATTTTTTTTATGGTGATATTTAAAAAAAAAAAAAAAAAAAAAATACCTTTGGGGTTTGAATACCTAAAAGGCTCTTTTTTCATTCTTCAATGTTAATGTTTGATCCTCTGTGTTTTCGGAACTTCACTCAACTTAACGTTCTATACTTAACAACGTATCAGTGCGACGGAGCGGAAAAAATCTCTTAGCTGTAATTTAAAATGTCACGCCGTTCCTTTCAAAATGACAGGCTGACATTAAGGAAAAATGAAAGAAAATATATAAAAAATAAATAAATAAATAAAAGAACAAATGTTCTTAATAATCACAGAAATGAATGTCGGAGCGAATGCATTATTATAAAAACAGCAGGAGTGATTCTTTAGCAGACGTTTTTCTCCTCGTTGAGCGGAGGACTGGAGATGAAAAAGTTGAACTCGCAAAGATGTTTTCTGTAGAACAACTTCAGTCACTTTGTGTAGAAAATGTTTTCTATGGAATGACACTGTAATGACTGCAGGCCACCCTAGCTTGAAATGAAAGTTGTGTGTGGATCTTCATCGTCCTCACAAGGTGAATTCGTTTTAAAGTGTCTCGAAATCTTTGACTGAACCATGAAACACGCTGCAGCTGCTCAAGGTCTCAGACCGCACACCAGTCGTTTTAATGACATCCCTGTTCTTTCCAACCAAGACTATTAGTCAAGGTCAGGAGATGCAGCATTACACAACTAGTCTATCATAAAAGCTCATCACCTGCTAAAAAATACTTTTTTTCCTACTCCCCACTGTGTTTATATCCTGGTTTCAAAGAAACAGAATGTCTAATCGTATATTAATGTATATATATGTGTGTGTGTGTGTGTATATATTTTCATTTTGAAGGTGCCACTTCTCTGAGCAGCCCCGCAGGTGACATCCTGGACGTGGGGACACCGTTCTACCAGGATGGACAACTCCGGGTTCACGTTTACTGGCAGAGCAGCACTGGTATGTAAGAATTGTGGTTGTTATCGTCTGTTCATGAATTTCTGCTCCGTCCATATCAAATTTGATTGGCTAGAGCAATGTGATCACCACTGAATTCAAGATCAATCATGTTTCATAATCACCACAAAAATTGATCGACTTAAAGGTTTTTCTTGCCTGTGTTGTATGTGCATTATGTTCAATCATTGGTTTACAATACTGGGTGTGTGAGGAAGACAATAAGTGTGTTGTTCACAAGCAGGTCTAGGGATTATTTTACCGTCTAAAGAAAAGATATTCAAGTCGAAGCGAGAGGTTGAATAAGGAAATTAGAGAAACCAAACTTCTCGGACTCAGATGCATCATGTTGCTGTTTCTGTAGATCCTTCAGTTGAGTTCTACAGAATCCAGTGGGGACCAGAGTATTGTGGACACAATCAGACCAGACCTGCGGAGAAGACCAGCACACAGGTAGACATGATATATCAGTGATCTACATCACTAGATCACCACAGAGTTTACGGATAGAAAAGATCACAACACAGTAGCTGTGAACTGTGACTTTGAGTAACATGAGGTCATCCTCTCATTAACTGTGATCATGTTCTGTCTTTGTCTGATGTAGGAGAGCTTTGTCAGCCTGACGGGTTTGCTCTTCGCCTGTAAGTACAAAGTCCACCTGCAGCCGGTCAGCAAGATTAATCGTCTTCCTGCAGAAAGCACCAGTTTCTTCACTCCTTCCTGCGCCACTGTCCGGGCCAAAAGTCCAAAACCCATCATCTCATGTCCTGGAGAAACAAGTAAGAAGACTGAAACCACTACTTTCTAACATACACAATGTGAAGATAATATTCTAATCTGTCCCTTTTGTTTCGGCTTTAGCACTTCCTGTTAGCAGCACCTGTGTCTCTTCAACCCCCCCTCCTGATGTTTTTTTTGTGCATCTTGCCTTGTCTTCTGTGACTGCTCCTACAGTGTGATCGAACTTCTTTGATTTAACCTGGAGTCAGCATCTCCCTCTAGATTCAGTTCCACCACTGTACTAAAACCTTGCATTAACCCTAACCCTACCCCTTTTCTGGTTCTTTGCTTTAAGTCTTGCTGAACTAGTGGTTCGCTACCACCTAGGTGGCAGCCAACCGGTTCAGACCAAAATAACATGCCTGTGAGCTTCTTCACGTAGATCACAAAGACAATGTCCTAATAAGTCGCCATCCCAGCACCTGTGTTTATTTAACAGCCACCTGATCTGCTTTTTCCAGCAGTGTCCTCTCAGAAGGTCTCAGTGAAGGCGGCTAACTTGACAGCATCTTTTGAAGTGATCGGAGGCAACGTGACGGCCGTCTTTAGCTGGGATTTGTCAAAGATGCAATCCCACACTCAGTTGACTGGTTACCAGGTGACCTGGACGGAGGTCATTGGCACCAACCGCCACAACAACAACAACAACAACAAGCTGTCTCACAGCCTCGTCTCCCAGTCACAGATTCTGCCTCTGGTCAGTACTACTCCATAGTTACTCTGTACTTTAGTGTAGGATTTGAGGAAAACTTGTAACATTAGCACGTCCCATCATTTCTTTCCAAATAATTGCAGTCAATATGGTGTTCATGGCCATTTTAGATTTAAATGTAAATAATTATTTATATATGCCAAAATTAAATCTGTGGAAACTGGACTCGTCTTGAATTGATTTTGAGGTTGTTTCACCTCTCATCCAAAAGGTTTGTTCAATTCTGATTGAGAACGATCTTGTTCAGCCTCAACCTGTGTGGCCTGTTGAATGAGAAGTGGTACACAAGGTTATGTAGCAGGAATAAAGTTGAATCAATGTGTAACCATCAGTGCTCTGGCTTTAAGCCTGCACCTCGCAAGGGTAGACATGTTTAGCATTGTTTGCCACTAAAGTGTCTTGGCTACACCGAAGTCTGGTTCAGATTAGCTCAATCACCAAACAAAATCAGAGAACTGACACGATTTGCATCTTTGATTTTCAATTAATTTATTTCTTAATTTATTAAAAGCTCCTTATTTCTTCCTTCCTTTCCATCCCCTGATCCCAAAAACAGAAAATATCCTTGCTTCCTGTTTTCCCTTTTAATTGATCAGTAACCACTAAAAGCAACTTATTTCTATAATTATTCCACTGACAATTTTAAATTCCAAAATTGAAATTATACTTAAAATTATGAATATTTGATGAACTGGCCAAAAGTTGGATTTAAAGATAATAGGTGACAATCATTTATAGCAGACTGAAAATGTCAAAAAAAAAAAAAAAATAATGGTGGTGCTGCATCAAGTTCTTTTTGTGAAATATTTCAGATCTTTAATGCAGATCAGATTTGTATTTTCCCCGCAGACAAATCCCAGGGTCCACTGAGCTTTGTTTACCTGTTTAGTCTGCAGTTTTCTCACAATTTCACACACCCTGAGCATTTTAAATTCCGTCTCACTGAGTTTTATCTTTTCTTTACTTTTTCTTTTTTTTTTTTTTTTTTTAAGGACGGTAACGTCCTGGTGGTTTCGGGCCTACGCCCCGCTAGTCTGTACAGACTGGAAGTCAAGGTCGTGACGGTGGAGGGAGACGGTCCATCAACTAGTCGAACTTTCCAGACTCCTGCATACCAAAGCAACCTCAAGCACAGTAAGAAACAAAGATAAAACAAACAGACAAAAAAAAAGGAAAGTTCAAAGTTTCCTGTGATAACTAAAGTTTATAAGTCATGACTAGTTACAACTTATTTAGTTATAACTAGACTTAGTTATTCTTCTCTCACTCCTTTTCGAATATGTATTTCTATGTCTTATGTTTAAGTGTTTTGTCGTGCTTTTCTTTTTTTGGATTTTGGATATTATTTTGTATTTGCATATTCAAAATAAACACTTCAATCAAATCAATCAATCAAAGAAATAATACCAAGACCTAATTCCTGGTCTTGTCTGCGCTCATCCAGGATCCAAACTGAGGAAGCATCAACACAAACAGCCAATCACAGACAAGCACTGAGCCTGGACGACCGCCGTTTGAACCCCGCACGAACCACGTCTCCAAACCTCAGGACGATCAAGAACGATAGCAGTGATCACCAACGACAAGTGCAGCATCATCGGCTTCACAATTGACTCTCACAAATAACGACCGGCAGCCGTTTTACTGGAAATCGGACTGAGCTGTTTGTGTTAAAGTTGCTACTCATTTCTAGTAGCATTTTAACATCAATGACATGAAATGGCTGCCGTTACGCTCCTCCAAACCAAACTATAGACTTAAGTTAAAGGTAGATTTAACACGTGTATGCAGACGTATCACAGTTACTGTGACATAATAATTCATAACAGTTGATCACTGCATCTCTCTGAAACAGCAGAGTCCCTTCGAGTGATTTTCCCTTTGAGAGACAAGTCTCAGCACCCGTTTGTGATACGTAGGTTATATTACATCCTATACATCATAGTAGCATGTAGATACAGTAGCTATATCCACCGTAGGGCTGGGTAAAATATATATAGATTGATTGATGATTAATTAATGATGATGATGTTGTGCTGATTTGATCGTGCTTCATCCAGATCAATTTTTTTTTTTTGATACTTTTATTATGAAATTTGGATTTCAGAAATCAATCATTAAAGACAATTAGGTCAAATGTTATGTTCTGTTCTGTTCAATCCAGACGCCAACAGCTGCGAATGAAAAATGACCCTTCGCCGTCACCGACGACAGGCGTTATTACGTTGTCATCATTCAGAACTCAATCAGAAATAAATGGAAATAAATGGAAAACAAAAGAGGCTGATAAAAAGCGCACGCAGATTAACAGATACCCAGCCCTAATAAAACCCCCTCTGCTGTCCTCTTGATGGAATTGCATGCCAACGCCACGCTGACTTAAGAATAATCGTCGTCAGTGTCGTGGATTTGTACCTTCAGTACATTCACTGATGCAACTATTTTTGTTTTTGTTTGTTTGTATGTAAATGACACGTAGCTTCCCTTTTCTCTGTAAATGCTGTATATAATGTCTGTATTTATTTGTTGTGGTATATTTGCATGTATATTGTATACGTTTTTTTTTTTTTTTTTTTTTTTTGTAAAACCTCTAGAGACCCTGTACAAAACAAAAACAAAAAAAGTTGTTTTTTGTAAACTGACGATAAATTCTGTGCCGATATGTACAGATTAATTTGTACATGTGCTGTTTTTTTTTTTTTAATTCTTACTATTTGATCCTTTCAGTTCCTCACCATTTGTTTTCGAAATTGACCTTTTTTGTCCACTGAGAGAATTTATAATGATGGTGTAACGGAGGATGTATTCTCGTGGGAGAGCAAAATCTATGAGAAAAAAAAAAAAAAAAAAAAAAAAACGCGCTCCGGTTTACTTCTAGCCCCATTATTCTTAAGTTGGTGTGCAATAGCAACAATAGGTTTGCGGTGCTCCCTAGGGATGTGTGGAAATAGAGATGAGAGGTTTTCTACACACACACACACACACACACACACACACACACACACACACACACACACACACACACACACATACGTCTGAGACCCTCAACAGCAACGATTGCATCATGCATTCCTATGCATGTCCACACATTGATAGTCTGTTTGAAGGTGTGTGTGTGTGTGTGTGTGTGTCACAGGTCACAGTAGATGAGGTGAAGTAAGAGGTGCAGCACGAACTAAAAATCTTTCAGCACATCGCTATACATTTTCTTCACACACAGTGTCTGCAGCAGCTGTGTGTAGACGTGGTCTAAATGTTCTGCATATGTTAATGAGGCGTATCTCTGTGATGTTGTATCATCTAAAACAAGCTGCCTGTGATATGATGGAGGAGGGGGAGGCTGCGCACTGTGCAGGTACTTCGTTTATTTATTTATTTGTTCGGGATAAAGAACATCTCGGCCTGGAGCATAAAAACATGTTTATGAAGGATTTATAACCCATATTTTGTTTTTTGTTTTTTTTCACTTCTTTTTTCTCCAGCCTGAATCTGTTCACTGCTGTGAAACAGTGATATTCGTCACTTCTGAGAGGTAACCCTTTGAGATAGTGATGTCATTGGGGTTAGCTCAGGGTTTAAATGGATGGACATGCTGAGTTTGAAAAGAGGGTGGGGAGGTGATTGATAAGATGAAATTCAGTCGAATGGTATGTTAAAGTCATATCTCGTTAGCTGCTCCTCCTACAGGAGAAGTACCCCAAGGTCCTGAACTGGTGCCTCTTCTATTTTGACCACCTCCTTTGTTGCAGTTATTTACTCAAAACCCAGATAGCAAAGAATCTGGCTGTTTGATTTGGCATTTTTGGATTCATTTTGTCACAGAGGAAGTAGGGTGAAGGTTTGACTATGTCAGCGTTATGGTTTACCACACTACTTGAGCAAGGTGAGCAAGATAAAAGCTTTTGGGTTGACTTTTGGACTCTTTTTTTGGGGGGCAATTATGTCTATGTTTTGGAGTTCCATAATTGGTTTTGAGTGAGTTTTGGTGTCCTTTTAGTTTTTCTTTTGCACCCTTAATTTGAGCCACATAGGGGCCTGTACATCCTTCCAAAACCTTGCCGAAATTGGGCCAAATTTGTCCCGTAATGATTTTACTGTCTGGGATAACTTCTTCTACCACTGCTATGTAGACGACACACTAGTTTATTTATCAGATATCAGAACAAAGTATCTTTCGTCTATCCAGCTGGGTTCCAATTGCATACTGAAAGATGTTTATGAGGTACTTCCTGATGTTTTTGTCTAACATAAGACTATATATTGGTTCTAGCACAGAACCTTGTAGAACTTGGAATCTTAACAACATGTATATTCCTTTGGAGCATAATCCAGTTATATTATGTTTTTTGCAAAATATCTTTGCAGTTCTAATTAAGTTGAATAAAAAACATGGTTTCTAGGAGACAGGGTTGGTGTAAACAACATGGCAGGGATTACAGGAATTTTTAAGGGCACCATTTTCTCTAGATGAATGTGCCAAAGCATGCCCTGTTAATTATCCGGAAACAAATTTATTACCGACTGTAAATGGTTCTAAATCCACTAGCCTGTAAATTCTGGTTTATGTACGCTGTGATGATACAAGATGTCATCGCGGGCTTGTGAAAAATTACAGTATTTGGCAATTATACCTTTAGTCATTAATTAATAATGACAATGATATACTGTGTCTTCAAACTGGGACAGAGAGACAAGATTTCTTTATGTTTGTTTATGGCCTTTGGTGGATACAAAAATATTCTTGGTGTGGAAATTCTTTGATATTTTAACCATTTGATCTTTTTGACTGATAATGAAGATGGCTGAACCTGGAGTTGAAGAGCATTGCAACACCTTCCCCCTCGGACTACATTTAATATAGCGAGCAGCGAAATTGCCTGGTTGTAGACGACATAGCCGGGCAATATCAGGACAAGGTTATACATATATTTAAATTTATAGGTGAACATTAAAACATACTCACAACGCCATATGCTATATAAATAATACTGCTATTAGCTCTTCAGAATGGCAAACCCGTCATAACGGGGAGCAGCATTTTACTGACTCCAGATATAAATTAACAAACAACATCTGTCCCATGGTAGTCATGGTACTCGTGGGTGTGTCGTATTGTTCGCGGAGCCTTTGCAGGTCACTGACGTAGAAAATGTGAATTTCATTTTCTGCATCCTTAAATGATTGTGCACCAGAGAGAGAGGGTGCAGGTCCCCTGGGGTGTTTCACAAAAAAAAAAAATAATAATAATAAAAATATTGCACAACTCATGCTTGACGTGAGCTCACACTGTTTAAAATGCCCCCACCTCCTTTTCTCGCTCCTTCCTCTGCAGACAAACTCAGAAGAAGTTGGCCTCGGTCGAGAGCCCTCGTTCGAAGGGGAAGGAAAAAAAATATGGACTCTTGATGTGTTAAACATCAAAGGCAGTGTGTTATTTTCTCCTTCAAATGGACCGTGTGAAAACGTGCATTTAAAGGAATTGGAATGAGATGGCGACCTGCTGTGTAAGAGCCGACATGGGGCCCCGAGCGGGAAATGTTTTATGTCCATATATTTGTTAGAAATGCATTCTTTTGATTACGACTCTACACCTTAATCTTATCGCATGCATCTATTGGAGACGCTGTCAGAATTCCTATGTCCACCCAGTCATGTGGTAAAAGCTTAATTAATGATGGGCAAAATGGTGCTCTGGCCCTCATCATTTTATTGATTATATGACAAACTCCATTGTCTTGTTGCTTGCTGTGTTTGTCTTCTCTGTGGATGGTTTACAAGGACAAAGAGATTTTAATAACAAAGTCTTGGCTGCTAATGAGTGAACAGACCTTGAAATGGAAATGTAATTTCCAATCTAACTAGAGGGAATGTGCCCTGCCCCATGACATCCACTCCCATCCTGTTTATTTATTTTCACCATATCCCCTATATACTGAGTGAAGACCACTAAGATGGTCGAACAGACTAGTAAATCTGATTGGTCTCATGTGTGGCCATCCTTGGCCTTGTGATATTCCATAAATAAAGAAATACCGACGTTGGGTTTGTTGGAACACCTGTACACTTCCCATCCCTGCAGGACTTCTACCAACATTGACTTCTTATACTGAACCCATCCTCACTTTGTCTTTTATCTCCTGGTGGATTCGGTGTCTATGCCACATCTGTGTCAAGAGCATCAACCTTGTTTCCCTCTATCTGTTTTCTTATACAATGATTCTTGCTTGTTGTCTGCTCAATTGTCTCATCTATTCCCCATTGGACTTGTTTCCCCTGATCAGCTGACTGACTGTGTACAGAACCTTTTTTGTATTTTTTATTGCAAGTCTGTTTTCCTGACTTTTGTTCTGCCTCGCAGTTGTTCTTCTGGGAGCTCATCCTCCCCATCTGAGGTTTCTCAGATGTACCATCTGGTCTTTGTATCAGTGTATTGTTTTCCCCACACAGATAAGCAAGCAGTGAACGATGACTGCACCGTGACCTCTCCTATCTCAGTATTTTTGAACTTCCTGTCCTGTGCTGAAAGTGTCTCCTGCTTGCTTCTATCTTCACCTTTCTATTTCCTGGCTGAAAATATTCTCAAAAATATTCATGAATTTCCCTACATCGCTATTTTTGATGGTTCTGGAATCATCCTGAACTGTAGCTGTAGCACAACAGTGATCTGTGGTCAGAGGAGGTGTTGGTTTCTGCTGCTGCCCAGCAGGGGGCAGTAAGGACGGGGAGTCCTTTTATTAGCTCCTTTGGCATGGTGATAAGTGAAAGTCGAAATTTTGAGAATAGGAATCAAAACCTCGACATTAGTGCATATCATTGTCTCTACACAATGCCTTGTATGGATAAATTAGTAAAACAGCACTTCAAAATCAGTCTTACATCTCTTTTAGCCACAAACATGTTGAGGTAATAATTACTAGGACTCTGATAGGAGCATTGGAAGATTATACTGAAAATTGCATCCGTTCAGAAGGTGAAACCACACAAACTCAGATGAGGTGGTCACATTCACATCCATTAGCATTAAGCTGCTGATGGACGGATGTAAGGATATCTGTGGTTAGACCTGCAGGCTACACAGAGAGTTTAAGTTGTATCACAAGATACTATAAAACAGTTGATGGAAGTGATTGATCCTGAGGTGTGGAGATCAGGTGGGCTCAGAAAATGTCAGCTTTAATCTTTTTCCTACACTTGGCTCTAAGACACTGTCATACCTGTGCCACACGTGGTAGCTTGGTGTCTGGCAATAATCGTGGGTTGATCGCTTTGAGTGACATTATCATAAGTAAAAGAAAATTAAGTGCTGTTTCTAGTGATACATTTCACAGTGTGGGTGTTCCTGACCTGGGTGAGCGAATCAACAAAGAGCAGTCAGAAATCAGAAATAAACAATGAAATGACAACTTCCACTCATTCCCTCCTGTTATTGTGAAACACACTGTCAGAGATGATTAACTGAGCTGTCCGCGGTGAAAACGAAGCTGAGATCAGAAGTTAGATACCAAGATGACTCATCCTTCTGCATTTTATACGCTGGCTTGATAATAAGGAATACAGTGATATTTAATAGAAACCAGCGGCGTTGGCGTCGGCAGTGTCCAGGCTCAAGGTAACACACTGTAAATGAATTTCGACCTCTGTCAGTCTGTATTCACCTCCCATCAATATATCACCACTGTTGGAGGACCCACGGAGAGAGCTGAGCAGGACGAACGGACAAACTTCTGATTATTTGCATATCCTGTCCTCCAGGTGACACGGAGCTGGAAACAGCTTTTTGTTTCTGAGCCGCAACGACAAAGACAAAGGGACCACGCTACGCCTCGCTTACATTCAGCCTTCGGTCATTATGTGAGTCCTTAGCCAGCAGAGTGAGCCACTGCACCGATCACAACCTTGGATTCATTGATGTGTGCATTTTCCCTCAAATAACACAGGCCAGTGTGTTTGTTCATCAGTCATTAGTGCAGTGTTGGGTCTTTTAAATGTTTAGAAATGATATCAATGATTTAACTTAATGGGAATTTGTTTTGATTTTGGTTTTAAATGTACATTTTGTGTAGTAAAGTATTTGAGCAGAAGACAATAACTCAGTTCATCATTACCCGTCCTCCTCATCAGCTGCTTCCTCTGTTTCGCAGATGGACTGTGAAAAATAGCAAGGAGTGTGTGTGGAGCACATACAAAGAGAGGGCTGCAATCAAATGCATGTCCAAGTGTGTACACATATACGCATTCCAGCGCACAAAAACACCACTGTTGAATGCCGCAATCCCCCCAAGATCCAAATGATGGGGTCTTTGAAGAAGTGCTGTCTGGCACATTTTCCCTAATACTGATTTGTGTTCCGTGGCTGATCCAACATGGTTTCAGGTCCTCTGAGATCCACAGAATCACTATAAAGCACTAAGAAAAAAAGAGGGGGGGCCTCACAAAGCAGGCTCACGCTGAAATCGATCCTTCTCAGGCTGATTCTGACTGCAGCCACTGCTCTTTGAAACTCTTCCAGAGTACTCTACCGTTACAGGAAGAGTAGCACCATTGTTCTTTTTTTTTTTTCATGAAACGGCCCGCACAGATGGATCCAACGGAAACAACTGCTCAACTCGACAAAGAGGCTGATGTGTGTATATGAAACAGGACATAAAAAAGAAAAAAGCAACCACTATTTTTGCACCCATCTGACACGATCAGTTTTGTAACGTTGAATCATTTCTGGTACTTCGCTCCAGATTGTGCCTGCCACGTGTAATCATGTCACTGCTGTTTTAGAGTTGTGCTTCTGTTTTCCTTTAAAATCATTTCTCACTTAAATAAATCTGAAACAGTTAGCGGCTAGGTGGCTATCAGCTGGTAGGTAAGAAGTATTAAACATACAAGCGATTTTCTATTAATGACTGCTTTGCATTTTGGGCATTTTTGCCTTTAATGATAGAGACAGTGTAAAAAGGCAGGAACGATGGAGAACACACACAAGAAAGCTTGTCTGGGCGGGGTTTCAAACCAGCAAACAGCTGCATATATATGCTAACGTGGTGTACCATAACCACTTGGCTATCAAGGCAGCCTACCTTCATCTCAAGCATTAGCATTAGCATTAAAAGTAACACAGTCTCTTCCACATATGGGAAACACTGTCCTCATCTTGCTGTTTGTTAACTTGTTCAACGTTTGATCAGCTGTTTTCCAGAGTTTGAGTAGATTCTGAAAGAGAAGAAGACATTTGATGCCACTTGTTAGCTTAGACCCCCAGGTCTCTGGAGGATTGGTATAAGACAACTCGTCTTTTTCAGACTTTTATTTGGGTCAATACAGTATCTAGGCTGTACTCTGACTTTGGCCCATTGCATGCTGGGACAGGATCCAACTTTCTGCGACGATGAGGTGGGCGCCGAATTAAAATGACAACAGAGTCAAGTCATTCATGGGCCGTCGCCCTGGCAGCTTTAAACTCCAACAGTTAATAAATCTCATCTAAAATTTTATTTCTGTGTGATCCAGTCTGTCACCTTTTTTTTTTTTCTGCCAGCAATGCAGAACTTTACTTAAGAGCTGACTGGAGACATTAAAAAGAAAGAAAGAAAAAAAACAAACAAAAAAATGCTGTGATGAATTAGATTTGTCTGTAATGAAGTGAGTAAAACTGGTGGAAAAAATAACTTCATATTTTATAAACGATAATGAATAATTAAAAAAATCCTTCATCCGTTACTGTAGATAAAGCAACTGCCTGCTGAGCTGTCACACTGAGCGCCGAGTCCTGCATTTACATGTGTTCACACACACAGGCCTGCTCACTGGTAAAACAAAGCCAGGCTTGTGTTGGCTCAGAACGATCAGCAGGGAAGAGACAGCTGCCCTCATTTCCCAGGTCCTCTCTCCTAAAATGCTAATGCTGTGTTCTCCTGTAGGTCCTTCGAATTACAAACTGTCCGCTTCGTTTAAGCCTTACCGGTCTGTATTGGTGGGATTAGAGCGTCAGAGCTGGCTCACATCGCGGCGGTACAGATTTCATCAGCTCCCATCATGACTAATATAATTTCCATCAAATCTAAAAAAGCAAAACATGCCAAACCATGTTATTGTTGTCTCTTAGTCACTGATTAAAAGCTCTCTGGCTCCTCCACATGCTGCTGATGGAGGGTGATTAGGAGTTATTGATGTTTCTGACACACCGCTAGCGCCGTACCTCAACTGTGCTTCCAGGTGTAGTGTTTATTGATATATGATGTGACCTCGGTATCCAACGATCAGCTGCACATATTATTGGCAGCACCTTAATTCACTTCCAGACAGATGGTCTTGATTAAACAGAAATCTCAGCAATAAAACAACAATAAGTCAGTTAACTCTCAGTGTCTATAACCATGTCAGTGTCTGATAGAAAGATAGATTCTTTTACACCTTTTATTGCACAGGGAGCAATAAAACTGAGCAACAATCCGATGTAACAATTCAAAATAGAGTTCTGTAAGTGTAGCTGTAAGTATTAGTGTTGATAGTCACCTAGGTCCCAGACATCTCCTACATCTCTATCTTTCCTTGCTGTCCATTTCCTATCAGCAGGTGACTGTTTTCCATCTTTTTCCTGTCTTTTGACCTGGATTCTCCCAAGGATTGGACAGGCAGTGTTCATTTCTTGTATGGCGCTGGGGTACGGGCTATTTCTCCATGACATGATGGACCTCAAGTGTCTGCCACAGGGCAGCAGGTCAAACAGTTGATGTCCAGGGTGAGATCATGAGTCTTTCAGGATGTTGGCTGCTCCGTTGAGGCTCACTAAGTCCTCCAAAGACAGCAGTAGCCAGCTTCACACTGTCAGGTCAAAGCTGAGCCAGCCGGGGCTAATTGCTTTCACACTGTCTCGAACCTGTGCTAACTGGTGCCACGTGCCACAGATTTCTGGCCCAACCAAAACATTGGGTCACACGGGGTCAGCGTTAAGGCGGGGTCAACCCATTGCTGTAGACAGCAGGTAGAGGCAATTAAGGTGACAGTACAGAAATGTATTTACGAATTTAGCTGCTATGGAGAACAATGGTCTGGAACAATCTGGTCTTACAATGATGTTCATGCTCTGCTCTCAGAAAGAGGAGGTTATGAAACACATTGCACCAGAGCTTTCCAAGGTAAGCATCCAGAGACCTTCCCGCCAAGTCCGAGGAAAACTTAAGAAACTGTGGCTGTGGTATAAGCTATGCTAGTGGCATGTAGCAAGCTAACTTCTTACAGCAGACCAATGTAGATCTGCTACAACTAGAATTAAAAACAGCAACAGAATTGATTGTTTACTTGCTGCTAGTCGTTTGTTTTTGTGTGCTTGAACCTCCCATCCTGTTTGAAAATGGGCAGTGTGAACACAAAAGTCTCTGGGCTTGACCTGGGACACCAGCACCTAGGTGGCCCCCAAATGGCCCTGGCCCGGCCCACTCGCTAGTGACTCTTTGAAGCACTCTACAATTCACTGCCTAGCTGGATGTGGAGTTGTATAGGTCCCATATAGTCACTACACTACTGTCTTTCCTTGCTGTTCATTTCATGTCAGCAGGAGACTCAGACCAGCTGATTCCAGCCCGGTTTTCTATTGGTTTTTTTTTATCTTTCTCATCTGTTCTTTGTGAATTTCCTTGCCCTGTAACCCAGATTTTCTTAACAATTGGACATGCAGTCTTCAGTTCTTATATATCACTGGAGTAGAGGCTATTACTCCTTGATATGATGAACCTCAAGTGTCTGCCAGGCGGCAGCAGGTCAAACACTTGATGTCCATGATCAAGGTTTAAGGGTCTTTCAGGATGTTGGCTGCTCTGCTGAGGCTCAATAACACCTCCAAAGACATAATCACAATCATAATACACAGTAATGCACCACAGTGTGGCAGCTGCATAGATCCCAGACTGTCACAACACCTCTGTCTTTCCTTGCTGTCCATTTCCTGCTGGGACCACCTGACAAAGATCAGAGCAGGTGCCTTAACATTATAATACACACACAGGTCATTTGCAATTATGAATGAGAACCTATAAGAGTAAGAAAATGTGAATTGAACAATGTGACTTGTCATGAATTTGAGACTTTGGCCCAAGTTGGCACCGTTGTCGCCATCTTGTGGTAACTTTTTGCTGTTGCTGATCTTGCAACACAATCATCTGGTCATTTGATTCACCTGTTTCTATTCAGCAACGTCAAGTGACCGTGGGTACTGCTCCTTGTGGAATCGTTTCTCTATTGTTGCTGAGCTTTTGTCTCAACCTGGACCTTTGCTGTGTTTCTGTCTTGTTATCTCGTGGGCTCTCTCTGGTGGATCATCTTTGGTATGTCGTTTAGTTTGCACTTTCGAAGTTCTGTTTCTGACCAAGCAAAGCCTCGGCACACGTGTTACACTCCCATTCCCGTTTAGCTCAGCTGATTGAGAGATATGCTTGGAAAACAGCCCGTAACAAGCCTGTATGTCTCTGCAACGGACTGGTGACTGCATTCTGCTTTTCTTTCAGTGTAAACTTGAAAAACTTCACTGATCAAGTTTATCATGAGGGAAATTATGGACTCAATCAAACTGACTGACTCACTGACACCAGTTGTTTTAATTCTGACAATTATAGTTCAATTCCTTTATCCAGAGAAACAGCCCAATGTTTAATTTTTGTGGTTATTCATGGGATTGGTGGATGATTGACGATTCCCGATGTTCTTTGTTGAGTTTAAACCTTCTGCATTCTGCCACAAATACAGACTGGTGCTGGTCACGTCTGCTGAACTGTCTTTTCTGTGTTATTTTATTCTCTGATCATTGAAACACTTCATCACTTATATACAGTCTTGAAGAAAATAACTTGTGGCTGAGGTTGTGTAAATTTACAGTCAGGGCATCCATTGTTCAAACATACAGTACAATGTACACTGCGGGGGTGTTTGGGTGGACGGCTCGTATCATTACATTTTTAAAGCATCACAGATGTATCATAAATTAATTCACAACCTCCTGTCAGAAGTGTCTGAGGTGTTGAAAGCCTAACGACAGCCAAGCCAAGAAAAAAAAAAAAAAAAAAAAGTCTTTGTTATGAGATGGAATCAATGGTGTCATAAAATGCTTAGGTGCAACATGAATTATTTACAGTTTGCATGGAATGAATCAAAGCTGCGACGTGGTAACTACAAAGCCATCAATTCACACCCACACCCACACCGCTCAAGTGAAATGATGAAGTTGTTTTTTCCACCATTAGGTGTTAATATGTTCTGATCCTCTCCTCAGGCTGTGCTTATACACACACACACACATAAATACACATACACTCCTCCACTCTTTGGTTTCTCTCCTCTGAGGTTCACAGTCAACATGTCTCACAGAATTCAGCCGGATCGGAGCTGGATTTTTTTTTTCCTTAGAGCAATAAGCATCCATTTTGTTTATTTATTTATTTATATATTATTTTTTGTGCAACTTGTGCCCACTGCTCACAGTGGGCACAAGTTCCCATCAACAGGGCCCTTCTTCTCTATCTGGGAGATAGCTTCAAGCTAATGCAGACATATTTGCATCAAAAAAAAAAAAACAAACATCACTGAGTATATGACCTGCAGACTCTGTTTAATATACAAGATGACTTAACTACAGCAGCACAAGTTCATGTAGGGATACTGCTAAATGTGTCGGAGGATTTATATTAAAACATTATTGTTTTTTTTTTTTTTTTTTTTTTTTTTATGGCACTGGTAAAAAATTATGTGTTCTTTGTTATCTACGAAGCCCTGTGGTGATCATGAACAGAAAAGTTTATATGCTGTGGTTATCAAGATGCTACTTTGTGTGCACAATAAAAAAAAAAATCCTTGTTTTGATTAATATACTTATCTCATGCTCACAAATTAATAAAAAAAAAAAATATGCACAGTGAGGTAAGCGTACAAGAGAGCCAAGCACAACAAAGTGGCAGTATTAAACTCCTTACCTGGAGGTTATCAAAACATAATTGTACTCTTGTCAAGAAGGCCCATGCAAAGTCATTGAAATCGTGCACACATAATGGTATTTTGAGTACTCGGAGTAGTATTTTCTGTCTGTGACCACTCCAAGGGCTCTCTAGTAATCAGAGTCTTTTTGCTTGGTCACTTAAAGCATTTTGAGGTACAATTCCGTTCCAAGCAATTGGACATCTATGGTTAAAAACTGGTTGGTCCTAAATGAGATTTCAGTGTGGTATTTTTGGTTTTAAATTGAGGGTAACATGGTGTTACATTTAACTGATGCACCCTTATGTTGCTTCTGCTCTTATTTGTATCCTGTCCTCAAATCATATCACTAAATGTAACCTCTGAACTATAACTATTGAACAATGCTTTTACCTAGTACGTCCATTATCCAAATGATGCTAGAGTATCATCTGTTGATAGAATGGAATAGAATATTTTTATTTGTCCCACAAGGGGAAATTTATCTGTTTGACAGCATAAACAAATCACGAAAAATAGATTAACAGGAAATAAAAAAATTTTACAGGTAGATGTAGCGTCGGCCGACAGCGAGTTATCGTAATGACTTGAGAGAACTCTTCTGGCTGTAGTATGACCAAACACTAACAGCAAATAGCTCTACGTCCAGAGCAGCAGTGTTCAGTAACACTGATGCGCTGTGGGTTACTCCATCTCTCCTTACTAAACATCGCGATCCTCACATCCTTCCTCTTGCTGGTCTCATTAGCTCCACTTTCTGCTGACAGGTCTCAGTGAAGCACATCATGCTGCTCTGTAGGCTGGTCAGCACCGTGAGTTCTTCATCTTATGGGGAGAGATCATATATTCCCCATAGTTACAGATGGTATTGATGGTTTGTACCGCCTTTTCTTCTCAGGGCGCTTCACTCCTACTCTGTATCGCCTGTAATTCTGTAATTTCCCAGCTTAGGATCAATAAAGTACATCTGTCTATATCCTTCTCCTCCACCCTAACTCCACTGGGATCTGGGGTCTCTTGTTGGATCACATCCTCAAGCAGCACAGTTTTATCAGCTGATCACTAGAGAAACAATAGGGCAATGGCTCACTGGTTGTCATAGTCAAAAACAAAAACAGGGGAAAAGATGGGGGAGAAGAAAAAAAAAAAAAAAAAGGAAAAACATGATAAAAAGAAAGAACAGCTCCAGTCAAAATGTTCAAAAGTTCAGGAAAAAAGTAAAAAAAAAAAAAGACACTGTTGACAAACTGGCTGCCACTCACGCAGCGCCATGGCAACGACCATAGTGTCAGATTTGGACTAGATTGGACTGTGGATAAAATCACCCCGCACAGTTTGCCAGACTATCATAGGTCTGATAAACATTGACACTCTGAGGACAAGTCACTAGACTTCTAGGTCTAAGTATCCAACGAAAATCCACACAGTAACAGGGAGAATATGGAAACTACTTAAAGAAAAGCTCCAGCTCGTGTTTGAACAGTGCTAACCACTGCACCCCCATTTTTGCCCTGATTTCAATCACGTAGCTAACTTTCTGAGTGAGGATTTCTAGAGCGTTTCTAATGGCCTTGAGTAAGAGACTCTCGTGCAATTGCGTGTCCCTCTCCGCAGTAGCATTTTCCAGCTCCTCATGTAGGGGTCTCCAGGCACTCCCAGACTTGATAAGATATATTATCTGTCAGCAGCGTCTCTACTCTGAACTCCCTCCAGACGTCCAAGCTCCTCAACCTATATCCCAGATACCCTGCGGAAGAAACTCATATTGCCACCTTGTAGCCACAATCTCATTCACTACCTAAAGCTCATGACAGGTGAGGGTTGGAATGTGGATTGACTCTTATATCTTTTCATCACGATAGCCTAATACCTGTCTTACTGCTTACACTGCACTGATCTGAACTTGCTGTTTATATATATATATATATATATATATATATATATATCAATCACTTCATAATTGAAGTGGAATGGAATATGCAGTGATTGTCATTGGTGATTAAGAATTGAAGTCTTCCCGTTATGAAAAAATGTGGAGGGAAATTATATTTTAGCAAGCCGTGATTGATGAACAAGTTCTTTTCTGTAATATTTATCTTCCAAATATAGAAGGTTAAGGAAGGATGCAAACTTCTTTTAGGGAAAAGGTACATTAGTAGGAGACATAATTGATGGCCACACAATTATTGCAAGAGATTTTAATCAAGTTTTAGATGGGACTCTTGATAGGACTACTTTTTTTTAATACTCTTCTAAAAGACAGATTGGCAGTTAATTAAGCTGCTAATGAAGAAACTTGGATTGATGGATAATTGGAGGCTTTCCAACCAAAGAGACAGATGATACACATACCACTCGCATAATCATAAATCTCACTCGAAGATAGATTATTTTTTGATCAGCAAGGATTTGGTACATATTTGGACCAACTGCGTGGCACTGACAGATCACACTACTGGGCAATTAGGTCACTAATGGAGCCAGTTTTGGCAGCTTCTAAGGCTTATATAAGAGATAAAAATTACAGCTTGTTCCAGAAGGAAACTAGAAACCACATCTGCACCTGCAATGTTTGTCAGAATGTAAACCTTTCAATTCATATTCAGTGTTCAGCAGTCACTACCCCGTTAATGTAAAGTAACTGGTGTTCAAGGGTTGGACCGTATCATTGTGGTTGATCAAAACGATCAACCATAACAAAATGACCACCTGTGTAGTGCTGAGGCATTGAGGCATTGGACCCCACTAGACCAATCAAGATACTATGACACTCTGACACCAAGATTTGAGTAGCAGATCTTTTACATCCTGTAAGTTGTGATGTGAGGCCACCATGGATCAGGCTTGTTTGTTGGGTATGTCATGGATGCCAAGTCAACCAACACCTTGAATTCATTGAGTTCTTTTTTTTTTTTTGCAGTATAGCAGGAGCATTATGCTGCTGAAAGAGGCTACTGTCAATGGGGAAGAAATATCTTTGGTCTGACAACCCATAACCCTGTTGCTTTTTTATATGTTTTCCTATCTCAGGTTTCTGATCCAGATTAGTAGAATAGTTTAAGAATTTGCTGTTTTGAAGATGTTCTGTCCCTTTTGTCAAATCCTTACATTTACTATTTTTAATGATCCTGATAATGCAGAGTCCTGTTGATAGATATTTGTGGATTACAAAATGCTCTGTACTAGCGAGGTGAAAATTTTCTCCTGTGGTTTGATGGAACTCACCATAAGAGCTGTCCACCTGTGATCAATGAGATCCCCCAAGCTGCCGTTAATACAAATATGAACAGAACAGAAGTTTGTTATGTCGGCTTGACAGAATTATTCATATTTGCGAAGGGGATGCTCAGTATGCGTCTGTAGCAACTCTGCTTGATGGTCTTAAACTCAAATTAAAAACTTTTCTAATCAAATTGATCTGGAACCATCAAGTGTTTCATAGCCTAAATCTAACCATATGTTGAATTCAGGATGGGCGTGTATCAGTTGCATTGATACTAGATGCTATGCAGCGTCTAAATACTATATAACATCTGTGACGTCAATCATAAACTTCAGCCCCAGGCAGCACAGGAAGTGATGTGTTGCAGGATTACCACTTAGGCTGCAAGGCCTGAGGTTAGATTGTGAAAATTGATTGCAGACATTGAACTCCATCAGCGTTGGCCAGTGAGCTGAGCCTTTAAATGAATGCTCCTAACCTTTGCACATCCTCCCCACCAGCCAAATGAAATCAACATGAGGAGCCGCTACAAAATAGGAGGCGGCAAGCAGCCATCTAATTAGTCTGATTCTTGCTGTCTCCTGCGATCTATGCAATCAACAAATACATGCACATACAAAACTGAACTGAATGCAAATGCATGCCATAAGCGCGATCAGACAAAACAAACCATTGTGATGATTGCCTCATATTTGAGTTAAAAGACGGCTATTTTTCAATCTTGCTGGATCTTTTTTCTTGCAGTGAAGTTTCTCTGTAACTCAGAAATTTAAACAGTTTCTCTCTGCATGACTGAAAACTCCCGAGGGCTGGGAATTTTGATCAGGTCTGTTTTATTTATTTTCTGTTTCATTTTTTTTTTTTTCTCTTCAAAATTATTATCACTGCAGCAGTGATGTGCTGACTCACGTGCAACCCGCTGTCACATGCATGCTCTGTCCTAATTCTGCTGTCAGAGCGTGGTGAATGCAAGCTCTCCCAAACTGCTGCAGGCTGAGGATGCCTTTCACGGCTCTGACCTTGTTTGTGTGTGTGTGTGTGTGTGTGTGTGTGTGTGTGTGTGTGTGTGTGGTCTAGGTATTCCTCATGTTATTAGAGACCTAAATATGTTTACACTGTTTCATAATGGAGGCATAAAGTCTAAAGCATCCCATAACAATCCCCATAACATAAATAATACAATTTTAAGGTAAAGACATTCTTATTGTTAGGGTTAGGCAGGTAGTAGTTATAGTTAAGGTTGGAGAACTTCTCTAAGAGATGATTTTAAGTCAGTGTATGTGTGTGTGTGTGTGCACGCAGAAGAAATAAAAACCACAGCGTGGCCTCGGATATCACCCTGAAAATGAGAGCTTCTCATGAAATATACATCGGTATAAGTTAAACCACACTCCACAGTTTTAACTGGAACGCTGTCTCATAATTCCTATCGGGTTTTATTGAGTGTGTTGATACGCCTGTGTGGGAAATCAAAGCTATCAGCCATCTGCTGTGGCTCAGACGCTGTTGCAAAGCAAAGAAAGTACAAATACATGCATCACATTTGTAGCCTTCGCTCTGGTTAGTATCGAGTGAGGAACAAATATTTACTGCTTACCTTTGTTGTTCGATATAAAAGAATCTAAAACTCTTTTTCTTGTCTTTTGAGGTCTAAATAGAAAGCGAGGTCAGAAATCCAGCATGTGGCCGGACCTCTGATGGTTGATATACAAAGTTGATTTGAGGATGTAATGATGTGAAATCCCAAAATACTAATACTAATTACTAATTAAATAAATACATATAGAATTTGGCCAACCAGCGGCAAAACTGTGAGTTGTTACTGGTTCCATTAGAGTTTCTTGGTAGAGGGATGAGAAAATTGGACATTTTTTCCAGTAATTTTGCCTCTGGAAGTAATGTTTGAATCATCTGGGGAAAAAAAATGTTAGTTATGGCGTTAAGATCTGTCCCGGATAGCAAAGATTCTGCCTGTTGTCTGGCAGACATTTGCCATTTTTGGATTCATTTTGGCAGAGAGGACATTATGGTTCACACATAGTTATAGTTTACCACACTACATAACAAGTAAAGGTAAGCAAGGTAAATACTTTTGGCTTGACTGTGGGGGTTTGGACTCTTTCTGGGGCAGTTATGTCTATGTTTTAGAGTTCCATGATTGGTTTTGGGTTGAGTTTTGATGTTTTTTCTTTTGCAACCCTATTTTCTGCAATATAGGCGCTGTACATCCTCTTGAAATGGCGACAAGACTGTTGTCGATTCTTGAAGATATTTCTCCTTCATGCAAGAGTCTTCGGCTCTTATGCAGAGATGGAAGTGGTGGGTTCCCAGAATTTCTCCAGCAGAGGCCTTAATGTTCCACCACTCTGCTTTAGAAGAACTGAAGAAGACTATTTGCATGAGAGGGTGAAACGTCTTCAAGCATCTGCAACCCAAATTGCTTTAGATTCAACACTTTTGGATACTGCAATCTGTAAACGATCAAGAGTCTTCACAGACAACTTGGTGCATCCATTTCCACTGTGGCCAAACAAGCTCATGTTGCTTTAATAGAGAATCAGTAACAAGATCACTAATGGTAGCTTGGTATGTTGGAGGTGTGCAGCCTGTCGCCTGCAGCTTTTTTTGTCTAATGGCTTGTCTTGCAGTGACTCTCTCTCCTTCTCGCTGGCCTGAAGCTCAACACTGACATTAATTGAGCACATCATTTACATTACATTACACTGGATGGACAGATTCACAAAATATCTTTAGGGCTGACAGCAGCTCTAAGCTTAGTTAAGTTAAGTTAAAGAAACATACCAACAAATCCAACCCCAGCTCAGTAACTGCAACTCAGAATTGTGTTTGCAGCATTGGCTCCTGTCAGGATTATTCATGAAAGTAAAAATGCCCTTCAGACCCTAATTTGTTTGTGAGTTCATTAAATGCGCATTAAGCAATCATCTGCTGTAATTAATACACGAATGAAGGTGATTTTATGTCTGCCTGTGGATTATCTAATAGAACTTGCTTGCGATTTGTAAAATGATCACAACAAAAGTCTGATGATTGCATCAAACGCTGCTGGTATTCAATGACAGGTATAATATAATTGTACAATATGTAATGCAATTCATATAATGTAATCAGCAGGCTACCTTTAGTGTTAATTAGGACTAGGATTAGGTAAGATAAGAGTACAACCCGTGGTACTTAGATAACATTATATCAAATTGTCAATTTAATGTGCTTTTTAAATCCAATGTTACATGCACCTGAGTCACTGGGCAACAGTTTCCTCTCTGTATAATAACAGGCATCTCTGTTGCAGTTGTAAGACAGTGAGTAAGAAATAGCGAGGCTCATATCAATGAAATTAAATTACCACCCAGGAAATTTGGATTAGCTGTGTAATATCCTGTCAGACCCTCGTGCAGATAAAGGGATGAAGAGGTTATTGCAGAATATATTCAATGTTCAACCATGAATAGACTCAAATGTGATTTCATGCAAAATCTAAATAAATAGAAATAAGATTTAAATCGTAACAAACCAGAATTCCTCGATGATTTCAGAAATCTGTCGTGGATTCATTTTTATCAGTGTTCTTGTTGAAGCTGCTGAAATGTTGGAATACACTAAGGAAAACTTGTACTTTATCATTTCTGTATCACCATTTCTGTATTCCGAGCCTCTCCGCTCCTGTTCTAAATGCCCTTTGGGATTGCTTTACAACACTGCTCCCTGCTGGTGCAACTGCAGCAGCCTCACGCATTAACTCCCAGAGCCTCAATGTGCCTCATAGGCAAAAAAGAAGCTCACCACTCAAAAAAAAAAATCATCAAATTCAATTAACCACTAAGTTTTTAGCAAGAGAGAACAACCAAAAGCCAAATTAACAAAAAAAATCATCAAATTCAATCAAAGACAAGAGTGGAAATTAGATTATCTATCTATCTATCTATCTATCTATCTATCTATCTATCTATCTATCTATCTATCTATCTATCTATCTATCTATCTATCTATCTATCTATCTATCTATCTATCTATCTATCTATCTATCTATCTATCTATCTATCTATCTATCTATCTATCTATCTATCTATCTATCTATCTGCTGAATTTCCTCTCTTGCATCCAAGGTTTAAGTCTAAGTTTCCTTTTTCTGACTCTGCTGTTTCAACTCAGAAAATCTGCAGTTCATGTACTTTACTCGACCCTTTCAAAAGTTACATTAAAGTTAAAAAATAAAACTGAATCATCATTGGCTATTTTAGATGATACAACGACCCATTTGGTGTCTTTTTTTGTTAAGACTGAAAAAGAAGTGCCGGTAAAAGTTCAGGAAGGAAGACGTCAAAACTAATTCCTACGAAACAAGTGAATCTCTGCTCTCTTGTACCGTTTTAATCTTCTCGTCTCATCTCGTCAGATTTCCTCTCATTCACAAATTCCTGTGTCATCGTGATGGGCCAGTCATCTTTCAATACGCGCTCTTTTGACCAATTGATTGGAGCTGGACGCTGTCTTTTAAATATCACCGTGATCCTGTTGTTCTGGTCTTTCGGATGAACGACTGTGAAATCCACAGGAAGGTCCTGCTGGGACCTGCTGGCTCTGCTCCATTTTTAATCTTTGTGGATGTACTAATCAATAAGCTTCATGTTGATGTAGTTCAGTCGCTAACACATTCATCGCTTCAACATCTAAATAGATCGAAATAATAATTGCTATATACTTTTTTTCCCTAAGAGATGATTTCCTATATACAAATATATCCAACTTGAGGCTCAATAATACTATAACAACAATTACAGAGCAGCAGCTCTTCATTTCATTTTATCCGTCTCATCATTTATTTCCTGTATAAACTGGTCAAAGGTGACATTTCTGTTTAAGTATTAAACCAGTGGTGGTAGCTCCGGGCTATTTTTTCCCGTCCTACTTCCTGAAGATAACTCATTTTTGGTTGCTACGACAGCACTTTTAACCCGTTTAATCGCAGCTTACTCATTTTTCTTGTGTCCTGGGTGATTTCGTAGAGTGAAAAAAAAAAAAAAAGTTGGACATTTTTAAAATACATTTCTCTGACATTTTTTTCCCCACCCACACACAAAGTATCAAACATCAGAGGGCATTACAACATGAGAACATCCATAACTCCTCTCTAAATACTTAAAGTAGCTCTGCTGCACCTTTGACCATTTCACATACCTGCAGCTACATTTTGTCTTCATAGGAAAATGTCATTACTTTGGTCAGAATAATTAAATATGTTGTTAAGATAATCTTATCACCAAGGTTCTTTTATGACACCCAAGTTTAAAGTCTAACACAGTAACACAATAAACATTTTTTCATGTCTGAATGTATAATGTAGCGTTTTATATTGATTATTCAATGATCAATGTTGAGTTAAAAAGTGACCACTGAGAGAAATCTGTCAGCATCCTAAAAAAAGGAAAAGGAATGATGTGTGTGGTTTAAATGCAATAATACAAAATACATCAGGGCCTGAGTCAATTAATAATTCAATTCTCTGTGACTAAAGTAGGATGGTTTTCTAAAGTAACAGGCTGAATTTACCCTCCCGAAAGACTCTGTTATGGACCAACACATGCATCTGAATGTTACTTCAGGATGTCACTAGTGGGGAAATATTGCTGAAAACTAACAGCAAAACATCCCGAGTTATTAAAAAGCCTGTCTACATTCTATACAATGCACCTCAATCACAGGAAGACAAAAGACGCTGATATAAGAGAGGCCTGTAAACATCACACAGTAAAAACCCATTAAAGTAATGGAAGCATTAGTCGCTCCTTAAAGATCATTGAAAGAACAAGCCAACTGATTCTAGATATGTGTCTCAAGTGGAAAAAAAAACATAACTGAATCTCTTACCATGAGACTAAGGTGAGAAGTTGTGTTAGTAAAAGTAATTCCAACTTTAACAACATGTTAGCGCCACAGACCTGAAACCAGACAGGACTTATAGGTCATGAAGAGGTTCAAAACTTCTGAGGGGTTTTTGCCTTTAAAGGAGTCCTAGAACACCTTTGTCCGACTACTGAAAACTGTTATTTGAGTCTCTATATAGCAAACGGCATCCTAGCATCAGAATAGCATTTTAATAACCTCTTGAGCCCCAACGCCCCCATCACTGGGAGAAAAGTGGTTCACATCCGATATCATGTGTAACGCCAGCTGTTCTGTATAAACACCGGCATGTATTATATCCTCAGAAATGTCAGAACCTCAGCTAAAAGCTGATGCAAACCACTTCTACAACCACCAAACGCAGCTAAAACACAAAAACAAGTAAAGAGCAAGTAAACAAACTCCACCAAAAGACATCAACACAAACTGCGACCCCTCTGTCTCCACACGACGCTTTGTAAACAAATAAGTGACATCCCTGAAGAGAGTGAAGGCCTCAGAAGATTCCAAAACTATTCATCAAGATCTGTCAAAAGTTTGAACCAGCAGTGATAGAAAATTCATGTTCCATAAACATGATCATGACTCCTGTCTTACCTTTTTGTCTTGTTGAGAAAACATAAATCCACCGGGATAACGCTGCCTTTAGTAAACATAGTGCATAGTCCTGATATTCCAATGTTATATGTGTGCTCCAACATTGTTTTTCTGTTTTCTTCTCTTCCAACACAGTCATTAGCAGTAGCTCCAGCTAACACTGGAAGTCATTACATGTTGACTGAGAAGTAGAATCATAAATTAAGTATACTGTCTTAAAAGCTCTTAGGGAATGTGGCAAACAAAGAACACAGAGATGGGGCAAAATAAAAGAAGTAGTTTGTAGTTTGTTCTTGCGTCTTCAATCACACATTTCTAAAATTGAAATATATGTTTTTATCCCCATAGGAAAAAAAATGCTGATTTACAATTGTACAACAAACAGTTAGGATAAGAGGAAGTAGAAAAAAAATAATAATAAACAACAGCAGGGGTATATGAGAACTCAGAGATAACTCGCAGCTAAGAGTTCAATGTCTGGGCTGCAGAAAATGTTCCTGAACAGTAATTTGACCAGGATTGCACCATCTGTTGTTGATAAAAGTGCCAAACCCTACTGCCTGTTTTCTCTTTGCTCCCAGATTTATTCCTGTCCACCATCTGAAAGCTATTGATGGTAGCCATGTCTCTGTGAAGCACGACACTCAAACTCATCCTTGTTAGGGGGATGAAAGCTTGTCCATCTTTGTGTATAATGCTCTTCAGTTGAATATGATGATAAAAGATAATGCAAAAATATAATTTCAAGGACACTACATTGGAGGACACTACATTAGTTATTAGTCGTGTCCAATCTGTTTACAGAGAACTGTGATTTTTGGAGAACCATACATGTTATTGTTCTTTATTCTATCTATCTGTCTGTCCGTCCGTCCGTCCGTCCAGAACTGAGAAACTAAGAAACTTGTATTATCTGCAGACTCATATCATCATAGACTACATGTTGTAGCATTTAATTGAGATTATACAGTGAATAATTAACTTTTTACAGGAAGCATGTCAGTAGACAGGCTGGTTTTGATAGTTTTCATCCATTCAATTTTCTCAACATCAGACATTATAATGAGTCTGTCATAGCTACTGATATGTAATCTTGCCTCTTCTCTTTCTACAGCCCCCATGCGGCTGTGGTGGTGGTGGTGATGCACCACCATCACCACCACCACCACCACCTCCAAAGAGACATTCTTCACACAGGTATAACCTCATGCTGGAGCAAGTTGGTTCAGGATGTGAGATACCTTAGTTTACACTGTTGTTCCGGAAACACATGCACCAGATGTCCCATTTGCAGAAAGATGAGTATTTGTTTTTTTACTTTTGGGTGTTCTTCACAAGCCTTAAAAAGAAAGGTGAAGGTGATCTGCCATCACCGATGTTTTCACAGTGGTGAAAATTCGCTGCGACAGGTTCTGGAAGGAAACATCGTTCAGCTCAGCCAGCTTTGACACTTGAACAGATTGACTGTGGCACAATATAAAATTGTTTTTCTTCATTTGTTTTTTTGGGGTTTTTCTCGTTGTCATTTCAGTCTTCGGAAACTATGTATAGCGCATCAAAACAATCACGTACATCTCATCTTAGAGATTATTCTTCCTGTATTGCTTGTGTCGGTTTTGTTGAAGCGTTATAGGCTGGGGAGGATGGAGACTGTGGAGACGATGTGTATTATTGCATTTTGTGATCATCAGGTATTTTGGAGAAGAAAAAAACTTCTTTTTCCCCCTTTCAGCTTTTATATGAGATGAATGAAGTGTTCCTTGTAGGTACTACAAGAAAAAATGGGTCACAGAACCAAAGCAGATGGCAACAAAGATTGTTCACTGTGTGCTAAGGACGTCAATGACTGTGGACTCAAGCCAAACAATGAAATGGTTTACAGTTTTTTCTCAGTCGCTTTGGTGCATTTCTTAAGTTATGTCTCAAAAACAAGTATTTATGTCAATGACTCTGTCAGTACAATTACAATGTAAAGTCATTATGTCATTGTATATAAACAAAGCAGTCAGATGACTTTGTCATTGTTTTGAATTATTCCTCTGTAGGTGTTTTCTATTGCAAAGCAAGACTAGGATCTTGTTAACAGTTCATATCTCCCACAATCTAATAGCATTATTTACGATCCTCCTGTTCAGGAGTAAAAAACAGGTCATCTTCAACTGCTGTGAAGTAGTGTTGTCATAAATGATACGGTACTGTAGAATAAAATTACAGGGAAATGTAAAACACAAAAACAGGACAGTACAGCATCACCTAGATGAGTAAATTCAAGCAAGAATCTGTAGCCTACTTTCCTGACACACCTGTTCTCCTGATGAAATGTTTGTATAATTGAAGACACAGTTGTTCTCCCAACATTTGACTGCACTCTTCATCCAACCTCAGTTATTGTGAGACCATGATTGATAACATGATGTATAACTGTAGGCCTTATTTCATCTGGGACATGTCTGTGTATTTGGCCTTCTCTTGCTCTATTTTGAACTGGTTCACCTTAGACCAATTCATCAATTTAGGAGACATTTCCAGGGGAAAAAATATATCAGAAATGTATAAAATACGCTTGACAGATTTTGATAAATAGTAAATGCAATGACTTAAACATTAAAAAATGACAATTTGGTCTGGGGTGTAAGATTATTCAACTGTGGGCTAGTACAATGAATTTTGATCATTGTGACATGAGCAACTAAAGTTGAATGAAATCTGCCTAAGTGGACAAAAGTATTTGAAATTACTGTTATGATGTGGACAAGTTACTAGAGGATGTGGAAAATGAACAAGCATTTTTGAGAATTTGAGAAAAGCACCAAAGCAACCGAGAAAAACTGTAAAACAAACTCATTTCCTGTTCCATCTTTGGCATTTCACTTCTGAGATTTATCTGGATAAACCATGGGTTTGTTCAAACCTGTTGAAGTTGTGTGTGTTTTGTGTTTCTCTACTCTTTGATGTAATGATGTCATATCATATTATCAGAATCCCCAAATGCAGGTCACCGATTTAACTCGAGATGCTTTCACGACAAATGGCTTTTTTTTTTCGCTGTGTGCGATGCTTGAGATGCTTCTGTCAGGTGCTCAGGTGTTCAACCAGCCCAACCTGCGGGAAACCCAGCGTGCTGTGTTCTCCAGCCTTTTGTGTTGGAGGAGCTGACAATGAAACAAGTCTTTGAAGGGGCCTCGGAAAAAGAAAAGGGCTTTAATACATCAGACAGTACAGACAAGAGAGCAGTCTTTTCAAGTGTTGTGAGCAGCAGGAGCTGCAAAAAAAAAAAAAAACTGCAGGGATGTGACTTGACTACTCATGATGATGTTTAATAGTTTGGGATTGTGGCAGAGATGTAGAGCTGTACTGTAGCTGGTGTAGTGCTCAGAAACATATTCACTGCATTCATCAGCACTGAAATATAAATTCTTACCCCAGTCTTGTGTTACAATGATTAGCAACGGTACTGTGCTATTGTGCATATTAGCTCTGTGGTTTCAGAGGAGGATGAAGACATTTAAGAAATATCCTAGAAAGAGACAAAACTCCATCCTCTGCTATTGCTACAGTAGTCATGAATATTAGATTATAAGTTCTGCAAATTAAAATATAAAGTGAGTCTCCAGTTCTGGAGAAGAGTGTAGAGATTGTCGATTATCTTAGAGATTCTGCAATGTTGGACCCACACAACAGATGCCAGTATTTCTCCACAATACTGCTGCTTCTAGAGTTTACCAGGATACATTATGCGTAGGAGAAAAGACATCGGAAAGATTTAGACAGAAATTTGAGGAGCAAGGACGCCTGCCACTTATGTTGTCTGAAAACGCGAGGAAGCTTTGTGCCACTTGTGACCATGAATTAGCAAAGTTATTTTGAAAAACTGCAGCAGTTTAGAAAGTACTTGGCGACTCGGGTGAAAATGATGAGGTGTGCGTGTGGATACAATGAGGGAAATTTAAAAAGAAGAAGCAAATAATAGGACATAAAAAATTGACAATTTCGATATATCCCACATATTTAGGACAAAGTTACTGAAGTGAGGTAAGAATGAAGAAGTCAGTGGGTTTTGTCTGGTTCAATACCAGATACTCTGCGGGCTGCTACTCTTCTGTTGATAATGATCATTGAAGCTCAGTTGTGAAGATCATATTCAAACTGTTCTATCACTCAAATCACCTCAAAGAAATGCAAATTGAGGATCCATCTATCTTCGCTCCGTTCAAGGCCGACTGACCTTTGCTATTGATTTCCAAAACTCTGTTGGTTGGTGCTTATTATTGCATTGACTGATGACTGATGAAGTGCTGTAGACTGACCTATTCTCTGACAAAAGAAATACTGCAAACATTTCATTCATTACGTGTTTAATCCTCAAACCTCAAGCTGCAACTTCCTATTTGAGATGACCAACACCAACACACGTACAGTGTCAATAAAATACAAATTATAGCTATTAAACTGTCCCTATAAAATGTGATTCTCACACTTTCAGTGCTCCTCATGAAGCCTTCACATCTCTGTAGTGACCTCGCGTTCTCACTGAGCACAGCTCAAGTTAATTAAAGTCTATTTATTATTCATTTCTCTCTTTTATTAGATTTATTTTGGCCCTTTAGATTATTAGATTAGATTTATTTTGGTCCTTTAGTCAAAGAATGTTAATATATTTTTCTTGTTATTGCATTATATTTCACGCAGCCTTGGGGTTTTATTTTGAAGCTCAAAACCGGAAGTGCTACCGGCAAACATAAACTGATTCGGACTTATCGCGAGATTTGCAAGTCACGCGTGATCGCAGTTCCGGAAAGTTTGAAAACCGCTCTGCTCGGGAGCGGAGAGGTAAGTTTCAGCTGAGCGTTGTTTGCAGGAAAATATCTAAAATTACACAAAGTTACTGTTGAGTCAGTTGTAGTGTTGAAATTTACACTTACCCCGGGAAACTGAGTGACACTATTTATCAGCGCTGTTTTTCTAGTGCAATTAAATGCACCTTTTCAGTGCATTGAACACAACGTAACACAACAAGACTAGAATAGAGGGGCACTCCACATTTCGTAGCGTCGGATAAACTTGACCACGGAGGATGTTGTAGTTGGTTGTGTAACATTTAAGAGCGGAGAGCAGCGTCATGCCGTTTAAAAAGCAGAGGCATACCTTTTAAAATCTGACAATGTTTGATTCCCCGCAGTTGAAGTTTAATCAGGAGTGCGCATATATTGCCGTTATTACGGAAAACGCGCGGCCATGGTCTCTAATCAACCGCTAGAAGAAAAAGTAAAGAAAAAAAAGTATATCTAAATAATACTGGTAAAATAAGATTAATTGGTTCATAGCAATTATTTATATTACAATATATGTACTCAGTGTTGATGCTTAGAAGTCGCTAGCTTTGTTAGGCTAGCTTAAAATGTTAAAGTGCATTTAACATAATGGCTAGAATAGAGGGGCACTGCAAATTTAGTGTCGCGTAAACTGACCAATTCGGCCAATCTTTAAAAGATATGCCTCTGCTTTTTGTTTGTTTATCATTTTCAAATAATAATAATAATTATTAAATGGCATGCTGCTGCTCTATGCTCTTAAATGGTACAATCACAACCAACTGCTACATCCTCCATGGTCAAGTTTAGCTGACACCAAATTTGGAGTGCCCCCATATTCTAACCTTTATGTTAAATGCACTGAAAGCAACTTCTGTAGAGAATAACTAAAGTTATTTAAGTCTGATTCTCTCTGTAGGCTGCCATGACATTATATCGCCTTATATTATGTAATGCTTGGTTGATCTGAGGTGGTTGTATCATGTCATTGTTAACATAAGTGTCATTTTCCATATTTTGGTTCAGTAAAATGTCTAAATATCCTAAATATCGTTGTGTTAAAAACTGATACTAGTCCTGCAACATGTATTATTCAGTAGACTTTTACCAAGTAAGAGAATTTATAATGACTGGCCCTTTAAAATATTTATTAATAAATTTAATTGCCATTAATGATGCGCTAGCATGTAAGCAGCATGCTAATGTTATATATGTATGTATGTGTGTATGTTTGTGTGTGTGTGGTGGAGACAGTGTAATCTGTAGCGTATGTATGCATAATGCAGACCTGATTGCTGACTTTTCACCCAAAAAACCATAAGCACTGTGAGTCAACATAAGCACATCACTTATTAACTCTACTGAAAAAACAATGATGATGCATTTTATACATCCTGCTGTGTATGTGTATATATGTGTGTGTGTGTGTGTGTGTGTGTGCAGCCTGTTACGTAACTTTTATAGGACGTACAAACCTTAGACATACAGTAGTACCTGCAGGAGGATCTCTGCTTTTTATTGTTTGTGTTGAACGTTGGACCTCAGTGTTGTTGTCAGCAAAACTGGTTTCACGGTAAAGTCACTTTACTGTCACTATACTGTCACTATACTGTCAACCCAGTGTGTGCTCTCATTCAGGAAGAAGAAATTCGAATGTATAGAAAAGTTTAAAATGTAGGACATTTGTGATACTATGCATAGTATATCAGACAATTGTGTGTGTGTGTGTGTGTGTGTGTGTGTGTGTGTTGTATTGTGTATATACTTTTTTATATAGGCATTCTTGTATGGTTGGTGATGTGGCTTGTGTTTGTTGCTGTTCCTGCTGCTGTATCTAATCTAATAAATATAATATGTGTAATCTAATCTATATCACCATAACACTGCTTCCATAAGAGCATACATCTGAGTAAAACAAATCTCGAATGTGGGTCGTGGTCGTGTGTGGTAGATACCTGGCATTATTAGAAAGTGAAATTTCCATGTTTGTCATTATAAAGTCGGTGTTAGGTGCTGGTCATGAAGTAATATTTGCACAGTGGGTATCTACTCGATTCTTTGCTCGTCCTCGGAATCGTGCGAGTATTTTGTGCTTAGTCACGTTTTATGAGTTGCACATAAACCAGCTGTTCTTATGTCAATTACCAGGATTCACTAAAGCTCCACTAAAAGGATAAACTGACTCCCTTTTTCTCTCTGCTGCTGCAGCCAAGGCATTTTCCTTTCACTTTCTGTCCCAGCCGCCCGATGTCCCACCTCCTTGATTTCCTTAATGTTCTCAGATGCTGCAGTTGTGACCCACGTCGACACTGTACCGGACGATATAGTGCATCAGAGGGTCAGGCCTTTGGAAGTGAGCTGGAGGCAGGTGCAGTATCTCTGTTGACACCTGCATTGATGCTGCACACACCAAACCCAAGACTCAGAGATATTACTTCTTACAGCGTGAAACAGAGAAGGAAATTACAATACAGAAGCCTGTTGTGGATGCAATTTAATCTCCACTGTTGTCATGTGTACACATACACTGATCATTCAATATATTGTGATTTCTTTTCCAGTATTTCTGCTCTGAAATCATGAAGTCCAAACCATCATCCTATCTGCTGCTGCTGCTGCTGGAGTTGAGCCGTGTTTCTCTCGGGGAAAACAATAAGCCCAATTTTGTCTTGATGATGGTGGACGACCTGGGAATTGGAGACCTGGGCTGCTACGGCAATAAAACTCTGAGGTACAAAACACGTTGCTCTTTTCATTCGGCTTCGGTAGCTCTGATAGGTTTTTGTTGTGCTTTTGATTGACGCAGAAGAGTCGTTGACATAAATGGAGCAAACGTTGTAAACCCATAATCCTCCTGCTGCTGATGCTGCTGCTGCGGATTCCAGTTTTTATTTCACCATCATTAGCAACACAGAGATGGAATAAATGATGTTAGTGACGTGGCTTGAATCAGACTCACCCACCTGTTTGTTTACTTACTGTATTTCACTTACTTCATGATGCATGCAGCGTTATTAATGATTAAGCCCTTCTTCATCCTGCCCAGACTTCTTTGACTTTATGTTGTTGCCTGAGGCTCAGATGGAGATCAGTCTTTTGTTCTTTGAACCTCAGCGGCAAAAGACAAAGAAAACAACAATAACGACATGATTCAGAAGAAACAGTAATGGAAGGACAAACAACACACGACACACTACATACAAGAAAGGCTAAACAAAAAAAAATGTGTCTGTGTGTGTGTAAATGTAGTAATATACAAAATATAATCACTAAATATAAGTGCAGCATAATTTAAACACTATACTAAACATATTCAAAAGTGCAAGATGTTAGCGTAGCCTTTGCAAACACTTAAATAAACAAACAAAACGAAACAAAATAAACAAAAATCATCCCTTGCTACCTGTGTTTTTGAAACAAATAAGGTAGATCATTAAATAAATGTAAACATAATTTGAATACATAGTTCAAATATACTGTGTGTGCGCATATGTCTCATTTCCTAGGGGAATGTTTTCACCCGTACCCACTATGTGTCAAAGGCTGAGGGGTAGAGGAAGGGTTGAAAAAGAGAAATGGGGTCGACCCAAAGTGTCTGTCGGTCGGTCTCTTTCTCTACAGCAACTTATTCAAACGAAAAGATAAAAATTAGCAGTTGACTGTGCATCAGCATTAATGATGATCAACAGCCGACCGGAGTTCAGTGGTGATTTGTGTTTCACAGGACTCCCAATATCGATCAGCTGGCAAAGGAGGGAGTGAAGCTCACTCACCACATCGCTGCCGCCAGCCTGTGCACACCCAGCAGGGCAGCGTTCCTCACCGGGCGATACCCGATCCGATCAGGCCAGTCCCACACACACACACACACACACACACACCAATGTGATGTTTGGACCGATTTGACGGTATTACTCTGCAGGGCGTCGGCGTCGGACATGAGAACGGTTAAACACTGTCACATTAAATCCAAAACATTTAAACATTTAATAATTGAGTTATTTAAACACACATTTGATTTTAATTTGTAACACAAAATGAGGCAGCATTAGAGATATTTTTGTGTTTTTTGTAAAGAATTCTCTTCTTTCTCCTACTGGAACAGGTGTCGCTGGTAAAAACAGACCGGGTGTCTTTATATTTAATGCAGCATCTGGAGGTCTTCCCAGCCAAGAGCTCACATTCGCCAGCATTGCCAAACAACAAGGCTATGAGACGGCTCTTGTAGGTACGCTCCACGTTTACACGTCTTCTCATTTTCACTGTGGTTTTGGTAATACAGATGGCGGCTTTATTGTGGTCGTATCAGATGTAGTACATTTGTAATGTGATGTGTAAATTGCATTGCAACTGAAATGCTGATGGTGTAAACTGATAAATTTGTATATTTGCTCGGTTCACTGTCATTCGGTCTGATTTAAACATTAAAATGAAGACGAGACTGACGTTTTCTGACTGGATGCTGCGATTTAAAAAAAAAAAAAACAATTTGTTTGCTTATTTGTTTACTGTATGATTTGACAGGCAGCAATATAAAAAATATTCTGCATTTTGTTGTCCTCCTCCGGCTACAAGACTGCAATGCGATGCGTGGTTACTGTTACTGGTGGGGGTCGCGCAGCGTGTGTGCTCTCTTAAGAGCACACACGGATTCTCAGTGAATGAATGTTGATGCAGTTTGCAAAAAGAGGTGATCGGTGAAAGGATGACCCTTTTTATGTTATTTTCCAGCTACTTGAATGCTAAAACTTGGAAGAATGCCACTTTCACAGCACAGAAAAGACCCACTCATTCCTATATACTATATATCCCCCTGATATAGTGTTAAAATGGGGGAAAAAAGGAAATTAAACTTCAAAAATGTTTTATTTTTTAAATGTTTTTTTTTTTTTTTTTTTTTTTTTAATGTTGTTGCACATTTGAATGGACAACCCAGTTGCTTTAAAGTATGGAGCTCGCCAGACCACGCGATCAACACGTGAAGCATTATGGGTAGAAGTGGCCAAAAAACAAAACAAAACACACCCTCGTACACGCGGTCGTTGAGCGCTATGATGAAGTCAAACGATTAAAAAACGAATAAGTAAATGAATCGGAAAACCGTCGTCTGTAGACGGATGATGTTTCGAGACACTCACACCTCTTCCCTACAAAGAACAACGTCCTTTTTCAAGACCAACGTGTCATGTACAGCGGTTAAAATGGTCCACAACGCTTGTCCGACGCCTTTGATAAATTGATAAATCTGGTTCATAATAGCAAAGATTCAGTTGCACTGATGTGTAGTGAACGTGTATTTATTTTTCATATATTTGTGTTCCTCCACCTGCTAAAATCCCACTTTCACCTCTAGCGCTACTCGACTTGACTCTACTCAGTTTATAGTGTTTTTCACTTGGTGCTAGTACCTGGTACCAGGTTCTGTTTTAGTACCTCCACTCGGACGGGGTTTCATTTGAGCTGAGCCGATACTAAAACTTGACATGAACACACCGTCGGTCACTGATTGGTCATTGAGCGTCTTCACAAGCCCGACGAGCAGCTAGCGTCAACAAAATGATCAACCGCCATTTTTAAAACACCAGTGACACCAGCTAACCGAGCAACACTCTCCTTGATGTCCTCCATTAATGTTTACTAATGTTTTTTGACATCGCAGCACTTTTGACCCTATTCATGTTGAGAAAGAACCGCAATGAAATGGAAAACAACATGCCTGAAACCAAATAGCTGAGTCATGTAGTGATGGAAAAGAGACAATAATGTAAAAATAAAATTAGGGCAGACGTTGACTAGTTTTACTGCTGTTATTAAATGTTCTTTATACACAAACACTGTTGTTGTTGTTGCTGCTGGTAGCATGTTAGCACGCCACAGTTAGCGTCTGCAGTGGTGACTAGCATGTTACATTAATGCGGGATTGACACCTTTTAAGTGTTTTTCTTCCACGTTGAAAAGCCATAGAAGCTTAATCCTCGGTTTACATCCTTTGTGTATGACAGTGAAATCTCATGTGTACCTGCAGATAACAATAAAACAATAGAGTTCCAAGGACAGAACCCAACAGGTCTTCACAGAGGAAGACCAAACCATCCCAGTGTTGCTCCACTAAAATGTTCTGTTAAAATCAAAGAAACCGCAGAACTAAAGATGGAACACTTTACACCGTCAGTGGCCACCAGCGAATCATTCATCACTTTAATGGTGCAGTGTCTGTGTCTGTGGTTTTTGTTCTAAATCTCAACAAATCTTCTGTAGATGGTCCGATCCACTTTATAAAAAAAAAAAAAAAAAAAAAAAAATAAGACCATTGCAGCAGCGGATTAAGAGTTGAAAATGCAGTTTGGAAATTGGTCTAAAATTATTCAGGGTTGGGGAACAGAATAGGATTGAAGAAATGCGTTCTTAAGATAAGTGGAGGACAGAAGTGGTCAATAGTGAGGTGTTGGATATGAGGAGAATCTAAAGGCTTACAAATCCATCCGTAGGATGTTGAGAGAACACGATGAGAGTTTCATTTTATTGATCACTTCACTAGCGTATCCAGAGATGTTGTATCAAAGGACTCAGAGTGGACAGCGGTTTTAAAAGAAGAAGTCATTGTGTCCCGAGCATGAGGGGAATGTTCATTTTGCTGCCGGAGACTTTGTCTGCGAAGAATGATTACAATTCTTCACATTTCTCGGAGGAGGAGTCCATGTTGTCATTGGGATGTCTTTTAAAATGTGGCACTTTAGAGTCTTTCCATTTTCCACTCTGTCCAATGACAGGCCTGTTTTAGGCTACGTTTTCTATCCAAGGGAAGGAAACTTTGTAAGTTTTTTTTTTTTTTTTTTTTTTTTTTTTAAAAGATTTGCTTGCAGGTATTGATCAAAATGTGTTTCAAGAGAGTCTTGCCAGCACTTGATCTTTTCTCAGAGAAACAGCATGAATCCAGGAGCAATACAATACGAGCCACATTACTAGCTTGTCGAAGGTTAGCTTCCCCAACGGGAAAAAAAACAAATGTTACTCGGTTTTTAAAAAAAAATTTGTGGATTTCAGGCTTCATCAACTTTCAGAACTCTGTCTAACAACAGTTAGACAGAGATCCAGGATCTAAGCTCAACAACAACCAGAAATACTTGTATTGTTCAGTGTTGTTGGCTAGAAAACAGCAAGGTTATTTCTCAAGAAAAATAAGTCCTTGATCTGTAGTTACAAACAGGAAGAATCCAGTCATAGTCAAAATTAACTGATTCGACTTGAAGGGAAAAATTTTCATTGTTTTTCTCTTCCTGTACTTCAGTGATTTCATACATTTTCGTCTTTCACACTTTCAGGAAAATGGCACTTGGGACTTAACTGCGAACGCAGCGACGATCACTGCCATCACCCCAGCGCTCACGGCTTCTCTTACTTCTTCGGTATCCCCTTGACCAACCTGCGGGACTGCGGCTCCGGACACGGGACCGTGTTCCACATCCATAAATATCTACCGCTGAGGACGCTGGCTCTCGTCTTCGTCACTGCAGCTTTGCTTCATTACTGCGGCGTCGTCGTCGTCCCTCGTCGGTTGACCCTCGGCGTCCTGTCTCTGCTGCTGGTGGTCACGGGTCTGGTTGTAGTATTTGTCATGATCGTGCCGTACCTCAACTGTGTTCTCATGAGGAACCACGAAGTCGTAGAGCAACCGTACTCTTCCGAAAACCTGACACAGACGATGACTCGGGAGGCTGTGGACTTCATAGAGAGGTACTCGTCTGAACTTTTGTGTTTCTAAATGTAAATCAACAGACTGTAATGGCTAATGGATGGAAATGTTTTATCCGTTTCTGCAGGAACTCAGACAAGCCGTTCCTGCTTTATTTCTCCTTCCTCCAAGTGCACACGGCCATGTTCGCCTCTGCGGCGTTCAAGGGAACGAGCCGTCACGGTATCTATGGAGACGCCGTTCATGAGGTGGACTGGAGCGTAGGTAGGTCACCCAGAGTCGTCTTTGCTCAGACAATCGATTGGGTGTCATTCTGTTTACTCTCATCGCTCTCATTGTATCTATTCATGCAGATGTTTCTGTTTTCAATTTGTCCTTGTTTCTGAGTATGTCTGTGCCAGATCAGATTTGACAAACACTCAATGGTTAACCTGTACTCTCAGGAAAAAAAAAAACAAAAAAACATTACCCTGGATAACAGCTGCGTTGTGTTTGCGGTTCAGTCGGTAGAATCTTACACTAATTGGAGGATTTGGAGGTTCAATCCTCCAATGCCTCCAATTCAACATTTTAAAGGGCTTTATAGTCAGAAGTTGTTCCAATAGTGACAAGACAATGAGGGTTGTGTGTTTTCCACAACTTAACTGTAATCATGTATTTTTTTTTTTCTCTGAAAAGGCTAATTGCTTTTGATCTTTTCAGAATCCAGTTGGAATATTTGAAGCCTTATGTTGGAGGAAGCTAGTTTCACCGTGTTGCATCAGAGATAGTGTCGGAGGCTCATATTCAAAAACCCTCCGCACATAAAACTCAAAGTCTCTGTATGGTTGAAAACCACCAGAGGGAATTGTGATCAACTGACCTTTTAACATCTACAATGAGAATGTAGTCTCTCTGCAGCAAATGATGTTATTCCAAGGTTATTTAAAGTTATGTGGATTTTAAAATTACCTTTTTTTTTTTTTTTTTCCTCGGGGCGAGTTTCAAGTTGAGCAGTAAAAAGTAACATTTTATCCAGTTTTTAAGATAGAATTTGGTTGTTTCTGCTATCTTACAGTCAGATAAAACACTTTTTAGTCAGTAAACATTATCAAACATTGATTGTATGTTCTGGTTTGAATCATTCGTTTCTTCTTGTGCAGAAAAAGATTAAGATCATGACTCTGTGAGTGTGAAAAACGGGGATAGACAAACAGCAATCATCTGTTTGTGCTTTCTGCTCTGAAATTGCTGCGGTAATCTTTGAAAAGTGATTTCTTCCCTCAGAGTTCTGTTCCCAACCACTGACAAATGATCTCATCCTGCCGCAACCTCGTGTCATTCTTCTCTACAGCAGTACTAAAACAATTAACACTCAAAGCGTCTCATTCGACGGTTTGTGTTGCAGCTGAACAGGTTGAACAGGCAGTGCTGAGATCAGATCGATTAGACTGTGATGGAATGTGACTTGGCAGCGACGACGTTATGGTTTAGTCTCATGAACTGAAAAATAAACGTCTGAATTCATCCAAATATTCCAAATATAGTAAATGCATATCAACTGGAATGAAACAATAAATACAGTGCTGTGTGTGTGTGTGTGTGTGTGTGTGTGTGTGTGTGCGCTGAGGACGTCAGATGATTCATTCATGTTTAAGTCCGTTTTCTGGGATTTTACTTAGTAAATTCAGGAAACAATAAGCTGTCGCCTTCAGGCCTAAATTCAGCAGGTTGGCTCCCACCACCCTCGTTCTCATGCGTTCTCACAATCGAAACCGTAACCTAACAACATATTGATTGATCACCCTCTATCTACTTCCTGTCTCTGTTTTTCTAATGATTGAGAATGAGACCTTTGAGCTTCTGCTCTGACCGACAATACAAGGTGATGGTCACATGACTTTAATGCTAGCCAACTAACACAGTTATATTTGAGTGAAAAGACAGTCTACCACTGTTTTATATTTAAAGGTAATTTAACAATAAGCACTTCTCTTATTGGTGATTCATTGTACTCAACCATGAAAGACGACTGCAGCAAAACCCCTGAGTGTGCGGAATACATTGTTTATTTCCATATATCTCACCTCAATTATTCAAAGTTTTCTTGTTTCAGCCACATTCTGTCTCTGTAATTGCTGCTTAGTCTCAAGGATGGCCTCCATACAACAGAACTCCACAATGGACTCGAACGTGGGGTCTGTTTTCCTAATGAACGTGTAATTACCCCAATTATTGGAGCCGAGGAGTCCTGTGTCAGCAGTGAGGAGGAGGAGGCCGGTAATTGCTTTGTGTTTTGCTGAATGGGAAAAGAAGCGTTTCATTCTTTCCCCCTTTAATCTGCGGCGTCGTTTTCGAGCATGGAGACCACTGAAAAAGGAATTATTCATGATAAAATGTCAGTGACCACTTGACCTCAAGTATTGCACTCCCAAACACAGGAGCAGCACAGTGTGCATGTTAAGTGGAACTACAGGATCTCAAAAGCCTGCAATACAGACAATGGAGGACAGGAGTGATGTTCAGGCTGGTGTCTCTAATGTGTATCTATATATATACATTTACATGTCTGGTAACTATGTATGCACTAATATATTGACTTAGATATTCCTCTTCTCTATAGTTGGTAGATGAATTTTAATTGGAGTCAGTGGCCAGTGTTGTGGGTATTTATTTAGCAACAGTAGCAAAGTACACATATAGAACTGGCTGCACACGCTAAGTGAGAAGAAGCGCTGATATATATATACACACACACATACACACACCCTGCCCCGTGACTTACAAATTGTGTGTGTTCGTAGGTCAGATCATGCAGACTCTGGACAGACTCGCCCTGAGAGACAACACACTGATTTACCTGACTTCAGACCAAGGCGCCCACCTGGAGGAAATCTCAGCGGGGGGGGAGGTGCACAGAGGATGGAACGGAATATATAAAGGTAGAGTAAGAGAAATGCACTTAATCCTGTACCGTAGGGACTGAGCTGGCAGTGACAGAGCCACAATCCACAATGTTACATGAATGAATGAATTTTCTAAAGTTATGTAAAAAGGGTTGGACGGTGGAGGAGGCAGCGAGGACACATAACTAAATGTTGCTGATGCTGCTGTTGTGTTTATGTGAAGACTGAATGACGGACTAAAGGCTGTGGACCATTTGCTGTGAGAGTGTGTACAACTTCTGATGGCTGAACTACTACTATACATACACATATACTGTATACTATATTTTTTAGCTGTTGTTAATAATGGCACGTCTCTCTCTCTCTCAGATTTAGGCTCTGTTAGTCAGAGCACAGCAGATGATAAGTGGAGGATAAATACAATTTTGAATAATGAATGAATTTGCTTTCAAGGGCAAGCCTCTAGAAATCAGCAGCACAAATAAGTGAAATCTTCAAAGAAACTTTCCAGGAAACGATTAAGAAAAAAAAACAGATGTAGTCAAAGAGCATGTGTATGAATAAGTATTGTTTCGTTCACATCAGACTGATGTGAGCTGCCGTTTTAGATGCGGCCGCTGCAGACTCTGTCTTGTCAATGATTGAGGACAGAGGTTGACAGTTCAGATTTGATGTAATCTCTGTGTTTCTGGACTCTAAAGACTTGACTCAAAGAGCAGTGAAAGGTTTTGTCAGACCGCCACTGTCAGCATCAGTGATGCCCTTTTATCTGCCACTTTAGTCCCAGACCCGCTGAGTTAGACCTGTTCTGTTCATTTTTATTTTTTCTTCCTTCTCTATGAGCAGCTGGGAAATCTACAAATTGGGAAGGAGGCATCCGGGTCCCGGGGATTCTCAGCTGGCCTGGGAAGATCCCCGCCAACCGCCAGGTGGACGAGCCCACCAGCAACATGGACGTGTTTCCGACGGTGGTGCGCCTGAGCGGAGCTTCGGTCCCAGAGGACAGGTGAGGCCGCTTTCCTTCTTGTGTCAGTCAACCTGAAATCTGGGTCACACTGTTCTCCTGATCCAGGATCTGAGTAGAGGAAACATAGCCGCCAATGATGAGGAGGCATTAAAATATACAGAGTCTTTGCTGAGACGTCTCGGAGGCTGTTGGTAACACACAGCTCTGAACTTTGTGTCAGAAAGATGATTTAGTGTTGACTTCCTGTTCTCTGGTCTCCAGGGAGATTGACGGTCACGATCTCATGGATTTGCTTCAGGGGAGAGTTGAAAGGTCAAAGCACGAGTTTCTGTTCCATTACTGCAACGCTTACCTCAACGCCGTCCGATGGCACCCGCAGAACAGTAAGGCCAAACCACCACCAATCACATGCTCAGATATCATCAATATAGTGTGTGTATGTGTGTGTGTGTGTGTGTATATATATATATATGTGTGTGTGTGTGTGTGTGTGTGTGTGTGTCAGGTTAATATTTTAGTATAGCGTCTACAAACATAGGTCAGTAACTTTCCTTTTGCATCGTTGCTGAACACACCAAAGGCTGTTCGATGCAATATTATATGATACTTTTGTCACAATACGATAATATCGCAATTTAGATACATTAAATTATAGATAGATAGATATGTATGTGTTTATTTATATCTATTTATGTATATAATTGCAATTTTACAAAATTGTATATTTTGTATATTTTCTTCCTACCTACCTATGTTTTATTTAAATAAATAAATAGTCAAGTCGCAACTTCCAAAAACTTTAGTGTGGAAGAATCTCATCTCGGGGTCAGAGACACGGACCCGCCCATTCTCTGCTCTGATTGGCTCTAATCTTGACAATCATCTGAACAAACATATATACATGTGAGTTAAAAAGATTGATACTTACAATATAATATCGCAATACAATGGTGTATTGATTATTGATTGTTTTTTTTTTTTCCTCCCACTCACTTCCTCCCTCCTGCCACTTCTGTTAAAAGCTGTTAAGTTTCATTGAGCGGTTTTGATTTGAACCTCCTCAGGCAGCTCCGTGTGGAAAGCTTTCTACTTCACTCCCAACTTCTACCCTGAGAACGAGACGGCCTGTTTCCACACACATGTTTGCTTCTGCACGCCGAACCACGTGACCTACCACGACCCTCCGCTGCTCTTCGATCTCACCCGGGATCCGTCGGAGACGACGCCGCTGACCCCGGACACCGAGCCGTCCTTCCACGCCGTCGTGGCGGCGATGAAGGAGGCGGCGGAAACGCATCAGAGGTCTGTGAAGCCTGTGGAAAGCCAGCTGTCTTTGGGCAACATGATATGGAAACCGTGGCTGCAGCCCTGCTGTTCCACGCTCACACAGCTCTGTCGGTGTCAGAACCAGTGATGACACAATCAGTGGCGGCGACAACGGTAATCTGATCTGTTACCACCTGACTCTAAGATGGCAACAAGGCGTAACAAGGACTGAGTGTCAGCAGTATGTGAATGCATGGGCAATACAGTGAGATATGTGTAGTATGGTGCAACAATCAAACAAAAGAAGAAACAACGGTGGGCCTGGAGTCTGCTGAGAGAGGGAGAAGCTACCCAGAAGGCCGTCTTTTATGCTGTCTGGTGAGCCCAGCCCACATGGACAGGTATAACCACCACCCTCCAACTCTACCTACTAACCGCTCCTCCCACCTGCTACAAAAGCAGTGGTAAACGGGTAAGCAGAGTGGGAACGGTCGGCAGAGATCACATCACGTCAACGCACTCATGAGGTGTTCACACAGACGTCAAAAAGCAGCAATATGCGCAAAAGGCCGGGTAGAAAATGGACGCAGTGACCTGGTCTAGTCTGATTTGAGGACAAAACGATCAAACCAATCAGTTTAAACATTTAAAACAATTAGATTTTTGTTCTGTTGTACTAATAAAAAATAAAGACAAATCTGGGGTGACCATCCACTACCTCTCAACTTCAAACTCATGTTGAAGATTTGATCAGGTGACTTATTCTCTCTGTTTTATATTTGTGTATTTGTTTATTCTTCATTTGGGTTTGTTGGATTTTTCTGGATTTACCATATCATGGTAATTTATTTGACATAATGTTTGTTTTAGCTATGAACCTGAGCAGCAGTGTTATGTCGGTGAAAAGGAAGCAAAGCCCTGAGAAGTGAGACGTTAAACACTGTTCATGTTGTCATTAGAAATCCTGAAACAGTGTTTGAGTCACGTGTCACTGGAGACTCTACAAGTGGGTTATCTTGTCACATGATCCCTTTCCAATTCATCGTCACTGGTTACATAGTATTAAGATGATTGATGGTGAACATGTTATCTGTGTCCTGTGCTTCCTCCAACAAGTCAAGCTGAGTAACACCTGTTCATGTGAACTCACCTGGACTGAGTATTCATGGTGTAATGCAGCGTATGCACGTATATGTATGTATGTATACATACACACATACCTGTGTGAATGTATGTCTGTTCATATGTTTGATATGAATACTGTATGTACAATGCATATATGCATGTATATGTATACGTGTGTGTACATGCACATGTGTATGTATATGTAACATGTATAGTATATATGTAAATGTTCATGTGTATATGTACATATACATGTTTACAGTACATATGTACATGCAAACATACATATGTGTGAAAGTGTATGGATATATATATATATTTATTAGTGTGTGTGTGTATGCGCACATATGTACATTTGTGTACATATGTATGTGTGGGTATGTATGTATATTCATGTTTGTATAATGTGTGTGTGTGTAGATAAAGGTTAGACAAGTAATTGAGATGAAATAATTGAGATCTCTAAGGTTTCCAGGAAATTCTCCAGGAAATAAATGCAAGTCAATGAAATGTTCCCTGAAGTTATGGAAACAAGACTGTGTGTGTGTGTGTGTGTGTGTGTGTGTGTGCACACAGTTTTTTTTTTATTTACACAGCAACACTACGACGGCTGTTTACAATAAAAAAGACAATGTTGGAGAGCAGCTGAACACAGAGACAAACATTTTCCCTCCCTCACAATCTGACGCACAGAAGTTACAAAAAAGCTCCAAGTTATAAAATCTGTCATCAGGTTTCTGTTGATTGAATTATGGGACGTTTAGGAGGAATTCCTTTCTAACAAATGTGTGATAATTTAATGAATTGGAGTGAACGTCTTGTCTACGTGTTAATATTTTCAACAATATTTTCTGTTGTGTATCACAGCGTCGGAGTGTTGCATGCTGGGACGTGAAGACAGCAGCCTCAGTCCACCTCGATCCTCCGTGGCTCAGGTTCGTACAACCTTCATTTGAGAACATGTTTGACACGTTGACTCCGTCCGTGCAGCTCACACTTGACAAATGTTCACTTGTTCGAGCTGCGACTAGTGTGTTTGGGTTTTTTTTTTTTTTTCTCCTCAGTGAATTTCAGTCTTATCGTTGCAGCCGCACACTGCAGCTGAGTGCACTTTTTAAATTTTTTTTTCCTTAATAATTATTCCTGAAAAATAATTTCTCTCCTCGGCCCCTTTCCAGACATAATACCTACCATAATACGTTGCTGTTTCATTACCAAGAGTGAATTTTTTCCTGACAAGACTGAGCTGAAATATATAACGTATATATAAAAAAAAAAAAAAAACAAGCTGGAGCTTCATTGGCCGCTGGGCTGAAACTGTAATTTAAGGGGGAAACTTTAATTTGCCTCATTATGAGGAACAGCAGGTGAGCTGACTTGAGAGCAGTGGGGGGAAACATGTCTATGTTCTTCTGCCTTTACATACTAAAACTATTTTAGATGCTGGAATTTATTTATTTTATATTTTTCTTGTGTATATTCCACAACAACAGCAACAACAACAACCGTTATGAGTTAACCGCTTGCAGCTGTATCATGTGGTCTTCATCAGCGGATGGAGTTTGCTCGGTCGTCATGGAAACAATGAATCTATTGACATGTGATCTCCAAGCCCATCTGTGCTGGCTTCCAACTTCATGGTATTGATATTCAGATTGAACAAAGCACAGATGACTGGCAAAACAGGATTCAATCAGCAAATATATGAAAAAAAATACATATATGTACGAGCAGTGTCGACATATGTCATAATGTGATGTATTATTATCATCACATACATATTTATAGGGGATAGAGAGGCGTCAATGTCAAAAATGAAATTGTTCTATACACACACACACGCACTCACACACATACATATATGTGTGTGTGTATATATACATATATGTCTTATGTTGAATTCATGATTGATGACGTCCAAACAACAGGATTTTTGCTACACTTGTGGGGTCCAACAGCTTTGATGCGATCAAAATGCTAATTTAAACTCTTATAAGTTTAAATTACTATTTAAACTTGTGAGATGTGTTCCACATCAGCAGATTCGTCATTTTCTTGAACAACGGGCCGATAAAAAAACAACAAAACTGCTGATCTGGAACACCCTTCACCACCAGTTGTTAGGTTGTTGAAGTCTTACTACACTTACTAAGTTACTGGTGCTTCTTTTTTGTGTATGGGATCTTATTCATGCTACTGCTGAAGTGAAGTGATATTTTGAGCTTTGTTATTGATTAAAAAATGGCAGTTTAGATATGTTTGGCTGGTGGCCCCATTTACTATTATTGTTAGCTATTTGGCTGTGAGCACAAAAGACGGTCAAACTCGATATTACTTCGACCAACGTAAAACAGCTCTTGACAGGGCGTTCGACTCGTATGCTTGGTAAAATAGATCCTGGATTTAAATTCATGCGACTGTCAAGTGAAGTGCTATTTTGAGCTTTATAAAGACAGAAAATAGTGATTTAAAAAATATATATATTTGACTCACTGCCCCATTTACTTTCACTGTTTGCTATTTGGTTGTGAAAACAAAAGATGATCAAACTTGATATTACTTCAACCAATGTAAAATATAACTTGAAGGGGTGTTTGATTGATTTGATACACACACACACACACACACACACACACACACACACACACACATATATATATATATATATATATATATATATATATATATATATATATATATATATATATATATATATATATATCATGCAATATAGATGGTAACATTGCTCTTGTTTATAGGAGAAAACCAAATCAAATGTACCTGATTGTTGAGTCTGTGGAATGATTGTCATTTGCACGGTCACTTCCATTCAATTCTCACCCAGACGTTTTGAGATGGAAACGGGGGTGAGGTCAAACACCAATCAGCTCTGGCATTTTATACACATCAGTATATCTGACTGCATTTACATTATTTATAGATGACGCTGTCAGTTTCTTTTCTTTAAATGAACTGTGTGGGCAAGTTGCCAGGGAACACAACACAGCCTTTGATTACCTGTGTTGAAGTATGTTCTATCTGATATGTTAGATATATTGCGGATCTATGCATCATCACACACAACACACGGGAGACATGTCAAGCAATGCGTACAGTCTGTAAGACTGCCGACAGCCATTGTTTAACGCCATATAACAGGACCTGAATATATACACAATTTATATACACTTTGATTCTGGTTCTGTTGGTTTTTTTCTCTCCATTGTCAGCAAGTGCCTGCTAACTGTGGGAACTGTTGGTTTTTTTCCATTCTAAATTTCTGGTAGTCTTCTCTCTGACTTGCGTTGCATTTCTGAATATCTTGACTGGTTGCCACCCCGTTGAACATCCTGTCAAGAGCTATTTTACATTGGTAATATCGAGTTTGACCGTCTTTTGTGCTCACAGCCAAAAAGCTAACAATAATAGTAAATGGGGCCACCAGCCAAACATATCTAAACTGCCATTTTTAACCACTAATAAAGCTCAAAATAATCAGCAGTAGCATGAATAGGGTCCCTACACATAAAAAGAAGCACCATTAACTTAGTAAGTGTACTGAGAGTTTATTAAAAAAGACTTATACAAAACTAATCCAACGTCTTGTTTTCCTAACAACTGGTGGTGAAGAGTGTTCCAGATCAGCAGATTTGTCATTTTTTATTTGGCCCGTTGTTCAGTAAATGATAAATCTCCTGGTCAGACAGGTCTGTGTAATTATGGGTAATTATACCCATGGTGTCACTTGAGGTCAAAATCTCTCCCGTCCTGTGTGCAATGTTGTTAAGATGCTTTGGTGTTGTGTTGAAGGTGAAGCTAATGATGAAACTTTAAAGAGTGCGAATATATTTAAAGTGGAGATCTGGAGGTGCAGTGTGCAGCTTTGAGCTGGCTGCTGTTTATAATTCATGTTCCTGGGTGTTTCTGGCACATTTCAAGTTTTGACTGAAACACTAATAGAAATCTGCACGTGAATGTGTGAATGTCACTAATGCTTCAGAACAGCTATATGGTTCTCAGCCTGATACATTGTGTGTGTGTGTGTATATGTATGTATATATATATTGATATGATATAACCGACTCTGCCATGTCAGACAACATATGACGACCAGATGATGACGAGTATTTATTATTTTCACAACAAACATCATCACATCCTTCAGAGTGTTGGTGATAAAACTTGATAAAAAGAGAAAATAAATTGTGCGGTCTCATTCCTTCTTAAGCCACACACATAATCTAAAATCTAAAATAGTTTATTTACTTTCTCGACTTAAATTAATTTTTCTGTTCCAACAGCTGCCTTCCGATCAACGACGCGTCTCTTCTTCAATGTGTATCAGATCTCACTGGACAAACGGCTGAAAAAAAAAAAAAAAATGATGGAGTCTCCTGACGCTGGAGGAAATCAAAAAGTAAAAAAAAAAAAAAAAAAAAAAAACCCTGTGGCAGAAAAAACCCAACGGATCCGTCCGGCACTTCAAAGAACCACACTCCATCCTCGTGTCCTGAGGGGGGTGGGGGTGGGGTTTGGGTGGGCTGGTAGCATCCATGATGGACCTGTGAAGTGCTGCGATATCCAACTGTTTTTTTTTCTTTTTTCCCTCACTGCTTCAAGCTGTGGGAAATGAAATGCCTCCTTGGAAAATTGATGAAGACTACACGCTCACATGAGAGCTTTTCATCATGTTCAGCAGCGATGGAGAAGACCCTGAATGCGTGTGTGTGTCTGTGTGTGTGTGTGAGATAACACTTATCTGATTAAAGCCCACAATGTTACACATTCACTCCTTCATTCCCTGCTTTATAAATCTACACCGAAGTCATCGGAGGTGACGCTCGCAGTCCGTGGCAGTGTGAAAACACTCAGGGAAATAAATAAAAGCCAAACCCCATGAAAATCCATTTGTACGTCAGCTCATCCAGGACTCTCTCCTCAGGAACCTGACGGCGTCGCTGAAACCTGCTTCGCACAGGAACTGCATGTTGCTGGTGGATGGAGGGAACAGAGCCTGGTTGAGACGCTTCACGTTCTCCATGGAGAACTGCGGGAAAAACCAAGAGAAAACGTACGCATTTAATGGAAAATCTTCGACAAATGCGGAAACGACAAACGACGACCGTCCGTCCTCACCATAATGTTCATGTTGGCCAATCTGAGCCGAGCGTTGAAGCGTCCGCCGTGGACGGGACACACGTCCTGCGGTCCGGCGAACGGGGACACGGTGATGGTTCGTCCTACGGGCAGAATCGGAAGACTGTCGGTGAAACCTCCGTCGATCCATTTCTAATAACAAGTGAGCAGAAGATGATGAGGTCAAGACTTTTCTTTGACTTGTGGGAACGTCGCAATAATTCCAAATGTGGGACTTTTATTTTGAAATGTCACCACATGGTTTGACTTGATTTTTAAAGACAAAGTTATTACAAGGATTCTGCTTTTACTACTTTTTGGAAATTAATTCAAACAGATCAAGTAAATAGGTCTTATATAAAATGAATTACCTGTCCCCTGAACTCCACTGGTCTGAGACCAGCATATACTGGTACGAAGCTGCTGGCCAGAAGAGCCTGAAATAACAAAATATAGTGAGTAAACACTGACTCTACTACTGTAAGACAAACTGTACACACAAACTATGTATATATGTGTGTGTGCGTGCGTGCGCGACGGCTCAACTGGTCTGTGTCTAATGCGATAGCAATAGAACAGTGTCTTATGTGAATGTAACACAAAGGAGAGAAGACAGTTACAGCCAGGCCTCAAACACTCTGTGCTGTAGTTGATCCTCAGTATGTCAACATTCATTACACAGGTATCGACTGAGTTGGTGTGGTTTTCTGGTCGAGCCCTGAGAGGACCGCGGGAAAACGAGGGGGCATAAAACATTCATAATAAACGTGATTGTGCTTCAAGAGCAGGAGGTTGTGCACCTTTATGAGCTCGTCCCTGGAGGTAAACCTGGACACAATGTGGTTCCTGCCACTTTCAGAGTGTGTTATTGAGATGTAGAGACGGTCATTGGCGATGCTGTGAGCTTCACTAGGCAGAATCTCTTCAATCCCTTCCCTGGAGATGAGCCAAACACTGACGCTCGAACAAACACAGCTTGTTAACTGTGTACAGTGACACTTCAGCAGAGCTAATGAAGGACAGCTCAAGATATATATCAGCCAGGTTTAGTAGTTTACTTACTGTAGTCTGAGCATGAAGTTGTATCCTGGTGTGACTGCTCCAAGGGGCTGAGCTCTGACACTGTCTGCAAACCTGTAGGTGAAGTCTTTACAGTGCTGGAAGAGACACAAACATCAAACCTGATCAGCTGCTTTACATGCGTGTACGCTGCTGTGATGCATATCTGTCTGTCTGTCTATGATGCAGTGAAGTGACTGTGAAACTTTGACTGTTAATCAATGTTCTTTTCAAAAACAATGTTCACATTGCTAAACCTATTTTGCTCAAGGTGTGGTGGTTCCTAAGGTGTTCCCCCCAGCGTCCTGCGTTAACCACCGCTCTGCTGCACGGTCGTCTCTCTCTCTATATATCTAGCAACTGTCGCATCAACCGTGACATGATCACTTCACCTCCAACTTGTCAGGAGCCGTGATCATTACAGCGGCCACCAGGGCCCCGGCAGAGGCCCCGGCGCAGGCCCGTAGGGATCCCAGCAGCCTGTCCCCGTGGCGGAGGAAGGCTCCTATGGCACCTAAGTGGTAAATCCCCAAGAAACCACATGCAGCAAAGGACAGATTCACAACCGTCATCCTCAGCACCTGCAATGACAATTTGATGTAAAAAGCTGAAGATCTTTTTTGTTTTTAAATTGCATAAAACTGTGTAATTAATTTAAGTAACGGGGATTATTAACAGTGATTTAAGAAGCTGTGAGGTGAGAGAAATATTTGGCTGTTGATTTAGTCGACTATAATTAAAACTCAGACAAAGTTAGGTGAAGGTAATTTCTGTTGAGTGTGTGTGTTGGTGTTTATATTTCTGTTTTTAATTTATTTCTATTTTCTTCATGCAAGTGGATTAGATTGATTTTTTTGAATGAATGAAATGACGTCAATTACACGTCTATTACAAACGTAAAACGTCACACTGTTTATATGACTTGAAACCACCTTTTTATTTGATTTATTGATTGTTTATTTTTGTTTTGAAGGTCTAGTTAATGGGATTCACAGTGTTTGAGAGAAAAACAAAGCTAGCTAACCGGTCAACATGAACATAACATGATCATAACATAAGATAAAAAGGACGTACCGTGTACCGACGCTACTTTAGCGTTAGCATTAGCATTAACTCATTCTGACTGGGTTTAGCCACCGAAGGTCAGCTAAGCAGTTAGCTTACCTGCTAGGATAACATTAGCTAGAGACGATTAGCAGCAGACGCGACTTGTTACTAGTCATTAAAGGGTTTGTAAAACTTCCTGTAACATCTGCGTCAAGTCAACATACTACTTCCGGATTTGATTTTCAGAATAAAACAACCACGACGAACCGCCACACTGCATTGACGTGAGTTAACCTTCCTTTTAGTCCCAATGACATAAATATAAATGTACATAATCTACCAGCGCGTTCTCACTCCCAATTTATTCGCCACATATCGATACCGTTGTCGCCACTTTTTTGTTTTTCATGCAACAGGTGCAACTTAGCGTCGTTTATCAATAACGCGAGGAGAAAGAAACATTTACATCGTTAGCCGTCGCGAGTTTATCTGTGATTAAATAGGAGCAATAAAATAACGCAATAATATATTATAGGTTTTAGTTTAAAAATTCTTTTAGACCTTAGTTATCTACCATGACCACAGACAATGAAAGGACATAAAGGGGCAATTTCTAATTCTGTAATATCTGAATTAGAAATGCTAATGCTAATAGCTCTGTAATTGCGGCGCAGTGCATGCTGGGTACTGACGCGCAAATTCAAATTAAAATAATATAAAGATTATTATTATTATTATTATTATTATTGCTGTTATTAATATCGTTACATTTTTTGACATTCCATCACTTTATGATTGTTGATGAAATTATAAAAGTTGATGAAATTAAACCGGTTGAATCTGGTTTTGCTTGTTTGTCCTTTACTCCAATCAAATATCATAAATCGATCTATATAGATATATAGATATATACTACCTGTGATGTTTGGTGGCTTTCACCATTTTTTTTCAATATGTAGCTTTGCTGATTACCATTAAATTAGCCTTGGACACTTGTCAGTGTTTTGAATGACGGACAATGAGCTGCATTTTACAGAGAAAATCTTTAAATGAAATAAATCAAACTGAACACTCTTTGAAATAAACGCAGCTCTGCTTTCTCCATAGAAGACGAGAAATAAACTTACCGATGACGGATAGATTTTTTTTTTTTTTTAAGTTTTTGTCTCATGTTATTCAAATATCACCACAAGTCTGTATTTATTTAAGTCTTGCACTTTACACAAGGTCAGTGCAGTTAAGAGACAGTCTTGTCTGATATGAAAGTCCTTCAGGCTGCTGACACAGCGGTGTTAAATAACAAATACTTATTTTGTCAAAAAAAAAAAAAAAGCATTGTTGAGCTAAATTGTTGCTGTAATTGATGCAAGGATGGAATATTACCTGAAGCAAACTGGAAAAAAAAAAACAACCAGAGACCTCTGGCAGATTTCTGAATCGTTCATTTTCTTTTAGTTTTGTAGTTTTTGTGCATGATTTTTTTTTTATCCTTGTCTTGAGCTTCCAATTACAAGTGACTGCAGTATCACTTTAATGTAAAGGTATGGCATGTCTTATTTTGTAAGGTAGAGGACATACAAGGTCATTAATGTGTGACCCACACTCCTCTCATGCTTGTACCTTTTTTTTTTTAACTTGTGGACTTTCTAGAGATGTTGCCAGTAAAAATAAAATAGCTTTTTTTTTTTTTTTTTTTTTTTCTTTGCTTAGCAGCAGACACTCTGCAGTGGCGCGACATAGAAACAAGTGTTTGATCCGGAACTAAATCCAGTTTGATCCTAGTTCATATGAAGTCACAGTGAAGTTTTCTTTTTCTTTTTCTACTGTTTTTTAGAGGAGTGAAGCGTCTATCCTTTAATAACTTTTTACTCCTGTCATGTTCGGATGTGCTCATGACCTGGAAACTCAGTAGACTGTACTCACTTAAAAACCTTATTTTCTTTCAAAGAATGGGGTGTGTGTGTATATATATATATATATCTGATATATATACATATACATATATATAGAAACAGTAGAAACAGACACATTTTATGTATGTAATCATATTCACAAAATATATATACACACGTATACACATACATAAAAATACACACATACATATGTAAACTCATACATACACAAATGTATATATACATATACTGCACATACATATATACACATACTCAGGTATATGCATAAACATGCATTTATACACATACATACATTTACATACATACATGTAAACATACACATATATACACACATATACTTATATACATAGATATACGTGCTGTTTTTCTGTCCTCTTGTAAAGCCTCTCTCTCTCTCTCTCTAAAGCCTATATATATATATATATATATATATATATATATATATATATATATATATATATATATATTCTCTCTATGTAAAGAATTTAACCTTTAAACTTGTGGGACTCCTAGAGTCCTGAATTGTTGTTCAGGTTTGTCTAAAGTTCTTTTCTTTCTTTTCCTTAACATTTCATTTATTTCATGGCAAACTGTAAACAGCAGCCCTTTTGTTTAACCTGTCTGCCTGATGATGAATTATGCAGTACACGTCCTGTGCATCCACCCTTACTTTCCTGTCTGCGCCCAGTCCCGATCCTTTTACCTTTTTGTCTTGACTTTTCACCTCAGCTCAGCCCTGTTGTTTGTGCTCGTCTGCCCTCGGACTTCACCCCGACCTGGTAAAAGTCTGACCTCTGCTGCTGCTTTTCCTTTTACCAACTCCATTAAAAATGAACTGTTACCTCTTGCTCCTGACACACACACACATGTTCCAGCCACCTGACAGGAAATCAATTAACCGTCTGACGCTGTGGTCCATGCGCCCACGAGCCGTGAAACTAAACATGCCTCAAACCAGGATAAAGATCATCACACTTACATATGAACAAAGCGGTAAAAGTTTTAATGACACTCCTCCCACAGGATGTCTGATAGTCATGTCATATAACCCCCAATAACAAACCAGAGTGCACTTTTATTATTACCTACTTTGTTGTTTTCTCACCTAAAGCAGTGTCCCTGGAGTGCAATTCTTCCTCTGCTACCACTTCAGTCAGCATTTATTTCCCATGGACCCCTCCACCGTCGGAATTCTCTCCGTTTTTGTGTTTTTTTTTTTTTTTTTTCTTACCTCTCGTCCTCTTTTCCTGGCACGTCAGCACAAATTTCCCGCTCCTTTAGTGTTGCTTATGATTATGTATGGCCTAAAGTGGATTAGGTGGGTAACACGCTGTGGAGAGGAAAAAAAAAAAAAACTCACAAGAGGAGGAAACGGTGAACGGCGGTTTGCTGCTGAAATAATGCAGGGAGGATAATGGCGGCTTTACATAGGTGAAGGATTAAATGTGTGCGTGAGGTGTTTGTGTTTGTGTAAAAGCGGTGACACTGATCGTAGAAGATGACTTTACCTGTGGCACATTTACTACTACTACTGACACAGGAAGCACTCCCATGGGTCTTAATAAGAAGAGACAAAGCAGCTGGTTGTTGTGGTTGTTGTTTTGACGGAAATGCAAACAGAAACAGAACTATAATTTTATAATGCTATTTTTTATTTTTATTTTTTATCATAACTGTCCATATGTTTTCTTAAATCTGATACTGATAAGTAATTTACTGCTGCTGCTTTATTGTGACCCTATGGCAACACTGGATACAAAATTTGTGCAACAAAACAAAAAACAAATGTGTGTGTTTATATCATATATGTATGTATGTGTTTATACATACATATATGCATGCGTATAGATGCGTGTGTGTATGTATACATATGTATATATGTTCACATACACCCACATGTTTGTGTATACATATATATGTACATGTGTAATATACATATATGGAGTATAAGTATAGGTAAGTATAGGTGTGTATGCATATCTATACACACATACATATGTGTATATATATATATATATATATATGTGTTACAACATTTTTAACATAACATGTATTTGTGTATAATAATGTATGTCTGTGTATACACACATACAATACGTGTGTGTGTTTCTGTGGACACACGCACACATAAATTTGTACGTATAAATATCCATATCAGTGTCAGCCTAAAGCTTCCACTATATTCATTATCAGTATATGATGGAGGTCCATGGTCTACAGCTGGTCAGTGTGTTGTTATTACTTATATGATGTATCATTTGAGCAGAGAAAGCCTGCAGTGTGGAGTGAGAGCAGATTATTTAACAGTTCGTAAAACCTGCCTCACTCTGCCTGCAGGAGCTGCTGACTCGCCTAAAACTCTTTCATTAGTCGGGAGTTTGGGAAGAAACTTTTTCTTTTAGTATCTCCTGATGGCTAAACAGAAGACTCATCCACCCTGAGAACTGTTCAGTACTGAGCAAAACAAAACACTATATATACAGTCGTCCTCAAAATTATTCATACCCTTGCTAAATTGTGTGATTTTTGCATATTGTCATGAAATGAACGCATGTTTTCAAATTTATGCATCAGTTATATGTGACCAACAATTGCAAGAATGACAACAATACAAAATGCAAAAAAATATTTGTGTCTGGGGTATTGTATTGATGCAATCCCAAAAAATGCCATGTTCAAAATTATTCATACCCCTGACAACATTTAAACAAAAATGTGCCAAATGTGGTAATTTTTGTCCAAGATGTCACAGTGGAATAAAACCCTTTATTTAAAATTGTTGACCAAATGTTAAAGCAAAAAAAGACATCTTTCCAGAAGAGTATAAATAGGGGAAAAGTGTTCAGATCATTCTCAATTCCTGGTCATCATGGTCAAGAAGAAAGAGCTCAGCGAAGACCCACGGCAGCGTCTTGTTCGTACCCACAGTGAAGGAAAGGGTTACAAGGCCATTTCCAAGCAGTATGATGTCCCTGTTTCAACTGTCCAGAGCATCATCAACAAGCACAAGAGGTTCAACACTGTTAAAAACCTCAGTGGGCGTGGTCGGAAGCGTAAGGTTTCCCCCAAACTTGCTAGGAAAATCTGCAGAGAGGTCAACACCAACCCACAGACCACAACCAAGGCTCTAGTTGAAATGCTTGACCAGACAGGGACAAAGGTATCAAGGTCCACCATTGAGCGAGTCTTGCATAGAGGAGGTCTCCATGGACGTACACCTCGGAAAACACCGTTGTTCACGAAGAAACATCTGGTAGCTCGCCTGGCCTTTTGTAGACGCCATCTGAAACAAGATCCCAGCTTTTGGTCCACCATCCTGTGGTCTGATGAGACAAAGTTGGAGTTATTTGGCCATATGGATGCTCAATATGTCTGGAGGAAGAAAGGAGAAGCCTATAGACCAAAGAACACTGTGCCCACTGTCAAGTGTGGTGGTGGAAGCTTAATGCTATGGGGATGTTTCTCCTCCAGTGGCACAGGGAATCTTGTCAAGGTCCAAGGCATCATGAAAAAGGAGGATTACATAAGGATACTTGATGAAAATGTGAAGGAATCTGCTGTGAAACTCCAGCTTGGCCACAACTGGATTTACCAAAACGACAATGATCCTAAACACACTGCCAAGATAGTGAAGAAATGGTTCAAGGACAATGATGTCAATGTCCTGGAATGGCCAAGTCAGAGTCCGGACCTGAACCCCATTGAAAACTTGTGGCATTACTTGAAGACCAGGGTGAGGGCGAGGAAACCAACTAACTTGACTCAGCTTGAGGCATTTGCCAAAGAAGAGTGGGCCAACATCCCACAGGAGACATGCAGGAAGCTTGTGGACACATACAAGAATCGTCTGGAAGCAGTCATAAAGAATAATGGCTATGCCATTGACTATTAAATAAAGACAATGGATTAGGGTATGAATAATTTTGAACGTGGCATTTTTTGGGAGTCCAATAATACAATACCCCAGAAATAAATATTTTGTTTGAATTTTGTATTGTTGTCATTCTTTCAATTGTTGGTCACATATAACTGATGCATAAATTTGAAAACATGCGTTCATTTCATGACAATATGCAAAAATCACACAATTTAGCAAGGGTATGAATAATTTTGAGGACGACTGTACATGTCGACATAGAAACATTCACATATGCTGAAGACGTTCACTTATGGTGCTGGTGTGGATGTTGTCTGTTAATTGATCTTGATATTTAGGTTTTATTTTATTTATTTAGGGTTCAGTATCATACGCAAGAACACCTCAACATGCGAACAGTAGGAGCTGGGAATCGAACCATTGTCTTTCTGATTAGTGGACGTTGACATTGTGGTCTGGGCATGAAATACAAGTTTGGAAAACTATTGATTCTCCATCCCTGAAAGCTGCAGAGAAGATGGAGCGGCTGGAACCTCAGACTGAAAGTGTTTGCAGGGAGAAACTGCATATGTCTGGTGGACTTGGTCCTCTGATGGTTGGTGAATCAGTTAATGTGTGAACAGACCTAACGACTATCAGAGGCTGTCAGGACCTGGTCTAGACTGGGACTGGATCTGTCATGTTAGAAAACTGGAGGAGTCTGAAGAGACTGACAAAGATCAACAGCCAATCAGAGGAGGGATGAGAGATAGATGCTGCTGCGGTCTCACTGATTCACTCAGAACCACTTTAAAACCCTGACGTTTTAACACTTTTTGTTTCATTTTCTGTTTCTACAAACTCCCCACATCTGATCCAAATGTACCAGTACCAGGGAGGTCTGATGGTGATTTCGGCTGCCATGGAAACCACCGTGTTGCTGTGATGTTTACCTGGTGGTCGGTTCAGTCTCTGGCGTTCCTAGTTCATGTGAACAGACGTATAGTTTGGTGACGTCATGGTGCGATCGGGAGCTCAGTCAAAGTCTTGTAGTGTGAAAACTACAGGTCTCAGACCAGTTGTTGTCCAGATCATGGGAACACAAGTCGCCAAGTGTGAACGAATATCATCAGACTTCTTTTTTTTTTTTTTTTTTTTTTTTTATAAAAGTATAAACCACCAACACCTACTCAACTTGCCTATCTTCGGGTTGTAGAAAACCAATGGAGACACCGAAAACTCTGCTTTCTTATTATGGAGATATAACATCTCTGAATTATAAGAAACTTCTAATAATACCGACATAAATAATGAGCGGTGGCACTACTGAGGATAACGACATCATCATTACTCACATCTCCCATGGAGGAAATAAAAAGAAATTAAAGTCACGATGGCTGCGTCCTCTCCAAATGTTTCTTTACTCATTATGGGACTTCTGATAATTACAGGAGAGCGTTCTGGTTGAAGAAAGCCACTAGTGAAAATGTGAAAATTGCCTCAATAATAATAATAATAATAATAACAATATTGCTCATTAGAGTAAGTTGGACTTAAGGTTAAGTCATTATGCAGAGTCATTGTTATGCTAATTTCATCATATTGAAAGTCTTTCGATTTATGCCGTTATACAGACCGGCTTCTTTCTTTTTCTTTTTTTTTTAAAGGGGAAGGTGCGGTGTCGGCTGGGATGTGGCCTCTGGGTCTCTTTTCAATCAGGAAGGCCCGGCGGCAGATGTAGCAGAACAATATTAACCCGACTCCTTCAGCCGCCGCTCGAGCACCAGCAAGAGGTCAAAGTCATGACGCTTTATCGTCGAGCTGTGATTTAATTATTCCCCTTGATGAAGGAGACGACGGGAGTTATTCGATGGCATAAAGAAAGAAAGAAAGAAAGAAAAAAAAAAAAGACCGGGACGATGAAGGGAAAAAAAAAAGCTCTCATCCCTGACTTGACTCGACTCGACTCGGATAAAAAGAAAAACAAAGTCCAATTTCAGATATCAGCTACATTAGCCGGGAGAAAAGTTATAATCAAGAGGCACTTTCGGAAAATAAATAAATAAATAAATAAAAAGTAAAAATGACGGAGGGGACATTATGTGAGTCACATCCACAGAGAGGAGAGTGGGATGAATGTTTCTGTGTTTGGGCGGAAACAAGCGGAAGGTGGTTAATTATACTTCTCAGGGCTCAGGCTGGCTGATAAACACCTAAATGCCTTTTTTTTTTTTTTTTTGAATGGGAAGACTGAGGAGAGAGACCTTACCCCATCCATCCCCACCCCTTCAACCTTCCCTACCCCACCCACAGTTTTGGAAAGACATTACAAGGTCACAGAGATAAAGTAAATCTCTTTAAAGATCAAATAGTTCCTGTAGATCAGGGGGGGGCGAAATGTGGAGCCGAAGCAGGAGAGGAAAGAAATCAAAGTGAAATTGAAAGCGGAGCGGAGAGGCTGAGAGGGTGAGATTGAAGGATAGCGTGTGGGCACAAGGACAAAGAAAAAAAAAGCAAAAAGTAACAGGAAGTGACTGGATGCGACAGATGAGAGGAGAGAGGAGAAGAGAAGAGGTGACGGCCGATTAGGACGACGATCGTATGAAACGTCGGGGAAACTCGTACCTGTCACATCGCCGCAGATCTAGGATCAACTCACTGTTGCTGTGTGTTACTGTTACTATGTGTCGACTCTGCTCAGATCCTGTGAGACTAATTAAAGATTAGTTACCGACGCAGTTTCAGGCCCCCGTGTCAGGATGTTTTCTGACTTTTCCGAGGCAGCAGATTTGCAAAAGGAGCACAAATCGCATCGATCACAGGAATAAGCAGCAGCCTGTCATCCCGGGCAGTTTCAGAAATCTTACCGCGTCTCCTCTGGAAAATGGAGGACAAACTATTTAAGGAAGGAGGAAAATTGGATATCCTTCAGGAGGAGGAGGAGGAGGAAAACAGTGATTGTGATTCTTGGAGCGGATGCTCAGACAAGTTGTGAAGGAGAAAAAAAAAGAGAAAGAAAAAGAAAACAGCGTTCAGTATCACATTTAGGTCCAGTCGAAACTTAATCGCTTTCTCCGATGGGGACGAGTTTACTTGAAAGAAAAGAGCTAAAAGTTTTGAGGTTCTCGGTGTAATTGGACAACTTCAGGATCAACCTACAAGAGTGCAGCGACGCCCCCCACCCCACACTTCCATTCAGAAAGCAGAAGTTTTATTTTATAGGACTCAACATGACCCCATCTGTTCCTACCACAACCTGTAATCTGCATCCAGTCTTTTCGACTCAAATTATAGGTAACACCTGCACAGAGGATGCGACGTGTCTCGTTATGTCTGAGGATCCTGTATGTGAATGACGCAGTCTTGATTCAGGCAGTTTTTATTTCAGAATCACACACACACATGTGTGTGTGTGTGTGTGTGTGTGTGTGTGTACTGTATTGACCTGAATATAAGACGACCCTGAATTTACGAACCTGAATTTTTCCATTTTTACAAAAATTTGTGAGCGAGCGCATGACCTGTAGCAGCAATCATGCATCATCTGGGAGCAGATTTATTGTTGTTTTTATCATTATTTGTTGGTATATTTTTGTCTGTAATGACAGAGACAGTGTAGAGAGACAGGAATGTAGGAGAACACACGCAGGGAAGCTCGTCTAGATGGGGATTCGAACTTGCAAACAGCCGCACGGCATTTATGCGGCTACGCAGGCGGCCCCTAGGAGCAGTGTGTGAGCGTTAGCATTAGCTCCACAGCTACCAACCACTGCTAGCCGTAATGCGTGGAGGACATGCGTGGAGCGCCACAGTCTGGTCATTGTCTGAGAAACACTGTCTCCTGGTGTTTTCTAGCGAGTCTCCAGGTCTCTGGTGTGTGTGAGTGAGAAGAAGAAGAAGAAGCTCTGACTCGTTTGACGCCACCTGTTGGTTTAGACCCCCGGGTCTCTGGACCCCGACTATAAGACAACCTGAGTTTTATAGACTTTCAGTCTTATATTTGGGTCAATGTGGTGTATAGTGTCTTCTATGTTTAGTCTATTCATGTATGTTCATATATGTTATATGTTACAGTCTGTATGTTATATATTATAGTGTCTATTTAATCAGTCAATATATTAAATGACTATAGAGCCTACAGTCTGTCTGTGTTTATATGTGTGTGTATATATGTGTGTATACACATACACACACATACATCATATCCATACATTTTCAGGTTAAGTGAAACGAACCCTAATGATGTTTATTATTGTTTGTTTTTAGTTGAACTGGCAAATAATGAATACAAATAAAATAATAATAATGAATATAATAATAATAATGAAAAAAAATACAAGTTAACAAAAGCATGCAGCGACACCGCTGCCTCTTTTCCCTTGTTTTTTTTCTCCCTTTTTTTTTTTTTTTTTTTACCCATGAAGTAAAACCGGTGCAGTGTGTACCTGTAAATCCATCTCCTGATAGGACGATAAAAATAGTCATAATAAGAAAGAACCCTGTGCTTCAGTTACGAGCAAAAACAAAAAAAAAAAAAAAGGAACGTTCCCTTTCTGTTGTTCACAGTTGAAGTGCTGGTCCTATATTCGGCACCATCATATTTTTTTTTTCCTATTTTTTTATTTTTTGTATCGTGCTTCCTGTCAGGTAGATGAGGGACATTATATTTTCATACTGGGGGGAAAAATGGTGAATTCAGTTCAGAGCAAGACAATTGTTATTCTCATTTTGCTCATACTTAATACAGACTCAGCATGTGAGGAATTTGTCAGAGTTACAGTTAATTATCTTCCATTTCCTTCAGATAGAAAAGTCTTTTAACAGGACATTAGGTCGGCCATTTTTATTTAAAGAAGAACTTTTGTGTGTGTGTGTGTGTGAAAAAATTACAAACATCAAATAGTTGTGGTCATAAATTATTGCTACGTGCCAAACCTTGAAGCTGGTTACAAGGCTGCGTGAGCGCTGTGTTGTCAGACTGATTAAATATTTAGCTTTTGTTCCAAAAATAAAAGCTGAAAATCCATCTCTGAATTAGGAGAAGAAGAAGAAGAAGAAGAAGAAAGAAAAAAAAAGAAAGCAGGGCTTTTGTATCATTATTAGCCCTGGAATGCATTCTCACATTCTGTGCCCATATGACGTTACTCTCCACTACAGCACAGGCTCTGCTTACAAATCCAATCAATAACTAGACTTGAGCTCGACGGAGGCTTCATATGAGCTGTTTCTGTTTTCACTTCACACCTGGTGTTGAAGCTCTATATGCCTTTATTATTTGGATACCCTCCGTTTTAGCTCAAAGTACAGCAACACTGAAGACAAAAAGTCACCTTGAATCGGCTTGAATTCCATTCTTGTGCTGCTGTGATCAATAGGTCTACGAGCTCCGTAGCCCCTGTTCAGGTTCGACAAGCCTCCGTTTGTGAAAACGTCACTAACAATGGCCATTTTCAAACAGGACGGGAGGTTGAAGCACGCAAAACAAACAACTAGCGGCAAGTAAACAATCAATTCTGTCTCTGTTTTTAATTCTAGTTGTAGCAGATCGTCGAGAGACCAGAACTGTCGGCTCATCGTTCTCCGTAGCAGGTAAAATCGTAAATACGTTTCTGTACTGTCGTCTTTATTGTCTCTACCTGACATCTACAGCAACGGGTTGACCCCGTCTCCAGCCCCGAGTGGCCCAACATTTTGGTCGGCCCTTAGATGGCACCAGTGAGCACCGGCTTGAGTCGGCGTGAAAGCAGTTAGCCCAGCCACGCCTCGGTTAGCTTGGTTTTTATGCTGGTTCAAGTCAGACCTGAACCATCCTTTAGTTATACTGCTACCAACCCAAGCTGCTGCAGTTTCCCATGATGCACTGGGAAATTCATCTCTCTCTCTTTCTCTCGTCTTCCATGCATCTAAATAACTACAACAGCATGTTATTAAGTTACCCACCCCTTTCACTCTGTGCAGCGTTTGTATTTTCTGATGATGTGCTTGGGCGTTATATAAAAAAGAAATTGAATCGAATTGAATTAATCCACTGCAGTTTTAGTCAAAAGGCAGTTTAATCTCAAAGAGCACAGATTTTTCTACCGTTGAGCTCGTGTTTTGAAATTCACCACACTTGACTGATGAGTTGCAAACATCAGCAATGTGTCAGGAGGAAATCAGGGATTAGGAAGTGCTGTTGGGCTCTGTAATGAAAATCACATCAGATCAAGACCCTGACTGATCCTGCAGAATTCAGAATACTTAAAAAAAACAGTCCACTAAAACACAATCACTGCAATCACTCCCATGCAGTTAATTGTATATGCTTTATGCTATAATAAAATGAATTATACCGCAGCAAAATTACAATATTTTCCAAATTATCACAACTGCTTTTGAGTTTCTCATTAGCTAAATTGGTTCTAGTAGCGTCGGTTCAGGGTTTCTATATCCATACTCTCGTTAAAAAACAAAAAACAAAAACAAAAAAACAACAACAACCTAATAAGCCAATTAGAGCTTTGTTGGAACACACATCGACCGGTAAATCAACAGCTTTACACTCAGGTGCAGCTCCCGTTTCACCACTACCACCACCACTACAAACTGTTACTGCTGCGCCAGTGTGTCTGTCAGACCCACCAACTGTGAAGACCCAGACACATTAAAACTCCTTCATTCGCCAAAAAGCGTCGCTTCAATGTGATGGAGTCGGACTAAGAGCAGCATCGGTATCAAACCTACGTATGTGTCATTAGTTATGTTGGCAACATTAGTTTTGACCCGTGTCAGCATCCGTAACGTACGTGAAGATAAAACTATATGGGTCATTGTCAGTTAAAAGAAATTGTCGCAGCTAAAATGTCAGTTGTAATTAGTGAAAGTGAAACTACGGACTGATTCAAATACTTTACATATAACATATAAGAGCCGCCTGTAGTGAAGAGACTTCCACACCACTGGGGCGCACAAGTACTTTTTAATCATAATTTTTGTCCTAATTATGACTTTTTATCTTTCTTTGTAATTTCGACTTCAATCTCATAATTTCGACGTTTTATCTCATAATTTTTATTACGTATCTTGTCATTTCAACTTTTTATCTCGTAATTTCGACTTAAATCTCAGAATTTCAACTTCTTATCTCATATTTTTGACTTTTTATCACATAATTACGACCTTGTATCTCGTAATTTCCATTTTTATCTCTCTTCTTTTATTGGCAGAAATGGGCTTTCATAGTTATGTCTACGTTTTGCAGTTCCTTAATCGGTTTTGGGTGAGTTTTTTCTTTTACACCCCTAATTTGGGCCATACATCCTCCTGAAACTTTGGCAAATTTGCCTCATAATGATTTTGCTATGTGGGAATGGCCTTCATCCCAAACTGATTCGATCAAATTCATTGTTTGTTTTTATATTCATGTCTTCACGATTATAGCTCCGATGCTAATCAATAAACATGTTGATCCATGAACTCCAATAGTCATTTCAGGGATGAGAGGTTTTTGTCTCTAAAGGAAGAAAATCTCACAGACTTGTCATTTTGAAGATTAGCCTCGCTGCGAGTGAGATTTTTTTTTTTTTAAACAATTGCACGGTGGCATCATTTGTTTTCTGTCAGCGTGGCGCTGCCGTCTGAACGGGCTGAGTCTTGTTTAAAATAAAATAAACCAGGGGAGCCAGACTCGTTTCGTCTCCAATCTGTCGCTGTCACATTTCTTTCTCGGTGTATGTAATTTTCACTGAGGGGATCGACTTTTTTTTTTTTTTTTTTCTCAGCCCGTAGTACACCCGACACGTAGCGCAAACATTACATGCTTGTACGCCGAGGGCAAAGCGAGTCTCTAAGGAGACAGATGCCATGTCCTGAGTAATTTGAACAACATACAAACTGATTATAAACAGGAGGCCGCGAGGTTCTCTGTTTTCAATTTCAATGCTCAATCACAGCGCAAGTACGCGTGCAGTGAATCCCCTCAGAGCACAGTGTGAAGAACGATTGATGCCGCGGAGGCATCCGCACACTGACATTAGCCATTCAGATGCTTTTGTTTAGGCCTCTGGTCAAAAGCAGGACGTTGGTTCTCCTGATAATTCCATTGATCACAGTTGGCTCAGAAATGCTGAGCGGAGAGGACTATAATTAGCTACAGCAGTCGTTAGAAGTGGCCTTAACCACGAAGGGCAAATTACAAACCTGAGAGCTGATTGAAATGCAGGTGGACGGCAATATTCAGACTGGAATTAGACACAGTTTGTTGTGTCTCTCATCTGTTCATTTGATTAATTCTGATGTACAATAGCATTAGCCATTTCATCAGTCAGGTAGCTTTGAGAAACTTCTGATAGATCATCCGAGTATTGACACTTCTAGATCATGTGACGACTGGATAACGGGTCATGAGCCTTTATAATTTGATAGTTCAGTGAATCTCAGTTCATAGCTTTGGGTTCAACACGGGAAAAATGATTCCACAAATATCAAAATTCATCCCAACGTCTTCAACATCAACAACGAACATCTCGGGTCAGAATTTTACTGTTTGTTACCGACTTTCCATTTCATGACAAGTGTAAGTAAAGTGATAGAAAAAGCTCCAGGAGCAGGAAGAAAACAGGACGCTGCAGCCGTACCAGATTAGATTAGAGCGAGTTTGGAAATGCTGACTGGATTTACAGCGCTGAGTCAGTCAGTTCAGCCTCAGAGCTGAGTTACCCGTAACCATGGAAACTTCACAAAGACGACAAAGGGGGTGGGTATTGAAAATAAAGCGTTGTGATAGTTCTTGGACAATAATTGCACCTTAGGCTCAGAGGAAGAAGATACTACATTTTAAACTTTGTGAGAAGGTGAAAATAAGTTCTAAAGAGTCTTTGGTGATTTGACCCATAAAACATCCTTGGTTTTGAGATTCGAGGTCTAAACATTTGAGTTGGTTTTAGAGATGTATGAAAAGAGTCTTGATCTGGATCTGGATACGATGAGGAGTTTGATTCGGTAACTGGTTATGACTTAATGACAACAATGAAACAATTGGTCAACTGAAATCATGGACACGTGATAAGTTTACTCAAGACTTAAGTTTACTCTGACTCGAGTTTTAAGACCTGATTATTATAGTCACATAGACCAGAATGATTAGCCCCCTATTTTATGCTGTAGGTATAGATGCTGTGTAGGCGAACGTATATGAAAGAAAAGCTACATTTAGAAACAAACATATTCAAGATAAAAAGGTCAAGAAGGACTAAACAGAAAGTAAGGTCAGCAAAGACAAACAGATACCGTAGACAAAAACCCTCGAAACAGGGTCCTCGTGGAACTTAACAGTGCTGATATCAGGGTGAATTTAGGACAGATGACCATCTCTCCAGTTGTTTGCGAGGACGAGTACAAAATGTCTTGATCGGCTGCCAAAGAAGGAGCACCTATCCTGGAGGAATGTCCTGAGTGTTGAGGATAAAGGTTCTTTTTTTGATAAGGGTTTGTTTTTGTTGATAATTAAACCGAGGTCTTGATAGGGGAATATTGCCAGAAATGAGAATAACACAGAGAGGATGTTGGCAATCGTTCTGATTTGTAGGTATTTAATCATAGATGTGATTGGACAATAAGTGGAATCAGCGGAAGCCACAATTACACAGCAAGCTACATTTACTGGTACATTTGGACACTTAAGATGTAGATGACCTGGATGAAAGGACAGATCAGATAATGAGAAATCTTTATCAGGATTTAATGACTGTGGTTCAAGTGGTGGTTTACCCAATTTAAAGGAGAGCATGAATGGCTAGAAGGAACATGTCATCAAGCAGAGCATTATGCAAAGAGCCAGAACTAGAAGAGAAGCTTTAGAAATGTTTTCAAGAGAAAATCTAAGCCCATGACCCACTTGGTGTTGAGATACCAAAGTGGGTGAGAAACCATTGTTTTGTGATGGTTTCTGCAGCACTGAGAGACTTTGTGATCATACAGTTGCTTTCAACGTTCCAACGACTCCAACTTGATGCTGAGGAAGTCAAGGCATGTGTCTGACTCTGTGTCTGATAAGGAGGGCAGTGAGAACCTGAAAACAATGTTTCAGTTTGGGAAAAACAAGCTCCTGAGGGGATAGATCCTGAATGTGAAGACTGGAACTGTGTTTAACAGGATTTGACAAAGTGCTTTGGACACTAATGTCTCTTTTCCACCACACTGTTCTAGCACTGCTCGGCTCGACTCTGGGGTGGGGGTCGAAACTGCCCCGACGTCGTGACACAACAACATCATAAACACTAATGGAGGAAATGGAGGCGATGCTGTACTTGTTGGTCAGTTAGCTTACGACGAGGTAGGCTACAATGACGTCTATCGCTCTTGCCGGTGTTTAAAAATGACTAATTTTCCATATAGACATCTACTTGATAAATGTGACCGCAACAGTCTGCCTTATTCAACCTCCGACAAACTTAATTTGAGTAATTACAGTATCCAGACATGCTTTCTTTAAAACACCGATGTAAACATTTATAATGAGTTTTCTTTAGTTGTGAAAAAAGTAAACAGTGTCCAGCCCCCGTGTGAAACAGTTTGTCTGACATAGTTTGTACTTTTGATTTTAACAAGCTCTCTGTCATCACAAAAGCACAACATGCCATCATGTCATCATGCCAACATGACCACGGGCGTGACCACAGGATAAATTTGATCTTCAGTATGTAATTATTCCAAAACAGCACAATATATCAGTATATATATATATATATATTACAAAAAAACTCCTCTCACTTTTTTTTAATGAGATGGTTTTTCTTTGTTGTCTTAACAAGAAAGTTTTTCTCTTTGCTTCGGTTACTTAAGGCACATCTCCTTTATCACTTCATTATAAAGTCAGCAGAAAAAAAAAATCTTAACTTGTTCTTAAGCTTCCAGTCATAAAACACAGCAGATTCACAAAAGCAGATGTGTTTTATATATATATATATATATATATATATATATATATATATATACACAGTTTTGTCGCGCCTCAGTGATCTCCAGTCGGTTGAATCATATTGTTCACTAATGACTCCAACCCTGAGTTACTCCAATACTCAGCTGACATTAGCTGGTGAGTGGTAAATGAGTGTGAGAGCAGGCGTGATGAGCACGTCGAAGCGCATCTTCTTCTACACTTTTAGATTTTTCAAACGACAGAGTTAAATTTGTAGCACTCTTTTGCATAATGTCACGCTAACATCCTTTACCGCTTCTTGCCACAACGTTGTGAAGTTTGAGTACTTCCTTTTAGGCTAATTTACGTTCCTCCGTACCCGCAGATACGCAGAGTCCTCTGCCTCATTGTGTAGCCTGAGGCAGAGGACTCTGCGTATCTGCAGGTACGGACAAACGTAAAGGGCCACCTATTAATTGCCTGACATACACCTCCCCAATTTTTTAACTGTCCATCGAGAAGACGGACATCGCACGGAAACCGCAGGGCTCTGATTGGTCCGTTATAATTACCACATTTCCCGAATCCTCGCTTCCAATTAGATTCCTTCCACACCCACAACATCACCACCACCTGCCTCCCACCCTGCCTGTTCCATGTCGATCAGTTCCAGTTCCAACAAACGTCTTCTCTCGGTCTCTATTGTTCGTTGTGTGTGGAGGAACAAGGCTAGGCTAGTAAACAATTGTCGATGGTCAATAGTTGTAACGGAAAAAAAAGGCAGCGAATTGCTTTGCGACACCCGCCAGGCGACGTAGAACTATGAAAGGGTTCACGTCTGCATTGATACGACGGCTACGCAGTCGGAGAAGCGTCGGACGGACGTGACACCTCGTGGAACGTCACGCCTCAACATTTGTGGATCCAAGTGAAGTGTGTTTCCTGGATCTTCCTGTATATATTTTTTTACTTTACTTTAAAAAACAAACAAACAAAAAAGAAAACAAACCCCAAAACAAACAAATCTATAATAGACAGAATGTTAGAACAGAGAGGTGATGCCAACATTGTTGCAGATTTTCTGTTTCTGTACGAAACAGCTCTTGAGCTCTTTGTAAGCGACACTTTACAATAAGAGATGATTAAATTGAGTGTGAACTCTTTGGGCTTCTCCTCTTAAACTGCACTTATACAGCAGCTGCTACTAAACTGACCCTGTAGCTGTGATATATGAAGGCCTCTGGCAGCCTCCCCAGGCACTGCCGACTCTCCAACACTCCCCCGGCCTGTCTGTTATTATTTAGTAACTTGCGAAAGTTCATATCGAGTTGCTCAAGTTTACAGCTTGTATATATTTAATTTACACTGCAGAGTAATTTGAGGAGTAAAGTCTGCAGAGTTCTTCAGAATCGGCTGATTGTTGGTTCGTTTTTTTTCCTGCTGGCTCACAGAGCTCATGGGAAAATTGGAATTTCTAAGAGTACATTACCCGAGTAGACAGACACGTTAAAGTAAAGTTGATATAATACTAATATAACACATCTACCTTGTGCTGATGGAGGAGAACTCAGTCTGTCAACAGCAGCTCTGGTCTACTGGACAGTTTTACATTGGTGGCTCTGTTGGGAAATAAGTGGTGGTTAGGCTGTATCACTGCCTTGTGCTTCCTGTAATAATAATAATAATAATAATAATAATAATAATAATAAGGATGTTGACCAACTAATGCTTTCTAGCAACTTTCTTATGGGGCTCGTTTTCCTTCAGCAGTTTCGTTGGTAGGACAGATTTTCAGTTATAGAGCTGAAGAGTTGACTTTATTATTTTTATTTATTTTCTACTCCCGTGTGGTTTAAAAAGAAAAAAAAGAAAAAAAAAACTTGTGATCTTTTAAGAATTTCTACACATAAAAAGTGTCACGTCAAGAAACATCAGTATTCAAAAGCTAACGCTCCCTAATCCTCAGTGTACTCGCTTAATCAAAACACTTGAAATATAAATGTCAGGCTTGTTATTCTCCATCACAAGCTCACATAACAGCGAAGCAGTCGACTCTCAGTTCTCCCACATCAAACACTATAGCTACTTGTTGACAAAAAGCAAAAAAAAAAAAAAAAAAAAACCAACGCCACACAGAAAGGAGATGTGGTTCTGTTCGTTCAGTCTCCTAGATGATGTGGGTGTAACTATGGGTTATGATCAAATACTTGTTGGCAACATGGGGACGACTTTTGACATCATTTTATCTTGTCCCTTTGTCAAATTGGGCCAAATGTGTCCTGTAATGATTTTGCTATCTGGGCAGCTGCCATTTAACCAAACACTTCACTTTTAGACATGTTCAAATAACACCTGGGCACCAGTAAGTAGTCCATTAAGACCGGGACAGCGTGTTGTACCATATTACGCTACCTTGTTGATGCCAAAACACAAGGTTCCACCGGCTACTTTCAGATAAAGCTGGACAATCTGGAGCTTTCTGGAGCTGTGAATGATCCTGTTTTATCAGCTGAATCCACGATGGCCAGTTTGCTGTAACAAATGTTACACAACTTGTTTTTAGGCATGAATGGAGAAAATAGCTTGAGGACAAGATAAAGTTTGAAAGCTTTTAACAACACAGAAAGGTCATAGGCACAAAACACAGGAATGTAATATATGACATATGCCACCATATGTCACTACAACTAAGAGCGATATTGCCTTATAGGTCACATGTAAGGTTTTATTGTATATATATATATATATATATATATATATATATATATATATATATATATATATATATATATATACATACAGGTTTTAGTCATTAAGCAGAGACTAAACCTTAAAGGTTCCATAATTAGAAGTATTTTAGATTGAGTCTCCAGTTGCTGTGGATACGATACTTGTGGTCATCCATTATCTTATGTGCACACACTCTGGCGTGCACTACCTCATCTGTAGAGAAGGGAGGCGGAGTGGTAGGGAAGGACCTGAATGTCTGTATCTGTTTGAATTTTCTGGCTAAGTCCTGGCTACCTACTTTAGCTTTAAGAAATCTGTTCTGACAGTGGGACAGATCTGAACCCTCATGGTGAATGCCCTGGACACCGTACGCTGGAATATTCATATTCAATGAGTGGATACTAAACTGAGCTGCTTTGTTTGTTTGTTGTGTTTTTTTTGGTGGTGGTGTGTAGCAAGATCATTAGGGGCCATTTTGGCCCAAGTTTCAAAAGTATGTACAGCCCCTATATGGTCTAAAACTCACCTAAAACCAATCATGGAACTCCAAAACATAGACATAATTGCTTCAAAAAGAGTCCAAAATCCATCACAGTCAAGTTAAAAGCCTTTACCTTGCTTACCTTTACCATAACAATGACATAGTCAAACCTTTGTGACAAAATGAATCCAAAAATGTCAAACGTCTGCCGCATTACAGCCACTATCTTTACTATCTGGGATGTGCACACCTTTAGACACATTGGTTAACCATTTGTTGTGATAGTCTGTGTCTTTGCCAGATGCTGTCGCGCCTTCAGTGACAACGTGACAAAAATGTTTGTAGCGCAAGTCAAGCGCCGTTTTAGAAGCCTCTTGTTTTCATCCTCCAGCCCGGAAAAGGAGCGATCTAATGAGAATATTTTTAGAATGAAGTTCGAGAGTCGTCGCTGCTGATATGACATTGGTGTGTCAGAGCAGAACAGCCTCTCTCTGCCACACTGAGCAGGATGCAGATGCCCTTTCCCTCACTTATTTCTATCCCCCTGTGAATCTGACTTGAAAAGGTTAGGTCGCCGTTCTGTAAAAGTCAAGCCGCTGCTCGCCGTCGTAGTTTTCTTTTAAAGAATGACATTTCGCTTGACATAATTTTGTTTTACCCTGGCAGCTGATATACCGCCACTCCTCTGCGCCGCAGACGCAGACGTAGAGGTGTGCACGCGTGCGTGTCGCTGAGGTTGTAAAGCCAAGTTTTTGTTTTGTTTTTTTTCTTCTCCCCTCCGCCCTGACCTGAAAACATCGCCTCTAACAGCAGAACTCTCTCTGATTCTGTGTCTGCGGAGGGCAATTTGCTATCTAATTAGGCGTCGCGTCGATGTGTTTTAACTCGGCGATAAAAACGTCAGCGCCGTGTTGGTTATGTTGTCCAGCTCGGATAGACGTCGGTGTGGAAAAAACTCAAAAGCTCAAAAAAATAAAAGATAAAGAAATAAATAAACTAAATATACTCCTAAAAAAAAATACTGCAGCAAACATCCTGCTTTATTTACAGTTACCTTTTTATTTTTCCATTTTATACAGGACTTACATACAGGACAGGACCCGCTGGGACAATGTCTGCTGTCTGAAGTACTGTAAAATAAACTGCTGACAACTGGTCTGGAAAAAAAATGTAAGTACACTTTAATAGAACACTACACCAACACTGAGCAGTTTCTTTTTACTTCACTGATCCAATAGATGTTGGAGAGACTGTACATACAATACAACATATATTATAACATATACTGTACTTTAGTGTAGAACCAATGCTATTACCTCTCAAGTTTTTTTTTTTTTTTTGTATGGTTCCTCAATCTCAGTAAGTAGCACTTCTATTTTGCACTTTCTGGCAGTGGACGTCTCCATCTTTCTGTCAATAATGGCCTAATCAAGGCTCCTTATAAGAAATTGCATTGGTATTAAGAACCAGCAGCAGCAGCAGCCTGGACTGTTGACCCAAGGCAGGTTTGGCTTCACGGATCCAGATTTGGCAGAAATCTTGATACATCAAACCAGGTTTTTCCTGTCTTCACCACTCCAGTGTTAGTCTCCATTTCTAGACCTGTATCCTAACCACCAGATGATTGACTGTTTGGACAATTGCATGAATAAATAGCAGCACAGGTGTTCCTAATAAAGTGCTTGGGCAGTATACGTTAAGATATGTTAAAAGCAAGATGATTTTAAATGATATTTCCAGTATTTTTTATTTATTTATTTTTTTTACCTTATATTCTCATATTTTTCTTTTTTTCCCCATTTTTTTGTGTAGATGATTAATAGACGCAAAACTGTTTGGAATTAGTCCAGTATTGAACGAGAAGGATACAACTGACTGCAGTGTAATATAAGGGGCATTTGTCCATGTCGATACACCACACACCATAGCCACTAACAGTGCTTGTTTTTCTTCTTTTTTTCTCTTTCCTCCACACTGACAGGTTTATATTGTTAGTTATAAGTGTCTGACAATGTTATGGATGTGATTCGTACAGAAATACTCATATGTCTGACATGTAGTCGAGGACGTACTCAAGGAGAAGTTTCTTCTTCTCGTAAATCTGCTGTCAGTCGGAGTGCTAGTTCCAAAATTTTTAGCCTGAGAAGTGAATCCTACCATGATTGAACAGAGAAATTCTTATATGTATGTATGTATATATATATATATATATAGATAGATAGATAGATAGATAGATAGATATAAGCGTTTCTGTGTTTGACTCACCCCTTGACTCAAACCATAACTAACCCCCAACCCTACCTCAACCACCCCCAATTCCAAAAACATACATCAATCATTAACATTCAGTCTGCAGTTATTGCACGAATCCCAAGTTCCCTGAGTATTGAAAAGTGGTTCCAGTTTCAAGTTTTCTCAGAGTTAAGCGCAGTTATGGCTCTGGCACAGAAACTGTTTTTTTAAACCTGTTTGTTCTTACTTTTATTGACCTGAAACATCTGCCTGAGGGCAGCAGTTCAAAGAGCGAGTGTTCTGGGTGGAATGGGTCCCTGAGAATATTGTGTGCTTTTTTTTTGAGACGGCGAGAACTGTATCGGTCTTCCAAGGACGGGAGAGGGCAGCCTATGATACAACCGCACCCCCACCCACCACCCTCAATCTTAACCAGACCCCCACCTACCAATCCAAACCCTAACCACACCTGAAACCCTGAACCCTATCCCCAACCTGACTCCTAGCCCCCATTTCTAATCCTAACTTGAGGCCGAGGCAGGTGCATGTAGCAGTTGTTGTTGTGGTGCAGGGCTCTACTTTGTGGTAGAGTTAGAGTTGGACGACATGGTGGAGCTGTTCCTTATTGAGTTACAAATGGATAAAAACTTGTCCTCTTGCTCATTCTCTCTCCATTACAGACCATCGTGTGTTCAGTGACCTGTGCGACCAGGATGTTGACGACCGCCGGTGGAAAAAAAAAAAAAAAAAAAAAAAAGAAGACTTTCATTGACTGAGCATCAGGACGCATAAAAGCACGGTAGGATAACGCTACAGACAATCACTCAACAAGTATCAACTGAGTCAAGGCTGATTTCCTTTCTCCATTATTTGATATTCATAATTCATAGAGTAAACGATATCAACAAAGATAGCTGATATCCTTGATCAAGATCAAGTTTTTTCTGGCACATTTTCAAATCCAAGTCCCATCTGCTGTTTAAGTCTAATCTGATATACTTCAGCAGCGACGCTGGTGTGGGACAGACGAGTTAATCAGACGACATACTTGTTAAATAGTTAAATAGATAGTTAATTAGTGACATCTGAAATGTCGCCATTTGCTCAAACTGGTCAAAAGTGGCGTCTGATAAGCTTGTAACCTTGAGGGGATTTTTTTTCCCTAAAGGTTTCCTGAAGGTTACGTGTCTTTTGTAGCCTGCAGAACGCTTCTCTAAAGGTTTTTTTTTTTTTTTTTTTAGTAAAACCCTCCGGGAACGTTCCCTGAAGGTCCTCTAAAGGTTCATAGTTATAGAACCGTTGGAGGTGGAATTTTGTCGACAAAAAGTAGAGAATGATGTAGACTTTACATCATATATTTGTTGTCTGTTCTTACATTTTCTGCCCATTTGTAGTTTTTTTTTCTTTCTCCTCTGAGTCGATCACGTTTCAGTTTACAACCTAAAAAAAACTGGATCAAATTCATTCATTTCTTTTAATCACATATTATGCACGTTATAGATAGCATGTTGATCGTGTTTCGTGCCCGCGTGCGGTCGCTTGTCAAAGCTCCCAGTGAGAAACTGCTGACAGGTTGCAATTACGCCTTATTACATTAAATACATCATATTAATTATGACATATAATTCATTCTAACAAAAGTTTGTTGCATTGGCAAATCACTATGACAAAACACCCCAAATTAAACATTTGTCATCTTTTTTTTTTTTATTTTTTTCCCCACCCACTATTATTATCATTATTACATATGTCATATTATTAATGTGTCTAATGTACGTGATTTGTCTGGATGCGTCCGTCCATCAATGTGCTGTTGTCAAGGCTGTTGCCAGGGAGTCAGGCTGTGACGCAGGCAACCTGTCAGTGTACTAAAGACTTTTCCACAAAGTACGCCCGGCGTTCGCGATGATCGCGGTTTAGAAAGGTACGTTCCCTATGTAGGTGTTGTGTATTGTAATATGTGTTATGTAGTATGTACATACTATATTGTAGTGTGTATTTACATTTAAGGGTTTCAAACACATAATGTCAAATTTCTTTTTATTGGTTTTGCAGTTGAGGGTCTGTCTACAAACAAAAACAAGCTAGACAGCCCAGATAGCAAAGACTGTGGCTGTAGTCTGGCAGACGTTTGGCATTTTTGGATTCATTTTGTCTCAGAGGAAGCAGGGTCAAGCTCTTTACTTTGACTATGTCATAGTTATGGTTTAACACACTACTTAAAAAGTAAAGGTAAACAAGGTAAATGATTTTGATTTGACTGTGGTGGATTTTTGACTCTTTTTGATGGCAGTTATGTCTCTGTTTTGCAGTTTCATAATTGGTTTTGGCATCCTTTTGTTTTTTCTTGTGCACCTCTAATTTGGACCACATAGGGGGCCTGTGCATCCTTCCAAAACTTTACCAAACACTCCACTTTTAGACATCTTCAAATAACATTTATCAGTGCTGTACCAGCAAATAGTCCAGTAGGAATGGCACAGCATGTTGTACCATGTTGTACCATGTTATAATGCCAAAGTCCAAGGGTCACTGGTTACTTTCAGATAAAGTGTGGACAATCTGGAGCTTTCTGGAGTTGTAAAGGATCCTGTTTTTTTGCATCTGTTCAGTCCATGTTGGCCAGTTTGTTCTGCTGTAAAACATGTTATAGAACATGGTGGTTGGTGGTTGCCTCAGTGAGGTGCACCACCTCGAGCCAAATATATTCATTTCCTGTATTAGAACAGCTGTAGCAACAGCAGTGGCGGTGGCGGTTTATCATCGGACGTCCCCACATGATGAACAAGTCTATGCACCAGTGAACTGGCAGGGGTAAGATAGTCATTTAGCCATTAGCGTCCCTGCGCATTTAACCAAGGTTTGTAAATGAAAGCTCATTAGTATGACTTTAGTTTTACTCCACAGGCGTGTGTTTATACCTGTTTAATCCGAGTTGCCGAAATAAATGCATCCCTGCAGTAATCCCTGTGTCTGTGACATTTAACGACATCCTAAAACTGGAGCAGCCAAATGGAACTCAGCCAGCTTTGTGTTAATATTTTTCATTTTTTTATTTACATATTTAGTCTCTGTTTTTCTTCTGGGAGGCCGGGATGTGGTGGTGTTGGTCGGGTGACACGTGTGTAAAAAAAAAAAAACAAAAGCTTGATGTCCATTTTGTCCTTCATAATTGATTGAAAACAGATGAATTGCATTAGGGTTACAGGATGCCGATGCTAGACCTGGTGCTATAAAGTCCTCTCTACATTGGCTGATTGTGAGTGTGTGTGTGTGTGTGTGTATATATGGGAATGTTCTGCTGCTTCAAGGAAGTTCAGATAGTAATCATTGGAAATCAGAACAGGGGGAGGAAGGGCAGCGACATGAGTTACATGCAAATATGAGAGTGTGTGTGTGTGGGAGGGTTTGTGTGTGTGCAGGTTTGCTCTTTCTATCTGCATGTGTGTGTGGGGGGAGTGTTTATGCGGGGGCATGCGGCACAGTGTGTGTGGTTGTGTGTGTGTATGTAAGCATTCTGAGTTACATCTGATGCGTAGGTGTGTCCTCTGAGGCAGTGAACAGTTCTTCTGGGGTGGTGCTGGTGGTGGTGGGTGGGTGGGGGGGGACTCCATGGCCTGAGACACGTAGTACCTCCTGGAGTCATGTGGGGGAGCAGTTGTTCTGCAACTGCTGTAATGTGCTGCTCTTGAATCTGTTTGTTATTCAGCTCCCTCAACACACACACACACAAACTCAAAAGAACCTTGCTTTGAAATAGATGTGTTTTAGTCCCGTCAACCACTGTAATACAATTGCTTACCTAAGAGATGTTGCCGATATCCAACTATACAGTTAGATTAGGATTCCTCAACGGGGGCGGTACCGCCCCCCAGGGGGCGTTTTGACAAAGTCGGGGGCGTTTTGAATGAGACAGCTGAGAAGGGGGCACTCAGGCACAATCAGGGGGCGTTAGTCACTGTTAACGCCTCCCTGCACCAGACGTGCCAAGCGCAGGCGGCCGACGGCGAACCCATCCGTTGTGTATGTGCTACCGCGGCACCAGCGCACCGCCCTGCGCCGAGCTGAGCGGCGTGCAAGGTGGTCGCCTGCCGCCTTTGACACGGCGTCAGAATTGAAATTTTTTTTAATCAGTGATGAAATAACAGCGTGTCCAATAAGACAGAAAGTAGAATACAAACACAGCAGCAGTTGAGCAGCTGTTCAGATACCGTAAAGCTGCAAATAATAGCAGAGTGGCGAATAGACGCCGGTCTTTTTTGTTAGCCAACAACACATTTGGGCCATAAACTCCGGTCTCTTTTATTAGCCGGGGGCAACAACACATTTGGGCCATAAACTCTGGTCTCAAATAAAGGCCGGGTCTGACTCTGACTCTTTGTCATTGAATTTAGCTCATTCTAATTCCGTGTGAAATAGTTGGAGCACGGCACAGGTTTTTTTCTGGTGTGAATTACACACACGCCCCCGCGCTGCATTTTCTGCCACGCTCGGCTCTTGCGCTGTGTGGTGTGAATCCCACCATAGACTACAAGTTTCCATTGATAAATGACAATGAAAGGCTTAAAAACCCAGCTTCGCGGGTTAAAATTCCAGAGCCAATCAAAAAGTACACAAGCATGTACGTACACAAATTTAAATATCAAACTTTAATCAAACAACATGGCTGAAAGCAAGAAAAAAGTGCAGCCAATAGTGTGGATTATATTAACCTTGGCTTCATTCCTTCGCCTACAAATGCTCATCTTCCGATGTTCCTGCTTTGCAGGCAGGTTTTTTCTAATGAGGCGATGAAACCCTCACGTTTGAAGGATCACCTGAATAAAATACATCCTGATAAGGCGTCCAAGGTTGCGGCTTATTTCCAGGCCCTTGAGGAGCAGCACTCCAAACGAACCATTTCCAATCTGTTTGCTAGAAAGGTAAACCAGACAGGGAGCGCGTTAGTGGCATCCTATAACATCTCTTTATTAATAGCAAAGTCTGGCTCACCCTTTGCCGTGGGGGAGAGGCTGGTTCTCCTTGCAATCAAAGAGGCCATCTCCACTGTCATGGAGCGGGACCCAGCACCAGCGCTGAAGGCCATCCTGCTGAGTAATGACTGTGGCATGGAGGATTAGAGAGATGGCGCTGGACACTGAGCAGCAGTTGTGTGCCACACTGCGTGAAAATCCCTTTAGTATTCAGCTGGATGAAACAACAACAGCAGACAACAACGTCATTTTAATGGCTTATGCGTGTTACGTGTCTGGGAGGGATGTGGCTGACGACTTGCTGTTTGTAAAATATCTCTCTACCGACACAAGAGGAGAAACAATCTTCAGCGGCTTAAACGAGCGTCTCCTGGCTAACTCCGTTCCGATGGAGCTCCAGCAACGGTTGGGAGATACCGCGGGTTCGCCACTTTCCTGAAGAAACATGTGCCGCAAATATTAACAGTGTGCTGCGTGCTGCACCGACACAACCTGGCGTCAAAAGCCATCAGTCCATCTCTCCACCAGTCTGTTAGCACAGTGGTAACGGTAATAAATAAAATCAAAGCCCATGCCCTTAACGACAGGCTCTTCAGGTGCTTGTGTGGTGAGAATGATGAGGCATTTGAGCGTCTGCTGCTCCACACTGGGGTGTGCTGGCTTTTTAAAGGCAACTGTCTGGCAAGGCTCTGTGAGTTGTTCCAAACGGAAGTCCTGAAGTTCCTGGACCGTGTCGATGCGGATCTAAGGGACAGCCTGTGGTCTTGTTGCACTGACATTTATTACGTTGCAAACTTCTGTGGGAGAATGAATGAGGTCTCACAAGCCGTGACCCTTGTCCATTCAAAAGCTACTGTGCCCAGTTTCCTTGTGAAACCTGTAACGGCATAATTTGGGCAGGCGTCAGCTAAACAATTTTCCTCATCTCACCAAGGTATCTTATTCTTATGGATTAAATGTCCCTGAATGGGTGACGGATCCATTCCAAGTGGATGTGATGTCACAATCCAAAAAAGCCTCTCTGACCTCCAAAATGACGAAGAGGCCAAGGCAAAGTTCTGCATCTCAGGCCGACATACGATATGGGCCGCGCATGGTCTGCGTTTTCCGTTTCTGTGGGAAAAGACTCATCTTCTGCTTCTGGCCTTTCCCACGTCATCATCCAACGTCTTACCTCGTCGATCAGGGATTCAGCCAAGCTCTCCACTTGCAGAAGTAGTACCGCAACCGTCTGAATTTGGTGGACTCCGGTGCACTTAGACTATAACTGACATCTCTGTGTCCTGCAGTTAAAAAGCTGGCAGCGAGTCAATAAACACAGGGTTCACATTAATTTGACCCTTGTTTGTAAATAGATTAATTTCCGTGGCCAAATGTCCAGTTTTTATCAGTTTAAAATCTTCTTTGGTTAAAGTTGCTGATTTGTTATTGTTGTTAGGTTACTTTAAATTGGCGACAGGCTGCTGCTGCTGCCATCGTGTTCCTTCCATCAGTTAAATAGTGTTAACATGTTGTAATTGGCCAAGTTGTTCACGTGATTTGTGCAGTTTCAAACCACCTCCAAGTGTTATATTTTTTCCCTCATTGCTTTTAATTGTGGCTTAACTGAAATTATTTTACAATGAATTTGATCTTGGACAATGACCTAGCAGAATTTCAATACTTAAAAACTCCTCAAACGTAGCCTTCAGGCTACTGATAAACTTTTCCAAAACTTACACAACCACTATTACTGTTGCTATAATAATGATATTAATAATAACTGTCATGACAATAACAATAAGTGGGCATTTGTTTGAAAAAGATTGCGAACCACTGAATTAGATGGTTTAGATCTAACTGTGTCCCCTTCCTAAGTCGCTGTTGCTATAGCAATCCTCCGAATCTCTTACCAGAACCCACCCCCCACCCCACACACACACACACACACACACACACACACAGCACACACCCTTGAATGCCACCCGAGCTGGTGCCACTTTGTCAAGGTGGACGGATTTACAATGTTGCGCGTTGGAAAAGGGCAGCTATGTCACAGCTGGTGGAGGGAAGGTTGGGGTTTATCAGGCAGGAGAGGCTGCTGCTGCCGCTGCTGCGTCGAGCTTCTGATCCTGTAAAAGGGGTCATCTTTCTTTTTTGTTTCCTGCTTCTATTTTTATTTTCTTCCCCTCACACCTCTCTCCACACTCGGATCAGGGTAGTTATCATCCAGAGATTATACAGCAAGCGTGATCTATTATTCATGACTCAGCAAAGTAATAACGTATCCTCCTGGGGGCATAGCAACCAGTTCCTTTTTTTTTTTTTTCTTTTTTTTTTGTGGATGTTTATATTCCCAGAGGTCGCCATTATGAGTTACGAACCACAATGTACTGTAAAGCGTAAAGGTGTGAAGCTCTGTGACGCTGTGATAAAGCGTCTTATTCCATCCAGCTGTTGTGGTCTGTAAGGCTCAAAGTGGTTGAGCGTATCTGGTTAGCAGTCAGTTCAGGAGCAACAACACACAGGCGCCAGAGTGACTATTTGCTGTGCACCGGTGTGTGAAACAAGCTTTTAAATTTCAGGAACGATGCCCTTCGCCTAGTTTTTTATTTATTTATTTATTTGCTGGAATTTTATTGGAAGACGACAGAATCTCTGGGACACTAAAGAGGGAAGTTCTGACCCGTGAGCGGTGTGTTCCACTTTAAGTTAGAAAGAAATATTAATACAGTGCTCACACACTGCTGGACTTGACGTCTGTGGGACGTTGAAGGGAAACCTTTACACGCAAAAGGTCAGTTTACTAATGGTTGCTTCTACTCAGCCTTTGAGAAAAGTTGTGTCAGATCCATCAAGGATGAAGAAATGTCTCCAGATATTTGCTGCGTTTTTTGGTTATAACGATAAATAAACCATATTTTGGGCCGTCTTATTTCCACTCAGTCGCTTCACAATTATCCTGAATTATTAGTTCATCGGCAGCTCTTGCCCAGCTTTTCTCAGAATTCCAGTGGTTTAGTTTACAGATGATAGAGCACTTTTTGTGTCTTTACGCTACCGTTGTCATTGACTGGTAGAACAGCCAGTGGGAGCAATTTGGGCTTTGGTGTCTTGCTTGATAACAAGGAGGAGCTGGGAATTGAACCACCGACTTTCTGATTAGTAGTTTGTATCCTCATTCAACAACGTATTCTACATTTTTTGGTTTGATTTGTTTCCTCATGTCTAACATCAATCATTTATTTATTTATTTTTTAACCACATATGGACGAGCACGACTGATGCGAAATTTATTGATCGTTTCTTGACAATGGAAAACTTATACAGTATCAAGTTTTTTTTTTTGAGTTGATGAAAAAACATCTTCAGGCTTTTCAAGCAAGTGCACTTACCTTAGTTTCCTTAGCGCCTGTGGATTTAATTGCAGGCCAATGCAGACAAACTCAGTTGTCAGATTGGAGAGAAGATTGCGGTCGATTGGCTTTTTAAATACTCTCACAAGACTCACTCTTTATTACGTTCTTATGGTTTTTATGTGTTTTATGTTGTATTGAATTTTTGTCCGCTGGCTGAATAAGAAATCGACTAGTGGATGATAGAGAGGTCTTGAAAGTCTTTAGGATGGAATTTTGAAACGCTGTTTTCCAGACCTTGAAAATTCTGAAATTTTGTCTGAAAGTCTTAATAAAATATAGAAAAAAAGTTTCTTTGGCAGTCGATTTTTAAAGTACGCTCAAAGGCACATAATCTTGTAAAATGATAAATGAATTCGCTACCTGGTCACATGTATTGATATTACACCATCCTTGCTGATCCTGATCCTGTCCAATCAAAGCTCCTTTAAAGTTTCCCTCACAAAGATCAATGAAACTGGCTCACGACGTTTTCTGGCTCGTCTGCTGTTGGTGTTTTTGAGTGGACACAGTCACACGTAGCCTGGTTCTGTCAGCAGAAACAGGTCGTTGTGTGTTCTCAAACTAATTGCTCCAATGCCCAAAGTTTAAAAACTTAGGGACCTTGACCCTAAGTCCAACACAAAAGCAAGTTGCTAATTTTGAGCCGTCTACAAAGCAAGAAACACTCAAGTCTTGGCTGCTTAGTGCTTTGACATTAACGGCAGAATGAATTATACATTTATTCATTCATACTTTTGCTAAAATGAACCTTTCTACTAAACTCAACAGGTAGAATCTCAACCAGAACAATAGACATTCAAATAGAAATGTACGTGAAAAAACAAGGTTTTGGGGAAAACTATATTGGTTTTGAAAAAGTCTGGAATTTTTATTTGGAAAAAGAGCAAGCACCCTGACAGAGGTTCCTTGACCTTGGTCTATACTGATTCTGCTGGTTATATTATAGGAAATGAAGGACTTGGAGCTTTTTGGAGTTTGACCTAGAAGGAACTAAAGGTCAGTTGGTGGTCCAGGTTTGGGTTTTGGGTTGTTTGAATGGATGATGACATGTATGATGCTAATATTGTGGTTAGAGCCCCTTACGTGTGAAGATCAGGTGCTTTTCTTCTGTTTTACACATTAAGATGATGGAAGATGTCGTTTTGGACTTTAGGGCATTTTTTTTCCAAGTATTTTTTCAGTGAAGTCATCAAGTTAAGATGAAAATATTGTTTGTTGCAGCTCTACTTTGAACCTCCACGGGAGCGACCAGAGAGAAAACAAGCAGCAGCAGCCGCAGCAGCGGGCGCTAAGTCTAGCTCTGCAGACACACAGAGAGACACACGCTCACGCTCTTCAAATGAGGAAGTGGAGACGTGTGCTGCAGGCTGGAGAGAGGTGAGGATGATATGAAGGTGTCCTCCACCTTTTCCTACAGCCAGCTCAAAAAAAAAAAAAAAAAAAAAAAAACTCGGTTCGTGGGAGTAATGAGCCGTATCAACAGCGGCTGCAGATAAAAACAGACAGCAGAGGAGCGTTTTAGATTCCTATCTGTTTGAGGAGGTGCGGGAGGAGTGTGTTGAGCTGCCATCTCAGATGGAAGATAAAGCTCCTGACTCTTTGATTACGACGTAGGAGAACGTGTGTGTGTGTGTGTGTGTGTGTGTGTGTGTATGGTTTTTTTTTTGATTACGGCGAGGGCACTTTTTTCTGATCTCTGCTGGAGTTAGATCATCTGACACAGACAAAGCTGACAATAGGAGCCAGCAGAACCAGCAGCTCGGATTAATTATGAAGTAGTTTACTTCAATATTGGGGGCAAAAGTTCAGACATTTCTATTTAAAAGGTTCCCTGCGATGTCAACTCCTAGCTCCATACGGTACATTCACTTTAAGTAATGTACCAGTTCTAACACTAGAAAAACACTGTTCAGGAACATAATCCAGGAAATATCCCACATCTTCGGTCGACTGCCTCAATCTCCATATTTGCCTGTTGACCTTAATCAATTAGATTTGCATTAACTTTATACTCTACACTGCCTGAATGGTCAACAAGGTCACAGTCAGCACCCTATGGTTCAACTGCTCACTCCATAATGGCACATTAACCACCACGGTCACAGTTTTAATCAGCTACGGGGTACGGTGATATACAATTATGTATGGACTGGGGTCTCCGAGCAGATCTGGATTTTTTTTTTTTTAATTGCGGCACCTCGTGCTCTCATTAGCGGAGGGAGCTTCACACCCACACATGATCTGTATGCACACAGTCACATTATTGAGTCGGAGAAAAGGTGACAGCAGCATGATAATTAGTGGAAGACGATGTGCTCTTTAAACTATTATTGATGTTTTGGTAATCGTTGCCTCGCTTTGATTTTAGGTCTTGTCAAAAAAAAAAAAAAAATGCTGCAGAGGAAGTTTTTTTTTTTTTCTCCCCACACACGCCGACAAATCCCAGTGAGTGATGATCGAAGCACTAATTTATGCACACTACGCGAACGGCCTCCCTTTAATTACCAGGATTTCGTCAACCCGAAGAACAACCCGGGTCGCAGCGTTTGCAGTATTTGCTCATTGTCGCGCTAACGCGTCTTGTGTACAGAGCGTGGTATTCAGAGACAAGCGCGACGTTCTCGTCTTACCCTTCAAAGGCTCACAATCCCTGACTGTATCATGCAAATAGCATAGACATAAAGAAAAACTGACAGTGAAAGATCACAGGGAGGCGTGAATAGAAAGGCCCGCGGGGTTTCCGAATATCAATAATGAGGGATGAGCTGAAGCTTTCACATGTTTGGGCTCCGTCTCCAGGGGATTCGGTCAGACGGTGGATGCCGGCTGCCCTCAGCAGGTCTCGTGTAAAGCCTCTGATTTCATGTGGGATGCCAGGTTTTCATAGTGCACAGTCTCTCTGTCTGTCTCTCAGCTCTTGGCATTTGACAAAAGCTGACATACTAATGAAAAAATAGAAAAGGCCGAGGATTTTCATGGTAGGTTCAGGATTATGGAGCTGACCTTTTTCTGCCCTTTTTAAAAGTTGCATTATTTCTCCAGTTGATATGAGTCTGAATGTGTTTGTTTTTGTTTTGTTTCCTGTTGGCAGCATTATTCCTATAGTGTATATCGTCCATATGATGAGTAGCACATAATACATTGTGTTCTGTTACGTAACTGTAGCATTAAAATTTGAAGTTATTTGTGTGTGACACAAACAACTAAACCAAACTATATGTGACTCACTGAAGGCATGACTCAGACTGACACTAATACATGAATAATCATCTTTATTGAGTCTAATATCGGTACCGGTACCGATACTGATAATTTTACTTGAAATGATGATTGAATAATTTTGTGTTTTTGCCTTTAGTTGGTTGATCATGATCATGATTGTGATTAAATGCAGGATAAATATTTTAGGCAAATAAAAATGTTTTTATTAACTAACTACAACTATATGAAACAACACAGTGTAGTATAGGTAACAGTATATAGAAATAATAAAACCACAGAAAAAACAAATAACAAAAATGATTAAAATTGAGTTAAGTCTGTAATCTGTATTTAGCCTAAATAGTAATACTATTTAACAGTAAAAAGGGTTATTATATTCAGCCATATTCATACGTCAGTGTAAGTTATGTAAGTGTAGCTTATACTTTTAAGTTCCAGTAAAACAATTAAGATTTTTTTTTCTACTGGATGAATATATGATACCAGTTTAATTAATTAGATGCTAAAACTGCATCTCTGATCACCAATTACACTGTGAAAAATGTTACTTTATGCTGGACGTTACATGGATAATCCTGATTTTTTGGCTGAAAAGCCTCTGTCAGGGGTCCCTCCCACTTCCTTACTCAACTATTTTTGTTCTTTGAGTTCTCTTGAGGGTAAACTGCTTTTTAAATATGCCCACCCCTAGTTGCTTCATCTCAAAGAATCCTAAAAATGAAATAAAGAAAACAAAACAACTCAGTTTCAGGTGGTCTTGCGTTAGATGGGAGCTTTCCAGTGTTTGATCGAATTCCATAACTGTAACATGAATCTGGATTGATTCCTCCTTTTTTTTTTTTTTTTTTTTTTTTGATCAGGTCTTTCAAAGACTACAAGCTGCTGCTCACCAGAAGCTGTGTGAGTTTGTCATATCCAACCACAAGCTCTGCAATGTTGAAAGGTTCTTCTGAGAAACTCAAAGATGATTTTATTTCACTTAATGCTAAGAAAAAAAAAAGAAGACCCAGAATGAACCATTAACGGGAGGAGTTAAGCAAATTGGTGGTATAAAAAGGCTGATTTATACAGACTGGTTATAAATGAATACAAGTCATGATCTTTTGTGCTCCCCATTTTATTTGAACTGGACCCAAAACACAAATGGTTTCACCCTCTGTGAAATCTGTAACCACTGGCACTTGTTTCCATCTGTGTCACTTTGTTGACACTGAAAGGCAGACCTGACATGTGACCCACTGTGCTGGAATAGCAAAAAAAAACAACAAAAAAACAAAACAAAAAAAAAAAAAAACACGATTTTGTTTGTGTAAATATGATGCCTCAGTGTCTGGCAGGGAGAATTATTTTTTTTTTCTTTTTCCTGCAGTAAACAAGATGAAACAGAGCAGGAAGAGTGAACTTGTCACAGGGATCAGATGCCACTGAGCTGGCAGCAAAAAGGGTCCACAGACACTGGGCCCATTTTGTTCAACATGCTGCTGACTACATTACTCGTGTTTCAGCAAAGTGTTTAGCTTATTCAACCTGTCTGTACCTGACAGTACCTGTACAGACAGGTTGAATAAGATAAACACTCTGCTATCTATCTATCTATCTATCTATCTATCTATCTATCTATCTATCTATCTATCTATCTATCTATCTATCTATCTATCTATCTATCTATCTATCTATCTATCTATCTATCTATCTATCTGTCTGTCTGTCTGTCTGTCTGTCTGTCTGTCTGTCTGTCTGTCTGTCTGTCTGTCTGTCTGTCTGTCTGTCTGTCTGTCTGTCTGTCTGTCTGTCTGTCTGTCTGTCTGTCTATCTATCTATCTATCTATCTGTCTATCTGTCCATCCGTCTGTTCATCCGTCTTTCTGTCTGTCTATCTATTTAACCATCCATCCATTTTCCTCTATTGGGGTCAGTTCACTGAAGCAGCAGCAGAATAAGCAGGGTATTCCTCTCTAAAACACATCTTCCAGGGATATACAATCTCCCCAGCAACACATCACAGATTTGTGATCCATAAGCAATTCCAGCTCAAGATGCCATGACATTTGCAAACTGACCAGCTCCTGTTATTACGTTACAAAAGCATAATACGACGCGTTAATGCTTCACTTCACGGTGTTTCTACATCACGCTGATAATGTCTCCCAGCAAAAAAAGGATGTTTGGCTGTATTAACCATAGCAGATACATGACACTGTGATCACCAGCTACGCTAGTTAACTGGAATGCTAATGGACCTTCCTAAAGGTCCACTAGCATCATTTTAAGAGCGAGTGTGAAGTGCGTTAAGGTTTTGTTCCTCCGTCAACCCACAGAACAGCTTCGGGGCTCCCTGTAATAGCTTCTTTAAGCATAGTATTTGCTTAGTATTTGGCCAGCATTATCTTGTAAATGATTACACCTGGCTGGTGGTTTAGCAAATGTATAAATATTGGTTCCCAGGGAGCTGTCTTGTACTGAATATAATAAAATACAAAGCAATAAATGGTCTCTCTCTACAGCAGAGCAAGAGGACATCCTTGAACTTTAGCTTGTGTATTCATACAGAAGTAAATTCCCTGGTTTATTTATTTGTTTTAAATCACTTATTAAACACCCTTGTCAGTTAAATTCAGTCTGTTCATGACAGATTCAGGTTTTGTATAATTCAGATATGTTTCTCCTGGCACTGATCTAAAATAAAACAGCTTGAAAAGGCTTTTTAAAAGCTTTATTATATAACATTAATTTATGTTAAGTGATTCTGACACATTAGTCAATATTCAAACTGTACTAAAAATCTTGTTGATTGGGGTCGTTGCTCCCACTCTCTAATGTATTTCTCTCTGTGCTATTATTGGTGTTTGCTGCAAACTGGCAGCTTAAGAAAAGCAAACTGATTTCAGTGAATTTTTTCAACTTGTGCCAGAACTCATAGACAGACAGTTTTAGCACAACCACCATCATCTCTAGTAACTCTTATTCACATTAGAGGAGGATGATAGAAGAAACATCATTCTTCAGGCCTATAAAGGCTCCGTCTATTAGCCTAACCCTAACCCTTATAGGCCTTTTTCCGTGAGCTAACCAAGCAACAAGTACAGCATCGCCTCCATTTCCTCCATTAATGTTTACTAATGTTTTTAATGTTTTGAGAAGTTATGCTAATTTCGACCCCATTCACGTCGAGGAGGAACCAAATTGTAATGGAAAACAACACATCTGGTACCAAACCGAGTATAGTTGAGCCGAATAGTGGAAGAGACATGACCCTAAGCCCTAGAGGTGACCACTTCCTGTTAGAGCCTCATCTGAGCATCATGTGTTCTGATTGATAATCATTACGTCTGCCCAATGACAGCGAGTCACTGAAGCTGGTCCTCATCTAAAAGTCTTGACACAGTGTCTTTGATGGCGGTGGTCGTCATTTCTCCTAAGACAGACTGGCAGCTCGGGTTTAAATGTTGGAAAAGGAAAATGAGGCAGAATCTCCTTCCTCGCCGTCTCTCTACAAACTCTTATCGCAAACTCTCGCTTAATAATTCTGCAGGCTTTCCCGGAGAATCCTTTTGCTGTGCGCTGTTCCCCCGTCATCTCTCACTGTCTTTTTTTTTTTTATATCAGGAATCCACTTTCTTTGACGTAATATATGGAAATCACAGACCAGCCTGCAGACAATTGACAACTGCTGAAGTCATGTGATAAATGTCATATCTGTGTGGCCCTGTAGTAAAATGTCATAAAGCAAGTATTTCTTTTTTCTTTTTTCTTTTTTAAAGTGGCCATATTCATTTAGAAATGTTATATTAAAGAAGTTCTATTTGACTGCGAGCCATTGTCTTGTGTTTCTAGCTGAGTTTTAATGCGGGATAGTTTTCCCAGCTCTCTGTATCTAAACTCTCCATGAAAACAAGAATTCCGGAGATACGGAGACCGTAACTCCGGCTGTTAATTACGATGTGTGTAATGATGTGTCTTATTCCTACGGCCTCTCTCACTTCACAGAGCTGCCGTTTTTAAGAAGGAAAGCCTCGTGCTAGATTCTCCAAATCGCACTCAGCAGCCACAACAGTGTAATGACACTGACAACACTGAGGGGGAGGTCTCATAACCATTAGCTGGACATTTCTGTACGACGCTAATGACCGTTAAATAAAACTGCAAGTGGATTATGACCTGTAACCACAGATTTTCAGAGGCTTTTTTTGGTAAATGTATGCAGCAAGACCACAATACGCTTAAAAGTCTAAATGCTGTGCTATGTATAAATGTCAGTTGGTGTTAGTTGATGAGTCCTTACCTTTGGTGAACACATAGACAGGAACAATTTGGCTGAGTGTTAAACATTACAGACCTGCAGCAGCAGCTAATGTTTGGCTACAGTAGAAATTGCTGTGGTTGAGGCAGGTCACTCCGCCTGCAGTGCAAAGTAACAGTAACAGTCAAAGTAGCTCAGTGGAGGGAGAGGTGTTTTAGGAAAAAAAAAAAAAAAAAAAACCCAGACCACTCAAATGAAACGAGAGCCCGGTGTCAGGTTTAAGTGGGCCAGTTTAAAGTTAAGGTCGATGCAGCACATTGCAAAATTACCTCCTTTTTTGCCCCAGACAGCACACGCTGCTGCTGTGCTACTTACACGTTAGAAAGGAGCAGAAGCTGCCTGAAGATCTCCCCAGTCCAGGGTAATAAAAAGTCATGACATTCAGCATGTCCAAAACCTCGAGCACATGAGAGCTCTTTGACTAAAGTGGGAGACAGATTGAATGCCTGGACAGCTACAAAAAAAATTTTAAAAAATAAAAGCTAAGTCAGTCATGCAGGACTCCCTGGAGAGAGGATTGTATTGATTTCAGCTTTCCTCCTACATGACTGGAACAAACCGCAAAGAAACACTGTTGTGTGTCAGTGATATGTCCAGAACTTTAACAGATTGTAAATATTGTGAGTGGAAGCAAGACGAGGTCAGCTGTTTAACATGGGAGCTGTAACATAATGTCCTGAAACCCTCAGTATTTTTTCAGCGTCTTCTGAAATCACCAGTTTTACAGATTTTTACATCTTTGATTTTGATTCGTCTGAGGAAAACATGACTTCTTTTGCAAGAAAATGCATCAAAAGCATGATTGGATTTCTTTCCAGGAAACATTTATTTTTATAAAACAGAAGTGCATGTAGAATTAGGTTGGAATTTAAAAGGAATTCAAATGTAGACATTACCATTTTTAATGTCTGTCTTTGGTAAAAAAAAATGTCACATTTGTGCTGAAAAATTAGACATAAAATATACAACATAAAATGTCTCCCAGGAAGGAGAAGTGCACCAGGAATAAATTAAATGTGGAAAATATCATCTTTTTTATATGATACTGTAGAAGATTGTAATGCTTGACTGGCACAGTGCAAGGTGTTATTCTTGTTTACTTATCAATGTATGACTTTATTAGTTAGACTCTAGAATCTAATGCAACACACACTGTGTGAAAAAAAGGGAATTTTTGCACATCCAGTCTATTTCAGCCAATTAGCAACATTGGAATCAGTTGTAATCAGCAGTACATGTTAACACATACCCAGAAGTCAGTTTAAGAAATACCAAGGGAATTCCTCTAGTCTTCGTCTATTTTGGGATTGACTGACGTTCCAGACAATAGACCGTTGACAGAACTTCTAACTTGCCTAGTTGTTATGTTTTACATTGGCCACAGTTGTTTGATATCAAACTGGAACAATAAGATCACCACAGGAAGATATAGTGAAGACACAGTAACACAATGCATGGATGGATTTACCCCAATGTCCTGCTTCATGAGAATCTATGAAAAAGATACAGAACTATGAAACAATGAATGTCCATAAAAACTTCAATAAGATAGCTCCCGTGATTGATGAACTGCTGAAGTGTGCTTCAGGTAGCAGAAGGCAACCAAGGTAGCAAAGTCTGTGGCTTTAGTCTTTGACTATGTCATAGTTATGGTCACTACTTAAAATGTAAAGATAAGCAAAGTAAAAGCTTTTGTCTTGACTGGAGATTTTGGACTCTTTTTGGGGTCCTTTTCTTTTTTATTTTGTTTTGGCGTCCTTTTGTTTTTTATGTTGCACCCCTAATTTGGGCCAAATAGGAGCCATACATCCTTATGAAACTTTAATCTTGGGCCAAATTTGGCCTGTAATGATTGTGTTATCTGAGAAGAGGGTATGAGGAAGAAAATATATTAAAGGATATATGTATATATATATATATATATATATATATATATATATATATATATATATAAATAAATCCCATGATTTGCTGAATCTCAAAGACTTTATTACAGTCTTGTCAGTGTCACTGTATGTGATGTTGGTTTCTCATCGCATTGCTTTCAGACCGATTTAAAAGGACCATTATTTACCTCCAAGACCGTTCTGTAAGCAACGTTCCCTGTAGAGCGCTTCAGTCTTCCAAGTGCTGATGGATCATCAATAAAGGACCATGCAACTTGTAAATATTATTTATCAGAGGTAAATGCAGCACAGAAACCGTGTATTGTGTCTGAATTATTCCTGAGGGGATAAGCACTGTAATCACAGTGCTCGTGGTACTTGCTCTAGTGGACAACACTCCGAGCACTTCATGCATTCCAATTTCTCCAGAATACATTAATATTGTCCTCCACTTCTCCCACGGTGACAGTGGAAATTATACATTTTTATGAGGAGATCAGAAGAGAAGCGGAGCATGGAACATGCAGAATTACAGTGCGATGAATTTTCACACCACACCAGATTAAAAGTTAATGGGAAGAGCTGAAGATAGGACGTGACGAGGCGGCGTTGGCCCGCAGTCTTCTCTTCCAAGGAGGCTATTCTGACTTTACTCTTCAAATCTGTGATTCACAGATTATGACTGCTCCCTCCAGTACTTCTTTGATCACCACACAGCAGAATCAAACCCTGACAGAGCTAATCAGAAATGTTTTCCTGGGAACAACTGTCCACTTGCAGTAGCGCCAAGAAGTGCTGCACATCAGCATCACACTGTGTTTTATCGCCTTGGTAACGCACACTTGAAGAAATTAAAGCAACTGCTCGCGTCATTTTAATTTTACTTCAACATGGTAGTGAAATTAATGTTCAGAAACAAGCTTGAGCTGACCAACGCATTTCTGTCTCTACTTTGGAAAATCTATTAGACGAATCTGAGACTTAAGGTTTTTTCATTAGAGAAATGTTCAACTGCATCTAGTTGCTTTCTACTGCAGGTCAGTTCTCAAGGTCACTTCTCATAGTGATGATTCAGGCTCTATCATTTGACTTAAGTATAGAAATGATAATAAGTAGTTACCAAGTGGAGGGAGATGGTTCTTAAGATGGTTTATGGTCCAGTCTTCTGTGATTAATGACCTCCTCGCACAAATGGCTTTGCCAGTATCTACCCCCTATTAGTAATGATTCCTTCTCATGTTGGTCGACTAGGATATATTTGTACATTCTGTCAACTGTAAAACATCAATTTTTTAACCATTTTCTGAATCCAGAGTTGTGTCACAAAAGCAGCAGGTATTCCCAGGCCAGATTAGATATATTTTCTTTATAAGGCCCAATCCCATTTCTCTTTTTTAAACCGTTCCCCTCAGCCTTTGGGTAGGGGTGAAAACATTCCCCTACGAAATGAGTCACCGCAACTTTACCGTTATACTTCATCAGAAGTCGTCGCTAGTTGCTACGTAAGATGACGCAACAAGTATCTATGGCAACCAAATGACAACAAACAAAGATGCCGTCTACAGACTTGTTCGTGCCGATCAAGTTGGCGAAGTTGGTCTAAAAACTGACAACATATTCGTTTACATTAGTCTCACGTTTCAGGGGACGTCACCATCAGAAGAGTCCTGTTATCAGATAAATGGAAAACGTTAGCAAAGTGACAACTAGCGATTGCTAGTTGATGTTAACGAACATTACTGATTAGCAGTTAGTGATAAGTTAGTTTGTTTATTAATTAAATCGCTAACTTTTTTGACAACTGCATCCTTGTCCTGGTGTATGCTCATACCCCTTTGTTTGAAGTGTGGTCCTGGAATAGCTTCGTTTGGCGAGTCCTTGCCTTTAGCCCTCACCGTTCATCTAAAAAAGAATCGAGATAGCCCTTCCCTTCGCATGAACACGCAAAGGAGAGGGGAAGGAGTAAGGGTGAGGGCTAAGGGGTAGAAATGTGATTGGCCCTAAAACAACCTGTAATAGCTCAACTAAGGGCAGCCAATAGGGTTGGAAATCTGGGCATGCCAATCCCTCGTGTCATAAACTGGTACTAGTGGCTTTAAATGCTCTACAAGCAAAAAAAAACTCAGCTCATAAAAACGTCCGAGTCCAAGTGTTTAAGAGGACATGACCTCACTGTGTTCACCCTTGTGCCCTATAACTTCATGGTCGTTGGGACTTGAGTCTAACAACTCTGCTGACTGTCTTCTTCCAGGGACTCATCATCTTGTATTTGGCTCCCAATCTAAAACCATTTTCCTAAATGTGTGGTCAGCACTGAGCAGTTATTGTTCTTATTGAGTTTAGAGACATCAGGCAGCAGCAGCGGCAGAAAGCTTGAAGAAATGGAAGAATAAAATCATTCCAGTGGCTCTAACTAACACTAACACAGTGCACAAAGCTTTATTTATAGCTGACTGGCTGCAATCAACTGCCTCCTCAGGGCCTGTGGTGGCTTTTACTTCAGCCACAGGCTGTTAGACAGCTCATCAATGTGACTGACAGCTGTTGGGGCTGGAGCCAGGCTCACTGAGGTGAAGAAGGGTGGGACTAACAATACAAGAAACTCTTCGAGGCTTAAATCTGCACAATTTACACTTTTAAATGCTGTTTTCTCTCTTTCTCTTTCTAATATTATAATGATTAATACCAAACTATAATCTAAAGGCAAAGATTATTTAAGTCAATGACTGCAGACAAAACAACCAAAAGTTTGGTGTTAAAAACTTGAACAAGCAACAGAAAGAAGACGTAATTCCCAGAATTAAGCTAATTACACGATTCGAGAGACAGTTTTCTAAACTAATGAGATCAGAGATCAAAACTTCATCAAATACAGAGAACATTTAGTGAAAGATTAAAGCCTCAAAACTTTTTTTTAATATCCTGAAAAACATCCACTAAACATTATCCATCACCTTTGGACCACTGCTCTCTGAAGATACATTTATGATTCAGTTTTTCCCTTTTTTTTTTTGCCTCAGGTGTAAATTCACGCCTACTCTCCTGAGCTCGAGTTTCTGTATGAGCTCCACAAACAGAGAAGTTGAACTACAAAGGATATTTTCCTTTGGTCCCATTTATTTTTAAAAAGGCAACCGCTGGAGTATTTGATAAACTCTGAATATAAAAGTGAGTAAAATTGTATGAGACAGTGTTTGTGAGAGTTTTGACTAAGAGGTGTACAAAGAAAAAAAAAACTCTTAAAAGTTACCGCGAGTCTGGATGGATTTACCACAAATCTGATCGCGATTTGACTGACGATGGCGCGAATCGCCATTTCAACTTAAAAATCCATTAATCATTTAGTTTTATAATCCGTTTATGGTTCGATCATGCATTATTGTCCAAAACAAAAAAATGACTTGGTTTTTAATATCACCAACAGATGAAATCCATGCATTTGCATGGAATTAATTTGTACCGTCTCTCCTCTTATTCTGTCCATTGGTTCGTGTTCGTCAATCGACCTGTCGGACCTACTTTCAACATGGCGGCGACCGGTAACTTCCTGTAACCTGTAAAGAAAAGTGTTTTTAATAAACGATCTGTACACTTACAAGGTTGTCAATGCCTCGTTTTGAATGTCAGGACCCTTGTTATAGTAGCAAGGAAGTGTTGGAGCTACTTTAAGCTGTTTAAATGGTTTAAAATAGCGACGTCTTCAATCTGCCTTGGTGCCTCAGCAAACATAATAACTCGCCATATTTTTGTTTTTTCGAATACTGAATGAACGAACCATACACATATTTCTTATCCTCTTGTGTTCTTGTAAGAGTAAGACTCAAATCAGAACCCACATTGATATTGATCAAACCAAAACACCAGTCATCTGCTTGAGTGAACGCTCTCGTTGCCTTGTATTCTAGTGGTGATTAATGGTTTTCTCTATTGTGTCTTTGTTTCTTTCTCCAAAATAATTCATGGATATAACATTTTCTATACGGTAGTTTAACTGTAGGTCTGTCTGCCTTGATGAGGTTGGCAGCTGCATCGAAAAATCTAATATTATATCTAAGTGTTAATCCTCTGTGCTCTGACAACTCATCATAAAACCAGCAGCAGAGCACTTTTACCTGCTGTACAGCCAACAGTGTGTAATTAAAGTTGTGCTAATGCTTTACATTTAATGACCTCAGATTTTACCTGATTGTCCAGAGTCACATTCACACCAGACCATTAAAGGTTCATTATATAATGATTTTTATATTGTATGCATGGGAGGGTTGGTGGCACAAAGGAACAAACAACCACTTTGTGCGGTTTCTGTGCTTTTACAGCACATTGACGATGCACGGTGGATAGAAGAATACTATTCATGTTGGCCTTGTAAACAAAACAGATTTAAGACATGAACGTATAAGAAGTAGTTAAAAGTGAAAGCATGTGTGATACGTGTCCCGGCTGCAGTGTCTACACTTGATGTATAGGTAGGTAGCCGCTGTTGTTCCTGTTGTTAAGTCAATCAAACAACTAACCGACAGATCCAGAGCAACTACAGAGATAAAACAAGTGATGCTAAAGCACAAGTTGGCACCCTCGTCGCCATCTTGTGGTAGTTCTATTGTCGTTGCAGGTCTTACAACACAATCATTTGTCATTCCATCCACCTGTGTCCAGATGTGTGGCCTGCGCTTTGTGGAATCGATGCTGTGTTGTTGCCTAGTTTTTGTCTCTTCGTCCACTATTATCTTTGACGCTACCCGGACCCTCACCTTGTTTCTGGTCTTGTTTCATCGTGGACTCTTTCTGTTGGATCTTCATCCGGTACGTCTCTTAGTTTGCACTTATCAACTGTGTTTTTATTTAGTTTGAGACTGTGTTTTTTTCAGTTTGGATTTCCGTCTTTGACTTTCCTTATTTGCCATGAGCACCCTCCTTAGTTTGAAGACCTTTCTGTTTTACAGTGGTGGACGTAACGGATTACATCTACTCAAATTACTGTAATTAAGTACAATTTTTAGGTACTTATACTTTTAAATATAAGTGGCATTCAGTTCATTTAATTGGGGAAAATTGATTTGACATATGACTAATCTGAGTTCCGTCACAGAATGAATTAAACCACTGTATTTGAATTCATTTACCAGAAAAAATACTTTGCATTTGTTTTGAACACAATTGATCCTTTCATATACTTGTTCTGTTGAAAACAAACGTTTCTACTTTTGAGAATAAATTCTACACCAATTTAAAAAGTAACTAATACTGTGAGTAGTTGTTTAGAATAATTTTATACTTTTACTTGACTATATTTTCACACCAGTATTTAAGTTAAGTAATATAAATGAATGAATGAATGAATGAATTAAGGCATCCAGTAGCTTACATCCAGTGGCTTTGACGCAGATTGCTTCAGTCATGTAACATACTTGCAATCCAGTACAGATTTTCAGTACTGTTCAGTTCTGTTTTCTACACTGTACAGACAGCTGTTGTTGTAGACATCCTTGGATTTCATTGAGGTTGTGAAGGTGACAAGGCTCATGAATATTATACTAGCGATCCGCTGACTTTTTTTGTTTTTTTTTTTCCACTAGTGTCACATATAATAAAATGTTACATGTGCAAACCCGTTGAGCCATAAATATCACTAACGCCACCAAAGGAAGTCGTGCTCTTATAGTAGTGCAAACTGTGCAACCAACTGTGCTCGTTGCCATGGGGAACCTACATATATTCAGATAATCGACGGCGGTTATGAGTCAGATACTGTTGCTGATCGTCATGAGATTTTTAATTCTTCCACTGATCTACTGAATATGTTTGTTCCCTCTTGTTTTTTTCTGTTTAATCCTGATTTGCTGCCAAGTCCGTTTAATGCTGCTGCTTCCACAGCTGATCTTAGGTTTTTGATTATAGTGTAGATTAGTATAGATTATATTTTGTTATATAGTGAATTTGTAACGGTGCAGTAGGTTAATGCGACTGTCAGATGGGATTTTATTAAAATGTATGAAATTGTGAAGCAAACTAATGAATAAACACTTTGGACAAAGTAAAAATGATTAGTCGTTTATCTCTAAATGCTCTTCTTAAGTATAATACTTAAATCTACTGCATCAAATCAAACGCTCCTTTTGTGTGAGTCTAAAGAAGGCAGTCAGAGTTGACAAAAGACAGCTGATAACCAGCGCCATAAAACCAGTTTATCTCTGGCTGTGGACGTGGTTCTGTCAAGCAGCTCACTCATTTAGAGGCTGATGCCTGAACTAAGAAAACACAGCATTTTATTCTACCACATTTGTCTGCAAATAGCCACAACCCAAACACAGAAACTGATCTACTGGCAAGGGTCGCCCTCACAACCTCGATGTACTGTCACTAACTTTTTTTTAAAGGTGGAGTCATTTACACAATTGGAAGTTTAATGTCAAAGTATCTCAATTTATCATCTCATTTTATTGGCAATGGCGGTGTAGTTCCTTTATAAGAAACCTAAAATTAGCGCTTTATCTCTGACGATTGAATTTAGTGTTTCAGAACTTACTTTGTGAACATTATCTTGCTGAGCAGAACATGCAGATATCACAAACTTTTGTTGGTCTTGCAACTCGTTTTCTGCAATAAACCTAAACCTGATCGAAATGAGCCGATGCTGCTGAACTTTGGAGTTGGTCGACAGAGTATGTTCAAATAACATTTACCAGTGTAGTACCAGCAAGTAGTGCAATAGGAATGGCGCAGCATGTTGTACCATATTACCCCAAAACACAAGGTTCCATTGGTTTTGTGGTTGAGGTTTGATGTCCTTTTGTTTTTTTCTTTCTCACCCCTTATTTTGATCATATAGGGGCCGTACATTCTTCTGACGCTTTGTCAAAATTGGGCCAAATTTGGCCTCTAATGATTTTTCTATCTAGGATCACTGCAGTTTATATGTTGCACTTGGAAAAATTGCTTCATTTGCATAGCATCTTTTCTCTCTCTGGTGCATTACCACCACGTTCTTGACTGGAGGAGGATGACCCTCATTTACATATAGCTCGGGAAACTAAAGATAGACTGTATCTAGATGTGTCGTCTGACCAATGGAGACATTTAGACACTAGGACTAACAAGTGTAAATGGGTCCTAATTAGTAGAAATGTGCAAATTATGTAGGTTGGCTTGGATAAATTTGTTGTGTCTAAAGACAAAAGAAGGTCAAATGTCATTCATTTTTTATGATGTTGTCATTTATTAACTGTCCAAATACCTTGACTAGCCTTGACTTGTTGGATGATTAAAATGCTCCGTCTGACTCGGACGATTGAAATTGCTGGGGGGGGATGTTGCCTCTTTTATTTTCCATTTATTTTCCATGGCCCTATACCCACTTAGCCAATAAAATTACGCGCATGTGACAAGACAATTAATCTGGCTGATAAAAGATGCAGCGATGAGGATCTGACTTTGTAATTTCTAATTACTGGAGTGTAAATATGTGAAGTAATGCTACAAGAATGATCCATTTCTCTGTGGGAAGGCTAATGAGGCAGATGTACATCAGACTGACTTTGACTGTTAATCACTCCACAGTATCCCGGTGAGCAGTAGGAATCAAAGACAATGACATCAGCCCCTCGTCAATGCCGTATCCCGTTCTGATCAGTAAACCGGCGGCCGGAGAATAGTTGTTGTTCTTTTGTCTGGCGTCGTGTGAAAAGATTGCTTTACATAACACAACTCATACACTCTGTTGTCACTGAAATGAAATTCACATGCAGGAAAATGTAATTTGTGAAATATCAACAAGTCTCCTCCTCCTCCTCCTCCAAGGCACAAGAACAAGAGAGCCAAGTCTTAAGCTCTGCCACCAAGCAGCAACACTCTCTGGAGCTGTTCCACTGCCGGCGAATGAGCTGGCTCTCACAATATCCAGGGTGATTTTCTGGGATATGTGCACATTTTCTGCTTCACAAATATCGACTGCAGTGAAATGAAGCTCATTTTTTTGGATGTGATAGCTCAGACAAATACTCACAGTTTACAGAATAAGCCTTCCATTTGTTTCAGTGGAGCGGCTCCAGACAGCACGTCTCGGTGGCAGCATGGATTAAAGGAAAGGTTCGACTTTTTTTTTTTTTTTTTTGTGGAAATATGCTTGTTTACTTTATATCCCAGAGTGAGACTTTCAAATGGATATTGATTATTATGAATACATGCGTGGTCAAGACATGCCGTGTGTCTCAAATCGCATCCTTCCATATTTACACTCACTAATTTGAATGTGTAAGTGAGTTCACGCTGGCATGTATGGGAAAGTGAAAGTAACAGAAGTATTGAAATTGAGACACAATAATAGTTATCCTAACTTAAAGTAAGAACCGACTTGACAGTTTTAATTTTATTAAAACATGTTCCTACTTGGATGTTTATTCAGAATTAGGTGTAAATGTGTGTTTAATGTGAATAAAATTGGCATAAACCACATGTTCTCATTGTTCAATTCAAAAATAAAATGGGAAATAACTGTTTCCAGTAATGGTGGCAGTGTCTTATTCAGAATATTGTCTTTTTCCTGTTAAGATCAGAATATTGCTTCCCATTTAAATGCAGTCATTGACCTCAATTGCAGTGTGTGCGAGTGCCGCTGGGTGGTAGTCATTTAGGCGCAGGGTAAGAGGAACTGGGTAGGGATGACGTTTTTTTAAGTAGGCGCGTATGGTGCATTGTGTGAGGTAGACGTTATGCCTGAGGGTGTTTTGTTTGTTTATCTTCACTCCAGTTTTTACACCACTCCGTTATGAGTGTTTTTTTTTGTTTTTTTTATGTGTGTTTAACACGCCGTAGTTGTTGATATCGCTGTCAGCGCTAACCTCAAACCATGAGGAGAAAATGTTAAGTTCATTAGCCAGAGAGTCAGTAGCATTATTTATGACTGGGGAGGAGGGTTGGGGGTGGTGGTGGGTGTGTAGTCTATAATTGTTTGCATGCATTGCCACGGGCGCCTGGCGTCTGACAGTTCAAAAATGGCTTTCAATTCAATTTCAGCGGGTTCAACAAAAGTTAATCAGAGTCGGGAGCTCAGAGAGCAAAACACACCATACATCACACGAGATGCTACATAATGTTCGTGTTTTTTTTTTGTTTTTTTTTTACTTTAATTTGAAAGAGAGAGAGAATAATTTTAAAGCTAAAAAGCTGATATCTTGTCTAAAACGAGTTGAGGGTTAGAAACAATTGTCGACCCCGGAATTCACACATGTTCAGCCTCTAAAACACGGATCAGAGACCTGATAATATGGAAGAAAATGATCGCCATGTGATCACCCTGATCACAATCATTTATCATACATTGATGCTTTTATCACACTAAAGCTTTAGTGCTTTACTAGGTGACATTAAAGAAGTGGAAGATGTAGAAGTTAGTGGTAGTGTGTCTCGATTTGGAAACATTTAATATACTACGTACACGATGTACTTACTTCAGCAGCAAAGAGTTTGGAAAAGGTTAGCACAGTCTCAAATCATTATGCACTTACTGGAAATGACAATTGCAACGTCTTCTTCTCCTCGTTAATGGTGAATTACCACTGAATGGAACGTGAATCATGGATTGAGACCGCGACTGTCGCCTGCCAAGATATCTGATGGCTTCTTTTCAATTATAAAACACCTCAAGAATGAAAGTCTTACTAGTTGCTAGTTACTAGTTTGGTTGTTTGGGCTCCATGTTTCATGTGAGGTAGAGACCGTTGTCCCTCCTCTTGTGCTGGCAAGATGGCGCCCATGGAGGGTTAGAAGTGTCCATAGTTCCACACTGAAATTTTTGACAGTTATGAGTGAAACAATGCGAGTATTGACAGTACACTGCGTTTTTGAGTGTGAACACACCCACACACTCAAAATAGTAAGAGTAAGTATGAAAGTACGCGATTTAAGACGCATACTTTCTGTTTTTTGTTTTTCTTTGACATTGAAAGTTCTCCTGCTTCCTGCCTTGATGCTAAGCTAGGTTAGCCCCATCCTGACTCTGAGATCTGATCGATCTCATTCTTAAAAGAAAACAAATACAGAGTCTTGGTTGAATATATTCTACTATCAAGTGCAACAGGAATATTTCCGAGTTTCCGAGACAAAAGCTCACCTCTGTACTTCCCTCTTGCACCCTCTTGACTTCTAAACATGTCTGTCTGACTTTCTTGCTGTAAACACAATGCACAGCACTTCCTCGAGGCCATATTAGTCACACTCAATTAGCCACACATTATTTTCCGCTTTCCACAGGGTTCAATTTACACAAATGATTATAGTCTGTCCAAAACCCCGAGGTTGTAGTTTTGCAGCCGCATTCTGTGCCGCTTTACGGGACGCTCTTATATTTACTTTGAAGGCCGGCGTGTTTTCTGTAAATAACAGCGCACCGTGTGCAGGGCTGCGGCGTGTCTCGTACAGATATGAATATTTTATTGGGCCGCTCAGGGGTCACTGCACGTCAGCCATGACAGCCACATAAATCAAGAGCCGTATCAAGCAGGAAGATGTTCCTGAGGTGCAGCAGACTGTTAATGCGGAGGAGCTGTGCTCCTCTCTGCTGGTGACACAAACACGCAACAGGAATGCAAATAATGGGCCTCATTTATCAAGATATTTATGTTGTTTGTTTCTGCGTGAAATTAATGAACTAAAACACCTGAACCATCTCGGGCTGTGAGCCATGACATGAACTGCACTCTGAACCATGTAAAGATTTAATAACATACGAAGCATACGCCTTTCTTTTCCTAGCCGTGAAACATCATTCCTGCCAGCTCTGATTTCACTCGTGAGGTTATATGTAGAGCTCAGTGACTGATATAGTGATGAACTTACAACAAGGTCAAGCAGGTCTAGCAATATGAACGAACGTCAGGCAGCTTTCTACCACCTACAGAACCCTCATTCATCAGAGAAAATGAAGGCATTAAAGACATTACCCAACCTAAGTGGGTGGAGAACAGAAATCTATGGAAAAGCAATTTTTCTGAAGTGTTATTAAGTAAATGTAATAGTCAAAAGTAATTTCCTTGTGTGGGATGTGGATGAAAATCACATAATTCTTCAGAAACTTCTCAAAGATTTGAATTATTGAAACTGTCGTATGTGACAGTTGTTGATTTTGATTTTTGCCACCTGGTTCATCAAGGTTATTCGTTCCAGGTTACACAATTATTTGTCTGATTGAGTAGGAAATGTCCCAGTGGCACTGAACCTCTTCCACTTCACAATAACTGAGGCTCCAATCTACACAGTTTGAACACAGAGGTCTTCATGTCTCCTAGGACTTCATGGCTTGGTTTTGTCCTTGGTTTTGAACAGGCACTGACAATTTCTAAATTACTAATGTCCAGTTAATTCAATATTGCCAAGGGTGGACTCAGATTTTTGGACAAATCTCTAAGAAAATGAAAGCATGCGAGTCACAAAAATAAGAAACCATCCCCAGATATGTGCCTGAATCCTTCTTGAATTCAGTGTGTTTTTAGTATACAAGTGCAAACTTATAAGTGTCAAACTTGCATTTTGTACATGCACTCAACTTCAACAAAAATAGCATTTAGCAATGCAGAGCACGAGCTTGACAGCGGAGAGTTGTTAGCATTAGGATTAGACTTTGATGACCAGAAGACTGAGGTTGATTTAGCTGAAGTGAGAGATGAGCTCAGAGCACACGGAGCAGATGAACCTCGGCTGCTATTTGTTCCTTTTTATTCTGGATTTTCTTTAAAGAGAAAAATCCTTATTCTCACTGATGCACAGGTACACAAGTAAAGACTAGTAGACTTACTGTGGATTGTACCTTGCTGCTTAGAAGAGTTTGTCTTCCTGTTGACAGAGGAAATGTACAAAATACCAAGATGTGAGATTCAGTTCAACCTAATTCTTTTTGGCAGAATCATTACAAACAAACCAGAACTGGGCGTCTCTTTCATTGGGTAATTTTGATGATTTCGTGCTACATGTCATACAGGAGTCACAGAAGGACTCACTGCAGTTTTTTTTTTTTTAAATCTGATGTGTTTATTTGTGTGATCTAGTGTCATAAAGAGCTCCCCAGTAAACGACTGATTATGAAGATTATTACTAGCACGTGCCCGATTGCCAGTTGGCAACTGGCAGTTGCCAAGAGGTGTCCAGGCATGGAGTAATCAGGTTTTTGGAGACACAGCAAACCTGAGTTACTCATTCTTCTTTATAGTTACTTCATGCATCAAACGGAATCCATGCACATAACAGGAAGTACAATAGATAAGCTTAAGAGTAAAAAAAGATATATTTCACTAACTTAAAACATCAAGAGCCCCTTTTTGTCAGGGCATATCTGAGTCTAGTGTTAGTATGGTATATGACTAAACAGAATGCTAACAATGTGGCAATGTGGCATAGCTGGTGCTTGTATTGTAAACAGGAGGTCCTGGCTTCAAATCCCTGTAGTGCCTGACAGAGCAACACTAATCAAAGTAATCATATCTAAGTTGCTACTTATTGAGGTGCCCTTGAACAATTCAGAGTCAGTCAATTCATATGAGTTATGTGCTCTATGTAGAATTGCCATGTGAATATATAATTGAGTGATATTCTCCACTTAAGCATAAAGAGTGAGAATGCACACTTTTAAATAGTTCATAATAATAACCTAACATAGATGACATAGATATCATGAATGTAAAGCACAAAGGATGCAACGTTAAAGCAGGGCAGCAAGAAAAATACAATTTATGTTATGTATGCAGAGAGATGAAGTGAAATGAAGCACTGATAGATTTTCCTTTTAAATTCTCTATATTGGAACGTCAAACCTTTCAGCACTAAGCTTCAAATCGCTCGTGGTAAACATGCCAAGTCTTTGCGCATTCTGTTGTAAATGCGCCTCCGCGTCCAAACTTGAGGCTGTTGAAAACTGGCTGTCCTCAGGTTACATTTGTTTAGCATTTGAACGGAATCACGGCATCACTTTTCAGTTCAACTTGATGGCAAAGGATTTCATAGATGCAGCAGCGTGTCTAGCGCCAGTAGCAAAACATAAGGGAGAGCTGTGGCTGATGCTCACATAAAGTTGGAGAGAATAAAGATAATGAAGGGAGAAACGACGAGGACTAAAATATGCAGAACTTACCACAGTAACAGAGAGGTTTGAGTTTCACCCCGTACTTAGCATTCTCACGGCAGAAATAAATCAATATTTCAATTAAAGCTCTATCAATGAAAAAATACAAGAAAGCTGATTTAATACAACAGAAAGTCCAAACCCTCTCACTGCATGAAATAGAAGAAAATGTGAGCAATTTATATAGAAACTTTGACATGTTTGTTGATATATTTGCCATTTACCATTTTATATTATATTCTCAAGCATTTAACTGGTTTATTGGTTCAGACAAGTTGTTTTACATTTGTCCTCAAAAATAGGGACGAATCTCCTTTCATCCATCTGTTTTTAGCCTCTAGTTCTGGGTTAAGTCGTGGTGGCTGGAAGTTAACAAGGTAGCTCAGGTGTCCCTCTCCACAGTGGTGCTTTCCATTTCCTCTTGGGGGATCCTGAGGCATTCCCAGGCTCGATGGTGTCTATCAGACATTCTGATCAGATGCCTAAACCTCTTTGACTGGAAGATAATAAACCAATCTTATGCAACACTGTAACACTGACATGAACACCCTTACCCAATCTACACCCAGGGATCAATAAAGTATTTCTGATTCTGATTTTGAAACTTATTTGGGCCCAATGTCCTTTTACAAATTTCCCACTTAAGATATATAGATAGATAGATGAATACTTTATTGATCCCAAAGGGAAATTAAGGCATCCAGTAGCTTGCACAAAACACAGATATTATTATTATAATTCTGCATTAAAAAAGAGAATAAAATCACCAACAGAAAACTTACTAAAAGTGCGGATAGAAAATAAGGTATAAATTATAAAAACTATAAAATATGAAACAAGGCAATAATTACAAAGTAACACAAAAGAAAAGTATCAGATGTACTAGTGCAAAAAGTGCAAAAATGCAACCAGGGCAAGTGCAGTGGTGTTATGATGATGGGTGTGTGTGTGTGTGTGTGTGCGTGCATGCACTAAAATGGAGCATTTAGTAGCTGAACAGCTGGATATTATTCCCAACAGTTGGTGGAGACCAAAAACAAGGCTAAAAGGAGAGTGAATATTGGACTTCCATAGAACCCCAACATGATGCAGATTCAAAGATAATGTCGTTTTTTCTGGGCTTAGGAAATAGTTTTCCTATTTTATTCTATTATATTTGAGTGACAGTTTATTATACTATTAGTTCATTTTTACAACACTGTACAATACATCTTTGTTCTGTGGATGACAGACAGGATAATGATGACAGGGCAGGGCGGTTGTACAGTGGACACTTGAGTGATTCCAGTCATTTGTAAACTTTGCTGTGAGCCGGATGAGTCTGTTAATCATGGTGGTCATAGATAAAATAATCTGACATTGACTATTGATAGGAAAAACAGCATTCAAACAGTGCCCCCTCCCCTGTGTCGATGTCACACAGTTTGCGATAACAATGTCACACTCCATCCATCTTTGCCGCTGAGAGACGGCGGCCATTATTCACAAGGTCAGAAAAAGCTGCTTGAAGTGTTAGTGCTTGTTTGAAGTGTTTGAAGAGCAGAGTGTCAGGGTTATTGTATTTCCTGTGCTTTCAATATGTTCTTCAGTGGTTGGTCCTTGGGTGTTGTTTTTGTCAAGCATGTCACTTCTTTCTGTTTGTGTATGTTTTGATGGGAGTGACTTCGAGCCTCCTGCCGCCTCCCACCTATTCATCTGTATAACTCATCATCCACCGACCATACATCTACTACAGTATGAAGACCATTTTGTATTCTACTACATTGTTTGCCTGCCATTTCCTGTCTAATACTTGCTTTGCCTCTGGCTGAGTTCCAATTAGTTTCTGAAAACCTGCCATGTCCTGCCTTGTATTTTTGTCTTCCTATAGGAAATCATTGTTTGCTTCACTACGCCAAAGTCCTACAAACCCTGCCTCAAATCATTTGCTTATTTCTTTTTTTCCTATACAATAAACTTCATCACTTTTTCTGAGTCCGTATTCCAAACTGTCGGAGTCAGAGCATTCCAATGCTCCTAACAGAAACATCTGGCCAAAAAAAAAGGGGGACTCGGTCTACAGAAACCCATTACCAGTCAAGGGGCATTACTGTAACTTGACGGACAGATCTTCCAGAGCCAAGCTGAAAACAATCAAACCGTGGCAAACCAAACTGCTGACCTTGCTCACTGCCTTCCTGTCTTACATTAACAAATCCACTGCAGTTGGCCTCACCAGCACCTCCACAAAAGACACCCCAATGCTTTAGATCCTGAGATGTGGACAAATGCTGAGGAAGATAAGTTATGTATTGGGTTTATTGAGAGAAAGAGTGCTAAAGCCGTTTAATTCCCTCCCTCTGACTCCACTTTCCTCATTATTCAGTTGTTTTTTTTTTGACCATCTTGATTGTAGCCGTTCTGCTGCTAACTGGTTATTGATTCTTTAGTATAGGATGTGAAAATGCTGGTGTTTACGAGAGGATTGTGTGAAGGATGAACTGGCAGGTAGGGATGAGCCTCCTAACCTTAAAGAAAGATTAAGGTTAGTGAAAGTGATTACTATACGTCATTGAGCACACAGCACACCATGCACTTAACCTCTGCATTTAACCCATCAGTAAGTAAGCAGCCTGGACAGCGCCCAGGGAGCGTGTGTGGGGACAGTACCTTGCTCAGGGGTACCTCAGTGAGACCTGGTGGATTTGAACCTGGGACCTTCCAGACCCGCTTCCTTAGCCACCAGGCCACCACTGCCCGATGACGTGAGAATAGAGTATACCTTTCCACAACTTGCGTTTTCAAATCCATGGCTCACTCAAGCTATCAGCAATTAATAATACAACCCCTGGTGCTGAAACATTCAGGTGCCAATGATAATTTTCTTGCTAAATAACACAACTAAGTAATGTGGAATCCATCTCAAGCCCATTTAGACCCATATAACAACCTAGGCTGGCAAGAATTCTAGATAATGTCAGGCTTCGCACGGTATTATTAACCATAGTGCGTTCAACGCTGCAAGACCACCGAAAACTCCATGGCTAAGTAAACATGACCCACACACTGACTGGCCAGCTGGAGTGGTCCATCAGTCAGCCTCTTGGCAGTCTAGTCTAGTCTGCTCTCTTTTACACTGCCAGACCACAGAGTCCAGAATTTGAAGCTCCATATTTGTCAGCCATCCCTGCAAAATATCACGACTGGGTTGAATTTATTTTTTTTTGTGCCCTGTGCCCTCTGTGCCCCCTTTTCCCCTCACATTGGGCCTCTGTGACTGTGGTATTGATCTACTTCCTGGTTCCTTCCTTTTTTTCCTTTTAGTCAGTTCAGTGACCTCTCACCTTGGAAAAAGAGCCCATGAGGCAATATATATATATATATAGCTGTTGGCATAGTTTGCCCTTCCTCTGGTTCAGGGGCCTCATTTTAAAAGAAAATCCTCCATCCTAACACGCTGCATAGCCTCAAACCACAGAATCTACATACACATGGAAATATTCTGATTTATAAAAGCTTTACAAAAGTTTTCTGGATTTAAATGCCAACCTGTGTTGAAGTGTGTGTGTGTACACGCATGAGTGTATTACTCTTCCCAGTGAAAGCCCACAATAATCCGTAAATAGTCAATGCAAAATAGGACATGAATATGCAAACTTTGATAGTGCCACGATTGGCCCATCACTGAACGGGAGATGCCAGAAAAAAAAAAAAAAAAACAGCAGAATTTGTTAAATCGAGGTGCTACTCGTTGAGATTGAGCACTGAAAAGAAAAACAAATAAATAAAGTTTGAGCTGCTGCAATAAACAGCATTGGCTTTACATTAATGATCCTTTCTGAGATTAATGAGAAATGGTCCAAATGGCTGTTCCTCCCTTTTGTTGGACACTTCTGTTGGACCCTTCTCACTCTCAATAAGCGCCATCTTGGCTATGTAGCGGAAAGGGAAGGGCGACGGCAGCGGCTTAATCGCCAACTTGCATGAACTGGGGCCCACACAAGCAAACAGCAGTACTAGTAAGACTTTCATTATTGATTATAATTGAAATCAAGCCGGCAGATATCTTGGCAGGCGACTATCGTGGTCCAAATTGGCGATTGACATTCCGTTCAGTGGCAATTCACCAATTCACCATTAAAAAGAAGAAGACGTTACGATCGCCATTTCTAGTAAGTGCGCAATGATTTGAGAACAACACTGAACTGTCGAAATTTGCACATTATGGAAGTAAGCACATACATACTACTGCTCTCTCCTACCGATAACATCTGCACAGCTGTGAGTCATCAGCTATCAACCACCCCTCATCAGTGTAAAGACCTAAGTCACCTCAGGGGTCCTAGTGTTTTAGCAACTTCTCTTCTCTTTTTACACCGAAACCTCAATTAAGCCCAGCTATTTTTATATATTTAGGTAAATTTGTTATAGTTAAAAGGTGAAATTTATAATTTCATCTCTTAGATCAAAAATACTAAATTAGATCAAATTAGATCAAAAATACTAAACCCCTTTGCATAAACTCTCTTCTTGCAATCAACCTTGTAATTAGAAATTGAAATGCCTGTAAATGAGTGTCATAATTACCATTATCATCAGTGGGGAAGGCATCTCATAAACACTTCAGTCTCAAGTGCTTACATCCTCTCTCTGAGTAATTGGGTCCATCACAGTAAAAGCAGAGTGGGAAGGTTTTGACAGAGCACTGTATTTACCATCATAATTGTCATCATCCTCATTTCAACTTTGGTATTTACATTTTTATATTTGATTTATCAGTTGAATTTCTTCTAATTGACTTATCGCTAATCGCAACTAAACAAACACCTCTTTGTTTTTAATGAAGCCTCCTGCCTTTGATGCAAATTCCTTTATGAGGCTAAGAATGGCTCCAGCACTGATCTGATTTTTGTGTAAATAAAGCCAGAGGTGCTGTCCCAGTCGGCCGATACTGTAATCTGCACCATGGAAATGTTTCTTAAAAACTCAGAACAAGTTTTCAGAGCTGTTAGAAATGAATACCACTGTGAAGCGACAGATTACAGTTGTGACTGAAATGGTCCCATGTTTACTAGACGAGTAAGAAAAAATACCCCATATTCAAACCTTTACAGTGGACCATTCTGTTCTCTCACTCCCCATGTTTCCCATGTCTCCACGTGGTAAATAAGGGTACAATTGTACTAAATGTATACATTGTAACATGCAACAATAGTCTTGATTGAGTCACTTCTCTTGGCTCTATCAGACTGTGATCTTCCACAGGCAGTGGAGTTGTTTTACAGCTGGGTGTGAAGCATCTGGGTTTCGAGTCAGCACCTCCAGGGTTAATAGTTCTCTGCCAGAAACAGGTGGATTGTTTCCTTTGGGTTGGGGGTGAGTTGCTGCCCCAAGTGAGGGAGTATTTGTGGGTCCATGTTGACAGTGAGGGTAGAATGGAGTGGTCAGTTGACAGATATTGGGGCTGAGAAGGAAGGTGAATTTGATGGTTTTGTAGTTGATCTGGTGTGTTCTGACCTACACCTACAGTCTTGACTTTTAGGTAGTGACTCAAAGAATAACGGTGCAGACACATATGGTCCAAATAAGTTTCTTCCACAGGGTGTCAGGGCTCAAGGCTACTGCGTGGCCGTGCAGTCATATCAACGCTGCCGTGAACCCTGTCGTAGCTCTCCAGAGGCTGGTTGGTGTTGCAAAGCAAATTTACCGCCAGAAGAGTACGAGGTGATACTTTTCTTTCTCTTACAACTATCGACCTTCAATCATTGTTTATTTACCTCCACACACAACGAACAATGGAGACCGAGAGAAGACGTTTGTTGGAGCTGGAACTGAATGACATTGAACAGCAAATCGTTTTATTGTAAACATCTTAGCCTTCAGCCGTAGAGATTTGATGGATATGGAGGAGCCAGTTGAGGTGATTTGGACATTTGATCAGGATGCTCATCGGGTGTCTCGTACACCCAACTGGTGGAAGATCTTGGAGTACACCCAGAACGCGCTGGAGAGACAAAATATATATCATCTTTATCTCATCTAGTCTAGGAACACCTCTGGATCCTTAGGAAGACAGACCCGTGAACTACCTTGCTAGGCTTGCTGCCATTGCAAACAAACCTGAAGTTGCTGGTGATGATGGATGTATGTAAAATATATAGCGAAGGTCACTCACAGCTGAATTCCATAAGCTTTTCTATGCAGCACACAGATTTCTAGGTTTCCTGGTCTGTTTACAGAAAAATAAATGTCTGCTGTCTCTGAGATACCACTACCAGTAAATCAGAAAACTTTATCACTGGTTTCTCTGTGCTTTCTATCAAAATGACATGTATTTCACCAAAATGCATAAGGACGGCTGCCTGTACCGAGAGCTCTGCTTTACTTTATTCCCTTGGTTTAGCAATATTGATCTTAGCTGCTGAATTAGCATTTCATATCACCTTTCCTCATTTAAAATGGTGATTGCTGATATCTCACCCAGAACAAATGGCTGGCCGGGGACCTGCAGCTGAGGGCGATACCGATCAGCCGCCGAGAGTTAACGAGCTTATCATCACAATGTAAATAGCGGTGTGTGTGCGTGTGTGCATGTGTTGATTGCTTTAGGGACCATTCCTCCTGTGGCAGTGTCACGGTTAGTAATCAAAGGATAAACTAGAGGAGAATTACAAATGACTGTATCATCCGTGGATGTGACAGTGTTGGCTTTAAAGGATGGTCACCCTTGGATGTCTGTCACACTGTAGAAAGAACAGATTTATCAGCTGAGCCTCTGCTGGTGTAGCGATAATACAGTACACACTTGACATTGATCTGTCTCTTTCAAATAAAAGTGTATGAATTTACCAGCAGGTCTGCTGCTTGATGTTTGATCAGCTTCATGAATCGCTATAAGAAGTCATATTCCACTAATTAAGATTTCCAGAGACCAGCAATTTTATGAAGAAGCTATTAACAGCTGATATTTTTTTCTCATATTAGTTTTTTCACACGATTTCATCCTACACATAAATTACTTGTAAGGCTACACAGAATGACTTTAGATGCCATTAGTATTAATAAATACACAGTGGACTAAAATATTTTCTTTGTAAGGACACCAGATGGATCATCTGAGTCTGCCCTGTTAATCTAGAGATGTTTGGTGAACTTGCTTTTCAGTCAAGTGTGAAGCAGCTGGTATGACAGTCGGTGCTTATGTGTGTGAGGCCATGGTACCATTCATTCATTTTCCGATTCTTAGACAAGTTAGTCCAGGTGTTTCACTCTTCAATGACACTCTCCAGCTCCCACTGGGGGATCCTGGGCTTCAGCGTATTCTGGATATACCCTGAGGTACCAGTTAGACAAGCCCAAGACCCTAGAGCTCATGTTCTTCAGTAAGGTGAAGGTGAAGATCTTAATATGCTGGAAGATCTATGTTCAAACTCTCACCTAGAGTTGAGAGCATTGGGTGGTCACTAAAAAACACTAGACTTTTGTGGAAAAAAACTAAATGAGCATTTGTTAAAAATAACAGCTCCATCGATATTGTCTAAAACAAAATAATTGGTGAGCTCTTTGCATGTCTGGGCTTATAGTGAGTTGTGTGGTTAGAGAAAAAAAAAAAAAAAGCCAAACTCACCCACACATTCGCAGAACAGTATGTCCTTTAGCTTAGTAGTCACATATTTTGAACCGTCTCCAACCATTATTATTTTGGTCTGTTGAGACCAAATTTGTGCAAATTTCCCACAACTATGCAGTTTCTGGCACAGAGCAGAGGTTGCTGAAATTCATGAAATGTGCGCTCCGTTTTGCATTATTATTACTGTGTGTTAATTAGTTTGGGATTTTGTTTCACTGAAACACAGTATCTTACAAAAGAAAGGCTTTAAGGATAGGTCTTTTGTTATCTCATCTTAAAGCTCGGGTCTTCGCACCTTCGTTATTTCAACATATTTAGCTCCATTTAGCCCAAGATAAAACTATACATATCACATGGGAGGAACAACAGCATTAACTAGAGGTTATGTGATATTGTTAAGCTATGAGAGAAAGAACGAGGTCAAGCAATCAGCGTCTCCATTCAGGTTTTAATTTGACCCTTTGAGTAGCGGGACTATTTTGGTCACTCGTGAATAATTTTGTTTTATGTACCATATTGAAAATGCTGCTACTTTCTAAGAAAGTTTATAGTAAATCCCTACACAGCTTTGAATTTACGCTGCAACATCTCAAACCACCACATGATCGGATCACACCGGCGTAATTTCAGGAGTCTTAAGGGTTAATTAAATTACCCATTTAATTATCCGTCACATCGAGCTCGCACCCCACTTGATTTGAAGCGGCAAAATGATTTTTGATGATGTTTATTTGTGGTGGATCTCCGGATAATAATTTAGCAGAGCAAACACAAAGCAATAAATACGGAAACGTCTAATTGTAGCAGTGTCTCTGCAACAGTACTGCTCCACAGGGAGATCCATGTGAAAACTAACTACGTTTGTGGCAGTGATTTCACCACTCCACTATTTTTATCTACAGACGCTCACTGTTTCATTCAAGACGGAAGCAAAGTGTCGCTCTGGGCTACCTTCATAGCAGTCTCCTGCTAGTTCCAGACTGTCATCTTTCTTGTCGTTGCTCTGTTTTGTTGGATTTGGAAGACTTTTCCTGGCTTCTTTTTCTTACTTATTCTTACTGGAACAAACTAAAAATACTTCACTTTTTTCATCCTGTCAGAGATGTTATATTAATACAGATCTTTCATCATGAAGACGTACTCACCTTTAGCAATCCTCCAAAAAAGACACACAACAAGGTTCTTACCTATTTAGTACACCGAGCTCTGAGTCAGTTTAAGCAATTCCCTAAACTACACAATTTGGCACAAAGCACACTCGATAGAACTCAAAGCCTCCATTTCACTCTCACTGTCCCCCAATTAGACCTGAAAGCCACGGGCTCATTAGATCGTCCAGGTTACAGGGTCCTCTCATTCCCCTGACGTCTCTTTCACACTAACAAGACAAACTCTGTTAACACTGAGCTTCCAATTATTCAGAAAAATGTGGCAGCGCTGGTAACAATGCAGCGAGCAGTCTTTTGTCAGTAATCTGAGGCAGCCTGTCTCTGTGACACACCGGATAATGGAAATGTAAGACACTGAATATTAACGTAACAAAAACATTTGTTATTTGGATGGTTTGAAGAGGAACATCTGTAGACTAGTTGTGAGAACCTGTATGTCAAAAAGATATGGATATTTGTTTAAATGGCTGTTGGTTCAATGGTTTGTAGTTCATAAATTGTGGTTACATCAGCTCCATCCATCCATTTATCCCACACTTGGAGCCGGGGGGGCGGGGCTAGGGTTAGGGTTATATAGGGTCACATATACAGACAGACAACTATTCACACTCACATCCATACCTACAGGCAATTTAAATTCTCAAATTTAAAACTCAATTCACCTATCCCCAATGTTGCATTTTTTGGCGGTGGAAACTGCAGCTCCTGGAGGAAACGAACGAAGACACGAGGAGAACATGCAAACTCCACACAGAAAGACCCTGCGCCCGACCTGGACCTTCTTACTGTCATGTGACAGCGCTAACCCCTGCGCCGCCGTGCTGCGCGGTTAGATCAACTCAAGCCACGAAAACACAATTACGTGAGGATTTCACGCCATTGTTGGGTTACCTCAGATTTGGTTAGTTGCCTATGAGTTTATTCAGCCGCCGTTTGTTCATAGGGGCAATTTGTGCCATGCGCTACCGTGGAGATGGACAGATTTTTTTATCTTTTTTTATCTACCACTGCAACAATTGTTATCATGTGTGTAGACCACTTGATCAGCCTCTGAATATCACTGTCCAATCAGGCTAAAGTTGTGCTTCAAATCTTGCCCCTTTTGTTTATAGTTTTCAGCCAGGTTGAAATTGACACCTGGCTGAAAATTAATTAATCAAAATCAATTACTCATACATACATACACTCATACATATATTATGTCGCCATTTGTTGAAATTTAGTCATATCTGATTATTTTCTTTCTGTGTAAATATATCCACTTCCTGGTTGCGGGACGCCGGACTAATGGATGTGTATGTAGGTCCTTAAACCTTTGACAAGCAGGTGACGTGAGGCTGCTCTCTCATTGGCTCCGTCCAATCAGTGTTGTTTTACCTTCTTATTTATCAATTGTGATTGGTTCTCGGCCCGTCATTCCAAGTGTGCAAGACTGAATGTCACAGCGCCGACCGGATGACAAGCAATAGACAGATGCAACCATACACAATTTTGGAGAAAATTAATAAAATTTTTGTTTGTTTTGACCAAAAACTCATTTCATATGGGTGCACTTATGTAGAAGAGTGGATTAGTCATTTGACCAAAAAGTTGTTTGCCTAATCTCCGTTTGATATATAAAGTATATTAAAACATATAAAACACTGTAAAACCTCGCTTTTGCATTCTGTATATAAGTTAAGAGGTCCAAATCAAAATCTAACTGTGCCGACTACATTTCCCAGTAGCCTTTGCGCAGGAGCAAAAACTACGCTGACGTCACAGCCAACGCGGAAATGCGTCCACGAGTCGAACATGTCTGTGCCAGGCAGCAGCTACACACCTGTGAGCCATGTCATCTTCGACATGGATGGATTGTTATTAGGTGTTGAAACGTACTTTGTGTCTCGCTAAAACTGCGCTAATACAGAAGTAGAGTCTAAAACGGTGCATGGTTTTTCAATCCGAACTCCGTAGAAAAAACATAGAAGTTCACGATTTCTTCGCTTATTTCCAAAATAACGTGTATCATTGACATTTATTATTAGATTTTTATAACGGTATTTTCTAAGGGTAAATTCGGCAGTAGTCTGAATTATCAATATGTGTTATCAAGCCTTAAAAACCCCCGTTTACAGCTGCTTAGCGTCGTTGAAGCAACCCCAACTGTGAGCGACGCGAAGCGGCTGTGACGGTGACCCACTTTTTTAAAGTTGAGCTTTAATTGACAGTTGAAGCGAGTTTATAAATTAAACATATCCCGAATTTAAGAGTTGAATCTACTGGTTAGTTTGAGTATGTATTTGTTGATAACTGGGGGTAAAACCTTCGACTGCTAATCTGAAATATACAAATTACCTATATTTTCAATGAGGTTTGGTTGATGATACAGCCACTGTTTCCAACCTAAAAAAAAATCAATCTTATTTAATGCATATTTAACGCAAATAAACGTGGTTGAATATGTTTACACTATAAGTCAATGCAGCTTTTGATTTATGTTTATGTCAATGTACCAAAACCTCTATTCATGTTGAATTTAAATCAGTGACATTCATTCATTTTTCCTCTTTGTAGACACAGAGCGACTCTACACCGTGTCCTTCCAGGAAATATGTGACCGCTTTGGAAAGCAGTACACGTGGGCCGTGAAGTCCACAGTGATGGGTAAAAAGGCTCTGGATGCCGCTCAGATTATCCGGGACACTTTGGAACTTCCCATGACAGCTGAGGAGCTGCTCGCTGAAAGCAGACTGATACAAGAGAGGATATTTCCCTCTGCCAAACTCATGCCAGGTATTCATGATGTTCCAGTTTCAGTGCCAGAGTGCTGCACTCTGGTGGTGTGTGTATGTGTGTGTGTGTGTGCATACAAGTCACAAGTCCAGCTGCTGTCAACAAGTATTTTTTGTGATTCTGTTTTATCTGTAAAATCTGCCGATCAGTTCACATAGATCAGTTAAGGTTTTAGTTTTGCCTTCATGCTGTTCATGTAGCTCCAGGCGTCACTAATGATCACAGAGACCTGTGGTTTTTTTGGATAGGAGCTTCAGAATCCGGTCCAGGAATGAAAGCATCTTAATAAATGTGTCACATTGTGTTACATAAAGATGGAAATACATCAGCTTGTCACGTCGTCCTTGAATTATAATGGAAAACATGTCATTTGTGCAGATAACTATGGAACAAAGACGAGAAAAGGCAGATTGTCAGCTCGAACCGTTCATTGTTTTATCCGCTCTGTCCTAAATTCACAGCAGCTGTTGTTTGTATATTGTGTGCTGTTGTATATTAGCGATGCACACTTGTCTTAACCCACATTTATTTTCTGCACCGAGCTGATGTTCAATGGGAACAACGCATGCGATGCAACTCTCCTCTCTGTTGGAAAGGGGAATTCGATTTCTTTGTTAAACCCCAAAAATAAGTCATATTAGTTGTAAACAGTGCAGAGATGTCAGCAGAGAATTCCGGTCCCATATTGTTTTCTAACTTGCCACAGGCCCTGATGTTAGTTATAAGATGTTTTTGTATCCTGTAACTGTATATATATATATATATATATATATATATATATATATATATATATATATAAACTAAAAGATGGTTGTGACAGTGGATTGTGCTGCAGAAAGCCTCAACACAAATGATTATACAAAGTTCTTTTCTGTCATTTGACCTGCGTGACAGTGACATTGTTTGAAATGTGTGTTTGTTGATTAATATAAAAATTGAGAGTTGTCCAATATAAACGGTGTCACAGTATCAACATTGCACGTTGCAACGTATATATAAAAAGGTACAGTTTGGCAATATACAAAATATAAACACACGTTTCTAACTATATAAAGGTTTGGCAATATACAAAATATGTACAAATGTTTTAAATGTAGAAGAAAATAAAATTATTATTAAAGATAATATTACATAGAATTCACCATATATCAAGCATATGTACATCCATATATGCTATGATAACGTAACATTGTTTAAGCTATATACAATATATATGTATGGTTTTTAATACGTCTGTGCATTAGAGTGTAGGTTTGTGTTCAGTGTGTGCACCGTTCCCTCAGTTAACAGGTTAGTTAAAGCAGCGTGTTCCTGGAGGGAGTTTTTATTGCAGGTTTTATAGACATAGGCATCCTTGAAGCAGTAGATTAAAAAACCTCCCACAACTCTGCTGCATTCCCCAGGCAGCACTGAAATTAAAAAAATGAGGATAAAGTATTATATGTATTCACATATCTGTGGTCAAAAGAGATTTTTTTTTTTTTCCTAATGAAAAGATTAGCCTTGTAGAGATGATATACAATCCGAACTTAAACCTTTTCTCTTCTTCAACCCCCATTGCACTGCCAGGCGTGGAGAAGCTCGTTCGCCATCTGCGGAAGCACAACATCCCCATCGCCGTGGCAACCAGCTCGGCCGGCGTCACGTTCCAGCTGAAGACGAGCCAGCACCGGGACTTCTTCGCTCTGTTCCACCACATTGTCCTGGGCGACGATCCCGAGGTGAAGAATGGCAAACCTCGGCCCGATTCCTTCCTGGTCTGCGCCGGCAGGTTCGACCCTCCGGCTTCACCGAGCAAGGTAACCGACCACGGATCACACACTGCGCATGTGTGTCGTTCAAATGAGGTCATGCTTGGTCTCGTGTGGTCGCAGAGGTGATTGAAAGTCAACAGAGAGGCTGTGAATGGCAGTAACTAGATGCATACTTCATACTTTCATACCTCATAAAACATCAGAAGACCATCCAGGTCTATTTCACTGTTTAATCCAATCATAGTTTCACACCATTGACAAGGACAATCGTAGCAAATATAATAAATCTACAGGCACCTATGTTCTCTACTCTTGCTCAGATATGCAGTATATATCAGGTGTCGTCTGGCACAAATGAAAAGTTAGTTTCTCTCGTCTGCTCGTTGAAAAGCAATTTTCAATCCTTGAATTTTGTTTAATCGTAACCTAATTGTGCTTTTTAAAAAATATGACCCACTAAGAGTGTTTTAACGTGACCTTACAAGCTGTCAGTCATCTTCACCTGCCGCCCACAACCGACCTCCTTTGAATTACAGCTGTCGTACGTCTGCAGTCACTTCGCTGCTCACTGACTGTGAGTGTCACCTTCTCTCTGTCTTTGTCTAATCTGTTTTTAGTCTGGTTTTTAATCCGTTAATAACACACCCCAACATTCTAGCTATTAACTCCTGAGCCGCGTGTGTGAAATAAATCCAGCAGGTGTCATATACGTTGTATATCTTCAAATTAAAGCAAGCAATTAAATCAAGATGCTGATTAGATAGCATGAATATTGCACAGGTGTGCCTTAGGCGGGCAACAATAAAAGGCCACTCTAGAATGTGCAGAAACCAGTAAATATCTGGTGCGACCACCATTTGCCTCACGCAGTGCGACACATCTCTTTGGGTGAGCGGTTAGCTGATGTCAGCGTTGCGGGTCGAGTGGCTCATGGCGGCGGCGGCGTCATGGACAACGAACACAGGTGCATTTTACTGATGGCATTTTGAATCCAAAGAGATCCTGAGGCCCATTGTTGTGCCATTCATCCACGACTATCACCTCGCGTTGCAGCATGAAAATACTGCCCAATACAGTAAAATTGCACATTTAAGAGAGGCCTTTTATTGAGGTCAACCTCAGGCGCACCTGTGCAATATTCATGCTGTCTAATCAGCATCTGGATGCGCCTCACCTGTGAGGTGGATGGATTATCTCGGCAAAGGAGAAGTGCTCAGTAACGCTGATTTAGACACATTTGTGAACAATATTTCAGAGAAATAGACCTTCTTGTATTCATAGAAAACGTTTTAGACAAAAGTGCTGCGTTAAGTTTTTTGTTCAGTGTTTCTGACGTGTCTCTTTGTTCGGTTATTACTGACGCGCAGCGCTCTGCGCCATCAAGGCGAAACTTGTTAACCTAACTCGGTGCTACTTGATACACACGTAGCATATGCATTTGTGACGGTGGGGAATCATTGTGATCGCTAGTTGAGATGAATGCTAACGCTAACGGTTATTGGTATCGACTAGTTAAGCGTAAGTTAGCAGTGTTTTCAGTGTGACATTTGACGCATCGACACATATCAATTTAAATTTAATTTTTTAAGTGGCACTGAGGATAATTGCACTAAGTGCAACAAATTAGTTTAATTTTGTTTTTTGGTTTTTTTTAAAGAAAAGTTCAGGAATAAAGAAAAAATGTTCATTTTCAGACTAGTTTTTATTATTATTATTATTATTATTTACTACTATAATTTATCTGATTACTCATTGAAAAAACAATAATAAAATAAAAGATAATAAAATTATACAAAAATAACTGATAGCTGCAGCGCTATGTGTGTGTGTGTGTATGCATATTGATTATTGATATGATCTTAGAGAGCTTATACAGATCGTCCGCTCAAGTCGTATTAATTTTTTTATTTACAGTCCATCTGCAGTAAAGCGTCGGCCGCCTGACGTCAGCCACACACGTTCCTACCGTGGCTCTCTGATCAGAAGTGATGAGCTTTCAGGGTTCACGGGCTGTTTAAGATATATTTTCAGACACAGAAAGCCTTTCGCAGGATTGAGTCAGTCTAAAATAGCTGCCAAATATCTCATTAAAGACACAGAGGAACAGCGCGAGGCCTGACCTACTTTCATGAAAAACACTAAAGACTGGAGATCACACGTAAAGAAAAAAAAAAAAGAAAGAAATATTTTTTAAAAAATGGTAGTATTATGTACATTTGAACAGATTTATAGACTGTGAGAGCTATAGTGAAACTAAAATGTCCACTTGTAGCAAACGCGTCGACGTTCCAGCTCAGATGTGGAGATTTACAGATAAAATGGTGAAGAACGGAGCTGAAGCGTGAGCTGAATTGGATGATTGTGAGACTTAATTAAGATTATGATGGTTTGGGCTGAAGTAGAGTCTAATTCAGAGCATAATAAAAACCTCAGGAACACGTTTCACCTCCTCGGAGAGACCGATGAAGCAAAAATGCTCAGAAAATGATCGCACAGTGGAACAGCAGACAGCCTGGAGGAGGTGACACGAGGACTTAAAAACCTTTTTTTTTTTTTCTTCTTACAACAGGAAAAACCCCTTTTCGCCCCTTTTAACTTCCTGTGCTCCAATCAGTATTTTGCTAAACAGAAGTAGAACAGTAGGGGGGCTGCACAATATGAGCATGTGCGATGATACTCTTCAATATTGCGATGAAGATATAACTTGAGATAAACAAGAAAATATTGAAGTTTGCCAGTAGTTCCTGTCTCTTTCAGATTTTTCAGCTTTAATAGATTTCCTGCTGTTTTTACTGAACAAAAGCCAGATAACATTAATTTACACGTTATATCTATTAGAGAAATCGATTAAAGTTTAATTTCCCTGCTCTCAACAAATACGAAAATATCTTTTGAAATACAAGTGGCCCAGCTCTGATTCCACCGGTGTCCTGGCATTTCTCATAGAGTAGCAACATATTGTCGGTCAAGTTTGTTAACTAGACTCACAAATACAGGTCTGGTCACGGTATTAATGGGCGTCATATCTTTAGCCAAATAGTGAATCAAGGTCTCCGTAAAGTCACGCTCTCAAAACTCTGAGCAATGAACCGTTGCTGTGATGGTCGTGTTACTACTACTACTGCTGCTGCTCGGCGTTTGTGCTCTAAATTGACTGGCCTTGAATTTGTCGTGCAGCTCTTTATGGTGGTGCAGCAGGTGGTGTTGGAGGTTGGTGGTGTTACCTCCAGATGTTGCTACAAACTGCTCTGCATTTCCTGCGCAGTACCTCGGTCAGGGCTGCATCTGATTGGCCAAATGTCAGCACGCTGCGTGTGAAAGCATGGCACACGTAAACAAAACGTATCGCATTTCAGACCAGCTTTTGAGATGTGTTTATCGCACACGTTCACGTATGATCAATCATGCAGGCCAACTTCATATTGACTCATTAAGATCTTTAGGCTCTGTCAGGCCTAAAGGCTGGCAGATGTGTGGCAGCCATTTTGGATTTCAAAAATATAAGGACAGGGAGGAACTGGACAGAAATATTGTGGAAATAGCACAAATCTCTGAACCCATCTGACCAGAAATTAGCTGCTATTGACGTCATCAGTAATATTAATCTTTGTCATTTGTTTTGAAATCTCTTTCACGTCCAAGCAAAACTGGTCTTGAACTTCATGAACGTCAAGACTTGTGTTGAACTGGTCTTATATTCATATTGAAAAACATTTCCTCCTGTGCCCTAACAGCCAGTAATCGTATAGGTTCTTGTGGTTTTATCATTCATCATAAAGCGATTGGTTGGTCCAAAACTATTACACGACTCCTCCCTTCTGCGGTAGCAGCTGCTGTAATGTTAACATCAGCCCACTGGTTGACCATATTCCCAGTGTGTTCCTCTGAATCCATAGCGGCACGTAAAAAAAAAATTAGTTTTAGCAAGCTTGGGCAGAAAAGCGATGTACCTGAACAAGAGATTTATTCCTCTTCTGTGGCAGCAAACACAACACGAGTCTGTGCTGTGAAAGAAAAATAAAGAACCATCACACCCCCACAGAGCTGCCTGCCTCACATTTTCACAATGCTTTTATTTTTCATACAATAGCTTTCATGCTGTACCTGAGAACAAGCCACAGTACTCAGGGCCTCATAACGACACATTTGTATGCTGATGAACACGTTCCCTAAATTTTTAAACGAGCCTCTTGGTTTGTGATGTGAGGGTTCAGAGTGGGCCTTTGCTCGTTGAATGAATGTATTCATTTAGTTCTGTCAATCACTGTCAGAAACCACACAGTGGTCTAAGCATTACTTTCATTTTGTTCACGACGACCATGTACCGAGATTCATTTAGAATTAAGCCTTTGGAACATGAAAAAAAAAGACACAAATAAAAGATATAACTTAGAAGCCACGTCACTTTATTCAACATTAAAAGGACGGTATGTAAGCAAAGCTTACATATTACATATTACATATTACATAGGTATTACACATTAACTATCAAATCTCACATTCCTAAGTGGTGCCGGGGATAATATAGTGGTATGTAAGCAAAGCTTACATACCACTAACTAACCACCTTTTCTGCTTTGTAATACCACTTCCTACCTCGAGAGGCAACAGTGAGTCGCTGCTTTTAGCTCCTGTTTAACCTTTTTGTTGTTCATGTGTGCGACTAAAGAAATGTTACACCTAAATCTATTAAAAACACGTGATCACGCTACAGCGTTTTAGCATTTAAACACTTAAAAACTCAAGCAAATAAATAACCATATTTGTCTAGTTTGGCCTTAAAGGAGAACCCTTGGAAGTTTGGAGCTACTTTGAGCTGTTTTATTGGTTTAAAATAGCAATGTCTTCAAGCGACCTTGGTGCCCTGGTCACTAGCCTAGCGAATCTTTTGGACAAAACCACTAAAAATAAAAATGCTCGTAAAGCAACAGGCTAGCAGAGTTTTGCTCCTCAGCAAACATAACAACTCGTTATCATGTTTTACATATCCAAAAATCATTTTACATTGAGGTTCTCCTTTAACAAACTGCAATATTTGGTCAAAGACTTGACCTCATTCACTTCCCACAGACCGCCATTATTAAAGTTTGTTGATTTGTCAACCATATGTGAATAATTTTATGAATAAAGACTGTTAAACCTCAGAAATTTAATATTTGTAATACTCCAGACTCCAGGAAAAACCTGGTCAACCTCTGGAGAACAAACATTTCGAACAGAATCACAATGGAGCCCATCACCAATGTAGAAGACATGTGACTGTAAGTTCTGGGGAACTGTTATCACCAACACCACCGGGTCCACAGGCTTTAGTATCTCAGAGTAGATCTTTATTCAGCTCAGCTCTTTAATCCAACTGACTAAGGAAATGTACGAGTCTTCTTGGTCCTTCCTGAAGATAACCTCCATTCTAGTGAATGGCTCCATCTACACCAGCAGCATCACGGCATGTTTCAGAAACATCAGGGTATTTGATCTATATCACATTTGATCTATAATTGACTGATGTCACATGTTTGTCCAAAGACAGATCAACTGGCAAGTTAGGAAAGTTCTCGTCAAGCAAGCAACAGTAATAAGCCGGTCAACACAGGGGAAGTACGACAAAGAAGAAATGAAGAATTAAAAATCTAAAAGAAGTGAAGCCAGGAAGCCTTTTTAGAAGGCAGCTGTTTACATCACACCTTTATTTTTGGTACCGAATACGTATGCATCCCCTTGCTTTCCTAGTAAAGTCAGAGGTTGGGTATTTTATCGCACGCAGCAGTAAGTGTAAGCTAAGTTCAGGTCAGGCAGAAGTAGCAGTTACCACTCAACCTCGTTTGAGAGCATAGGCTTTTTTTTTAATGTGGGAATCACAGCTGTAAACTGATGTTTCTTTTTTCATGGAACATGGCAGTCCAGTCGGCCGCCACCGATGCGATAACCCCTTAAGGGACCAGGTATTACACATTAACTATCAAATCTTGCATTCCTAAGTGGTGCCGGGGATAATATCAGAAAAAAAAAAAAACCAAGGTACAGTCAAAAAGATATCATTCAAAAAAGGTGAGCAATGATAGAATTTCCCCCCCTCATACTGCATTTAGACATTTACAGCTTAATTTAACAGGGAAATTTGAAGCCTCAGATAGATATATTCTCACTAACTCCTCTCCTCTCCTCCCGCTCTAAAGGCATTTGCTGCAAATAGGTCTGCCTGTGGCACGGCGCACCTGATTTTTTAATCTGGAGCCAGCCACAGTTAGGGCTGGCATTTTTCTTGATGAGATATGAAACTGCGGCTCAGAGGGGGGATCGACAGAGTGTTCAGTGGAATAACGAATGATGATGCGTCACTCCCTGACTCCCCGGTCCGTGACAGAGGAGGAGAAGGGTGGTGGTGGTGGAGGAGGAGGAGGAGGAGGAGGAGGAGGAGGAGGAGGAGGAGGAGGAGGGGTGGGTGGCAGAGACGTGAGGCGGGGAGGGAGGGCAGACGAGGCGAAGCTTAAAAGAGAGGAGGGTGGTAAACAGAAGAAGCAGCTGTATGGTAATAACACACATCCAATTGTCAGCTTCTTCCTGCCCTAATTTTTACCCGTGATGAAAACAACACCAGTTTGTTTTGAGTCCCTGAGATGTCAGAAACATTCAGGAAGGCAGATGCATGTTGCACACATTAGATTTTCAAAACAACTCTGGCATATTTTAGACAGTCGGACTGACAGAGAGGAATTGGACGTCTAGTTAAGGTGAGAAAAGGCGTATGTGAACCACAGAAATATAAAATAAAATAAAAATCAAAGCAAATCTTCACCATTGTTGCTCATTTACAATTTTAGTAGTTGTGTTGGTCAAGACAAGTCTGACGAATTGTCCAATCAAAACCACCAGACCATGGACCACTGCAACATTTTTGGAAGTATTTCACCATCAACAATAATTCGGCTACAGGGGCACTTCTTTGTGAAAGACCTTTTTTTGTATCACTCCGGCTGAAATATTTTCAACAGCTCTTCCTGCTCAAGAGAGTAATCGGACGCATTTTGCAGAAATTGGAGTGAATTTAAAGAAGTGCCACGTTGCAACCTGCTGTATATCAGGAAATAAAAGGAAAAACTTACAAAAATTCCTGAGCGTTTTTTGATAAGAAGTAGTATATCTGATCCGTCCATTTGTCTTTGAGCCACCAGGGTCAGATTTTTGTTGGCAGCCGGTCATTCTTGACATCCTACTCTGTGTTAGGGAATTGTGTTCTTGGTCTACCCGAAGGTCTCCCGGCGTCTTCTACTTCCATCTCCTTCCTAATGTTTGAACTCTTCACCTTGTCTCTAAGACTGAGCGGATGCACCCCTCCGGAGAAACCACGACCTCAAGTTGCAGGTTGGAATATAGATCAAGTTTGTAAATCGAAATCCTTCTTCACCACGATGGTCCGGTACAATGCCGACCCGTCTATGAACCCATAGGACCCGAGACACTTAAACTCTTTCATACCAAACGTAGTAATTCACCTCTTTCTGGCAGAGGACCGTGGCCTCTGACTTGGAAATGCTGACTCCCTTCTCGACTGCTTCACGCTCACACTGCCTGCTGGGTGTATTGCTGTGTAAACAGGGAGATGGTATATTTTTTTTTCTTACTGATACATCCTTGACAGATGAGCATCAAAACGCTGAGGTGATGCAACACAGGTATAGTGAAGGGTGCGTCCCGTTCAGAGTGATTTTATGAAAATGTTGCCGACAGCGAGGCAAATATATTACGTGGCGTGATTTAATGTGATGTTCAGAATGCCAGAGGCGAAAGGCAGAGGAAAGCCTCACGTCCCTCTGCTGTGAACACCACAGTTCACTGGCCTCACAGGTGAGTAATGTGGTGTCGGCGCCGCTGTCGAAGCTGACCACAAGCGAAAGAAAAAGCGGCGCTCTCTCTTTTTCCCATGGAGAGCGCAGACATTTTTCATAACTCCAAAAGTAACGCTGTTGATGAGACAGGAGATTTTTACCAAAGGTGTGTGCTCGGCAGCCTGAAGAAGATTAATGAAATATGAAAGTGAGCTAGTTCATGCTCATACTGATAGGGAGAGAGAGACGGAGAGAACTAGTTCTTCCCCTGTCATTAATCATACAAGGCATTACACCAGGGGAAGGCTTAATAATCCAGGAATTCAAATCAGGTACAATTAAGACATGAACTTTTCTATCTGAACATTAAATTGGCCCATTACATAGCCTGCCGTATTCATCCTTTACCTTTGTTCAACACACACCAGCTGATACATCTCATTCCTCACTACGAGTTTATATGTTAAAATGTTAAATGTCCTGAAGTTAAGTGTGTGAGGTCGCTTTTTAAACTGACAAAAAACGACAAAACGTTGGTTCATCATCTCTACATTGCTCTTTCCGGAGCAATGTTCTTGAATGTGTTTCTATCATGGATACCATTGCCTTTCAGTGTCTGAAGTCCCGGTTGGACAAACCGACTTGGCTCACCAGCTTCCTTTCTCTTGAACCCATTTGTATGCTTCATATGACCACTAAGTAGCCCTTCTGGTGCTTTTGCATCCAATAATAAATGAAGCAGTTCATTTATTAAATGAAAAAAGGTTTTGACCCTGAACTGCATCTTAAATTATCTTATCTTATTATTATTGTCATTATCACATTTGACTTCACAGCGTGTAACGCCGCCTCTGCTCCATACACATCGGCATGTTTAGTATCCTCAGAATCTCAGCTAAAAACTCATATAAATCATTTCTTCCACCACCACACACAGCTAAAGCTACAAACAATCGAAAGAGCAAATAAACAAACTCCACAAAAAGAGGTTAACTCAAACCGCGACCCCTCCGTCTCCACACGGCACTTTGTAAACTAACGAGCGGTATTTTTCCCAACAGGTGGTCTTATATTCAGGGTCGTCTTATATTTGGGTCATACGTTGTTCAAGTGGCTAATGTTAACGTGTGACGCCAGCCAGGTTAAGGTATGATTAACAGTTTCATATGTTGCTGCTTAGCTTCTACGTTAACATTAACATTGCTGTTAGCTATTACTCGTAGTTATAATTTAAGTGGCTGGTCGGTCCGTTTCCTGCTGTCTCACTTGCCAGTGTTTGCTGTGTGTGCACACGGGATCAGTGAGTTGAGGGGCGGCGCTGATTTCCTGCTGCGCTACTGTTTAGTGAAGTTGTGCTGTGAAGCGTGATGAAGGAAAGACGACTCTGTTAATACCGATACTGTTGCAAATGAGTATCGAGCTCGATATTAAATTTTAAGTATCAAGTTTCGATTATTTTGACAACCCTACTATGTGGACATGGTCGGTCCTTCAAATTTGCCAAGACCGGACCATTTGGTTTTAGTGGCAGCAGTGTGGATTGAAGTTCCTTTCAGCAGCTGGGGTTAAGTGCTAGATGCTGTGGAGCCTCATTTGTCCCTCCATACTTGGGTTATTTAGTGATTGTACCTGTGCTATCAGCAGTGAGGGTCCTTATTGGATGCACTTGAGCCTTGGTGGCTCTGGTCTGGATGTAAGAGCCTCTCAGTGGTGGTTGCCTCTGGACACACCAGAGCCTTGGCAGTACTCCCAGTCACCTTTGAGCTATGATCATGTCAGTAACACAATTAAGTTGGGGTAAACAGCCAGTCTACATGTGTAGCTGCACATTTAGTACTGTTAAAGGCACAAATGTGCTTCAGGAGAAGTGATTGTTGGATTATCACTATCTCAGACCCAATTTTCTTTTGGCCCACAGTAATATTTTGGTAGAATTTCTTTAAATTGGATTTTCTCTTAGATTCAAAGATGGACTGATTAGATTTTGGTTCATAACTCAAATCTCAACATGGATTAGTGGGCTGGTAACTCTAGTTGATTTATCACCCGTTTACTTCAAGTTTATGAAGTTTCAAGTTTTATTGTCGCACATACCCAAATAGCAAAACCATTAGGGGACAAATTTGGCCCAATTTTTTACAAAGTATCGGAAGGATGTACCAAAGATGTGACTGGGGAAAACAAAAGAACATCAAAACTCACCCAAAACCAATTGTGGAATTCCAAACATATACAGAACTGCCCCAAAAATAGTCCAAAATCTGCCAAAGGTTTTTACCTTGCTTACCTTTATTTTTTAACTGATTGGCTGTGAATGATGTCCATAGACAACAATTATGTTTTTCAGCGGGGCGGGGGAACAATCTGGCAACGCTTGTCTATAAATATCAGGCTTGTAAACAGAATTTCCTGACAAACTGACCCTGTGGGTGGCGACAGGGCCCCAGCCACACAGGGGGAAGCGTGACCAAAATGTGCAATTGTGAATACATTATTTGTGAATAAATTATTATTTTGCCCTATCAAAAGCCCTTTTTCAGCATTGTTTTCACTGTTTTATAGAAGGAAACCACTTTTCAGATAGCGTCAAAGACACTGTTTTGCATGACATTTAGTCACCTGTTTTTGACCATTATTTTGGTGTTTTTGGTGAAACCAACCTATGTTCTACTGCTGATTACTAAAGAATTTAAAAGAGTAGAAACAAACTTTTTTTTCCTGATGAAAGAAGAGAGTCTATTCTTTCTTTTGGTAGTTTCTGTGTTTACACAGTCATAGAACACAATGTTATGTGTGTCTTGAAAAATCGGTCAAAATGCGCAAAAACGCTGGCAGTACGGGGCTTTCTGCTCTGAAAACAAGACATATAGTGTGATAAACCATAACTGTGCCGTAATGAAACCAAAGACCTTTACCCTGCTTCCTCTGAGACTGAATGAATCCAAAAAAAAGCCAAATGTCTTCCAGATTACAGCCACAATCTTTGCCATCTGGGTGTTTTTGCCGTACAGTGAAATTCTTTCAGTAACTGTACAAACAGTATGGCACTATCTTCCCAATCAGCGGCTTCACTTTGTGTCCATCACTGAATGAATTCTTTGGTGAAAGACTGTCCTTCGTCCCCATTTGCATAGAGCAAAGTTTGCAAACAAATAGATAAGTACGTTGGCTTAGAGACATCAGGTAGACAGTGGGATATAGAAGGAATGGAATGGGTTAAGATGGCAGCCCTTCAACCTTGTGATCATACAGAGCACTAGACGGTATAACGTATCAGTTACTCCAAAATAACACTTTTTTGTGCCACCTTTAACATAGCTGCCCTACGGTGGTTAAGATCAACACATATTGTGGAGCAGGATTCTCTTTCTTAATCCAATGTGTTGGACATTTGCCATTTACATGCCCCCAGCGCAACAGGTCATTAATAGGTTTTGTTTGCTTCTGCTACCATTGTTAAGCAAAAAAATACCTGTCCCATAAACCCAGTTAAATCCAGATGCTGGAGACAATCTGTCATTGACATTTATTTACCCAATTTTAGGCCTAGTGCACACGTATTTTATAAAAGGTAAGGCAAACTGCCATTTAGACAATTACCTGTTGGTTTGGAAAGCTCATGACAGATCTTGACAATGTTTATGGATTTTAATGGACTTAATATATTCTGCCGTTTGGTTTTGGATGGAGTATCCAAATAGAAGTGCTCATTGAAATGGATCACGTCAGTGGTATACATATTATGAACTTCACTCTTCACGCAGATTACAAAAGCTTGCCAAGCTCCTCTGTGGCTCTTCTTTACCTGCCTAAGAAGAATCGTGTCTTACAAGCCTAAAAAAGTCGGTGAAGAAGAAGAAAAAAAATCAATGCTGCAGGGATCTCTCCTCTAAAACTACTGTTCGTTTCTCTCTCTCTCTCTCTCTCTCTCTCTCGATGGCATCCTGTTTACTTGTTGCTCTTTTTTAACTACCCATATGTTCCTCTATACAAAACAAGCCATGAAAAAAATCAATCTGTGTATGAAACAAGACTGTAGGTCGTCTCGTCCCGTTTCCAGGCCTTCAAGTTTCTCGCTTTTTGAGTTATTATTATTATTATTTATGACACATTTTATCATGACTTTTGTTCATTTTTATTACAGTACTGACCCAAAAGATCCAGAATCAGCCGGGCTGCACTGATATTACGGGTCCCAAGAGTGGTACCACAGTAATAAAGATAAATGTACCTGTAACACAGGTGGATGAAATAAGGAGATGACACAGGCTGCTGCTTTTCAGTTCTTCATCCAAAGTGCCTCCATTTATTCACTTACAATCATCCAAATATTTATGTACAATAATTCTCTTGTCTGTGTGTTTCTGCAGCACATCTGTTCATTACAAATACATTTACATTGTTACTTCATAACATAACACTTATAAAAAAAACAATATTACTGTATCCAAGTCATTACAGTTACATATCTTATACTTGTATTATGACCAGTGTGTATTTATCCATTTATCCTTTTGAAACTCTGTTAAATAACCATGTCTAAAAACAGTGTCCGGGAGCTCACAGCGCTAGGTTAGCAGTTACATGAATCAGCAGGATCTTAAATGATCAAGTTAGCTACAAGACGGCAGCTACTGTCTGGAGCACTTCAGCACCACGGATAGCTCACGAGAGGGAAGTTGAACGTCAACCTCAGCTAGCCGCTTCATACAAGCATGAACTTAAAGGTGACAGATAATGTTTGAACAGGTTTTTGATCCTTGTTCTGTGATGTGACATATACACAATAGCCGACTTCACACTGTCGAGCCAGGACCAGGGCCATTAGGGGGCCACCTAGGTGCTAGTGTCGCAGGTCTACTAGCCCCATAGCCCTGTTCTTCTCCAGATTACCCTTCGACCAGCCCCCGTTTGTGAAAAAGTCGCCAACACCGCCTATTTTTCTCGTAAAGAAATTATTGCACACTGGTCTCGGCTGTCCCTCCTATCACCTAGGTGAACAACACGCTTCCCCCGACGCCCCGCCAGGCTCACTCCCCTTCCAATCTATCTTTTATACTTAAAAGTTTCAAATAACGCTGACACAAGTGATCAAACAAAAATCAGTCATGAGTTTAAAACAGTATTACATGGACGGGGGGTTTTACCCAGTACTAACCTGTAACATGGGTGGATGAAATAAGGAGATGACAGAGGCTGCTGCTTTTCAGTTCTTCTTCCAAAAGCGTCTGAGGGCTGAGCGGTGGTCCATCTCCTAGCAACCCAGACGCAACCGCTCCGCCTGTGTCACGCTTATTTACTGCTAAGCACTAGGCCGTTCTAGAGTAATAATAATAACAAAAGAACTAGTGATGGACAATATGTTGGCTCTCGCAATATATATATCGGTGGATACATGACGTTTTTAACTTATTCGCATTGGTTCAACGTCAACAAATTCGACAACTTTAGCCACGATATTTAGTTGGGTCAGTGTGTGTGTGTCTAACTGCAGTGACGTGCTGTGTGGGAGAGGGGAAGATGGTATTTTTGAGTGCACCACTGTGACAGTATTGTATATTACCCCCATGATACTGTATGTCCATATATCAGGCTGTAATATATCTGATATTTAATGCTACTTTTAAACTAGCATACTAATACCTCATATCTCTTCTTATTATGAATGAAATTAAGTCTTTTTTTTTTACCGACCTGTTACATCATCGTAACAGTTTGAGGGGAAGTGAGGTGAATCAAGAGAAGCTCACGCTGAGAAACGAGAGACGGAGAAAATGAAGAGATTTCTCACAGTCGGTGGATCGTCGGTGAATTCCCTTGTTGACCGCCGGAGCTTTGGTTGTGCAAATTTTTTGCTGCAGCAACAACATGGCAACTATAGTTCAGGATCTGCGTCCCCCCAGTCCTCCCCAGGCTCCCTACCCCTAAGATATTTTATTTGCTTCCACTCCAGAGAATCCATCGGGGATTTAGGTTTCATATAATTCTAAGACTCAGCGCTCAGATCCGAGAGAGAGAGAGAGAGAGATAAATTCATTTATCATTTTCAGACGTTTCATTTATTTTTTTTTTTCCTCCTCCAGTTTGATGCCTGATTGTGGCGCAAGATTTAGGGTCACTCACAGGGCAGATGCATCTGTTTTTTTTAGGAGACTGTGAGAGTAGAGTGACGCCACAGTGGTGGGGGTGGGGGGAAATCCCAAGAGGTTTAAGAAGAAAAGATTCGCTAGAATATTCACGATGTTTAACTTCTGGAATAAGCTCAGACAAAATATTATAGTTGGGTGAATGGTTTAAAGTGGCAGCGATGGCCGAGTTGATTTAAAACCACTTAGCTCTCAATCTGCAGCACTCTGAATTCCTCTTATCTAGTGCAGCGTATAACTTGCTCAACTTGCATCCGGATACACTGGCTACCCCGGCTGGATACTTTATCACCGCAAAAAACTTCAATAAATGTGTGGGTTAAGCCGGCTGCAGGGAGGCAGGCCGTCTCCCCTGCGAGGCAGGGTGGCTATATAAGATTTGCAGACACTCATTTTGGCTCAATGGTGATGTTTTTTTATTTTAATATTATTATTAATAAGTCCTCGAGCTTGCCGCTGACTTTTCTCTCGAGCCAACTGCAATCTCCTTACATGCAGCGCGGCGTTAAGTTCTCTCTCTAATGAAATGTGCTCAGTAACAGCTGCTGCCATCGCGTTGTGGTAAACATGTCACCGTGAGGGTCAACGCACCTTAAACGAGACAAGGACTTTCCTTGACACAATTACTTCTTGAAAAGTAGCGAATTTATCTAAACGTGTAATAATTCTTCGCTAATGTAATTGTGTGTATTGATCTGATTCCATGCGGCAAGAAAAGAGTTATCATCTATGAACAGTAGGGATCCCTGAGCAACTATTTATCTTTTATTAATAGTTTATATAAATAGAATCGAAGAAGTGAATGAAGCAACAGAGTTTATCGATGTTCTAACCTTCACCAATGCTCGTGAGCTTTTGCCATTTTATATACAAAGACGTTTCCTCTGAGAAGAGTATTCAACTACTGGCTACCTGGTGTGAAAAATGAATCGACTGGAGGGCTAGTTGTCATGGAATAACCATGCGGTGATGACTAAATAAAAAAACTCAAATGGAATATGCACCAGATATGTTAAACCAGTCATCGCCGTGACTTTCCAAACCGGAAAATACCAAAGGAATGTCGATTGTCGGTTGTGCTTGTTGTGGTGATGCTGCATCCAGCGCGGTGATCGGTTGGCAAGGTTGTGTGAGTCGGAGCCTCACACAACCAAGTTTCTTTTTTTTTTTTTTTTTTTGTGTCCTTTGAGTAGTATCTCAATCTTAGTAGAGGTCAGTGGCTTGACTAGATTTGTCAGTGTAACAAGAAGCGTTTAATAGCATTTTTTTTTTTTTTTACTTTAACAGCTTTCTGATCTTAATTTATCACCTCTGGGTTGTTTTTTCTTGCTTACCCAGCAGCCCTCAGAACTTTCCTTTAGGGAGTTAAAAGCTTCGTAATCGACCTTGAACCGTTTAGGCTGTGTGTGTATGTGTGTGTGACCTTTCAGATGCCATGCTAACACACACACTTGCACTTCCTGATCTTGTCCTCCACATTTGTAAGAGTGTGTCTATCCTCGGCGCTGGCTTTATTTGTGTTCTCCATAATGTAGATGATGAAATGTTACACATCCCTCGCTGGCGCTGCCCCTGGGCTCCGGGATCATTTGGAAGATGCAGTGGGCAATCTGTCACTGTCGCTTACTCGTTTGCTGCCGCTGCTTGCGGGACATGTGCCATATGCATGATGCACAAACGCATACAGTTTTCCTCGGCATTGCTTATTATAGTGTGCGTTTTATGTATATACAAACGTCAGCCATGTTTCTCAGCTGCAAAAAACAACCATATCTTTCTTTGTCAGTCGTCCTTCGATCATGTCTCTGTTTGGAACAAAAGCAGCAACATCTCTTTGAGTGAAACACTCGATCCTTTCATGTGCTCTTGAAGGTTATATATTGCGTCACGTGTTGTAGATCTTGTTATATATGTATAATCATATACTTTTTTCTGTTAGTCAGAACTGGCTCTAGCTATTTTGGTGTCCCGATAAGACACCAAACGCATTGTTAAAGACGAAACCTAAAGACGTTGGTGACATCTGTAGTCGTTCTCAGATGTGCCAAACTTCTCACGTAGTTTCAGTTGAACAGGTGATTGAATGATCTAATGTCTCGCCAAGACTGAAAATACATTATGTTTGCAGTAGGACCAAGGTGACATGGTACGATCTCGATGAGTCATAGCGATTAAATTCAGGTCGATTCTGATGAAGTGTTGTCTTTTCCACTGGGACACTGGGATGAAATGGTTGGAGGTTTTTTTTTTGGGCAAATTACTGTAGTTTAACTCAGAACTTCAGCCACGGCTCGATTTGAATCCTACATGAATGTTAACTTGAAGTCACGTGGTGTCTTACAGAGGTGGAAAAACAACAAAAAAGTAAAAGTCAAAAGTTTCAAAGGTGTCAAACGTACACGGATGGCATCTCCTTCCACTGGCATCATCAGTGTCAATGTCAAAATACCACTGAGCAGTAATAAGGCAGCGGTTTATTCTACAGCACATCCAGGAGCATGTGAAGCTGTCAGGAAGACAGACTGTCAGAGGTGAAGTTGACACATTGCCTTCCTCCTCGGTGTCACATGCTGACGAAGCAGGGCAGATCTGTCTGCTGCTGATGGAGTCCGACGAGCCACTACTTTTATGTCTCCGCGCCGGCGGAAAAAAAAAAAAAAAACCCACGGTTAGACCGTTTGTTAGAGAAGCAGAGCGTCGACGTGTCTGTGCTCTGTTTGCAGCTGTGTGGACACTTTGGATAATGTGTTAACATGCCATATAAATAAAACAGACTGGAGCTGTGGGTTATACGAGTTAATATTTACAAAACTCTTGAGGAAGCGGAAAGTAAATTCTAAGCACAAGGCTGAGGAGCTGTAAGTGAGCTGTATTTCTTCCTCCACTGAATTTAACCTGTTAGTGAAATGTTGTTGTAAATCAGGTTTTAATTTGTCTTAACAGGCAGTTATACAGCGCGCGGGGCCTGTGGCAGCCTGTTAATGCCCCTTTAGACTATGAGACAACAATGACAGCAAGTTTATCGCTTGTCACAGGCCGACTAGACGGGTGTGATGAAACCTGGATCGTTGTCCCGCTCGGCTCTATTAAACCAAAACCGAATCGCTGACAGGTACATGTTGTGGATTCGTTATTTTTTTATTTATTTATTTAAACACAAACCAAGCAAAACTTGCAAATTTGGTTGCGCTAAAACCTGACAACCACAGTCTCGCTAATAGCTACTGAGATGACGCAAGTATAACTAAGTGGCTCAGGAGTTTGTTAATTACAAGCAACAGTTTCAAGAACTGTGGGAGGAAAAAAAAAAAAGTTTTTAAAGTGACGTCAGAGTGTTTCTGCTGCCAAAGTCGTAAGTAGTTCATGTCTGATGGGCTCGGTGCGACTGCAAAGTTCATTCATAGTCATGTGAAATATTAAACAGGATGTGGATCGTCTTTGTTATAAAAGACATTGCAGGATTTAGTGTTTTATTTCCAGTTCTGCTCACAGAGTCTCCTCATGTTGTTCTGAGTTGCAGTTTGCTCAGTAGAAAACCACTGATCTATAAAAGTATCGACTGTCTTTATCGGTGCAGTTTTATGGTAAACTAGTTTGTCCATGAGGGGATCCTGTATAGTTAGTATTGTCAACTATTTTTGTTTTTTTATGTAATCAGTCAAATTAGTTAGTTTTTGTCATATTTAGTCATTCAAGTGAAGTAGATGGGCGTGACTTAGACTCCCCATAGAGCTGTGTAATGACTTAGATTAAGCTTCTGTGTATGAGGCTTCAGATCTGTTTGTGCTTCCTGCTGTTTTTACTGGTTTTACAATACAAATACAATACAAATGATTTTGAATTCTCCAGCAATGAAAAAACATTTCCCGGGGACTCAGTTCAGTTCTAACTCCATAGCTCCGTGTCTGTTGTAATTATTATGTTTTCTTATCTTTATACCTCAAACCATTTGGAGTTAATGTACATAACACAGAATACAACTCCTCAGGGTGAAATATCTCTCTTTTTGCCCGTCAAAAGAGCTGATCTTTCTTTCATTACGAAATAAACGTCTGTAAACGCAGCCGAAATGTAGCGGGTCGCCTCTCAGTCACAGCCAGCCACTCGTCGTAGAGTCGTCCTTATTGAAGTGCTGTCCACAGCCAGCAGCAGCAGCAGCAGCAGCAGCAGCGGCGGCGGCAGCAGCAGCAGCCAAACAAGACCTGGACCGTCTCCAAATCGCAGCAGGCAGGCACAGACTGCTGTCATCCCCCCACAACATGCTCCTCTAAAAGGGTTGACTGTCTGTTTTAGTGGGCCAGTTGTTTCTGAGACAGTAGCGGCGTGTGTGTGTATGTGCGTGCGTGCGCACTCTCCTTCAGCTTACAGATCTAGCCTCACCCTACATCCCCTTTGTCTTGTTTCATTCAGCAGCTCTTGATTCAGGTACACAGTGAATCCAGATTCTGCTGACTCTGATGAATATTGCATGTGTTTGGGGGCGAGCCTGAGGACAGGTTGTAAAACTTCCATGGTTCCTTTAGAAGCGGGGGACCAGCAGGGAAGCAAAGTTGGGAGACTAACTGCCTTTGAAGGCTTCATACTGTTCGTGTCAGGACTGGGTTTAACTCTTCCTTCTATATAGGACACTGGATTTAAAGTTCAACTAAAATTATATTGCATGATTTTTTTTCTTTTTCTGCCTCATGATATCCACATTTCACTGAGTCACACATCATGTACATGTACATTGTTTTTTTCTCACCAGGTCATCCAGGGTCACTCGCTTTTGCCGTCCAATTTTACAAATCTACGAGGCTGCGAGGGGTTACTGTCTTTAGATTCCACTTCCTGTCCTCCTGAGAGTTGTGTAATCGATTTGAGTTTGTATGCACATTTAAAGATGAGTGATGAATGATGGCCACAGACTGCTGACTGCATCTGTACACTGGATCAGGGGGGAATAAGATTAGGCTCGGAATGAAGTTTGGGTCTCATTTAAATGGTAAATACTGCTTGTGCTGTGTTACATTAAGTCATTTTTCCATCTAACAAGTAACAATTATATTCATGATTCATAAATCTTCCTCTTTTTTTTGTTTTTTTGGATGAGTACACTGTGTGAATCAATTAATTGTTTTCTCTGAAAAATGTCAAAAAATAGTGGGAAAAAAAAAACCACTGCAGTTTCTGAGAGCAAGTGAGTGAAAGGTGAAGATGTCTGACCAAACCCTAATGGTCCTCACTTTATACAGCCTCTTATCCACAAACTATGTGGCAGCAAGTCGGTAAAATAGTCCAGGTGTCTGTTTTTTCCAGCTCCTTCTGGGAGGATCTTGATGTCTTCCTAAACCAGTTTTTTCTGGGTCTGCCCTGAAGTCTCCTACCAGTGGGCCTGCACAGAAAACCTCTAAAGGAAGACGTCCAGGAGTTCATCCTGATTGGATGCTCGGATCGTCTCAACCAGAGCTCCATCTGTGCTCTGAGCTCCCTCCAGATATCTTAACTCCCCACCTTATCTTTTGTGTTTGCAATCTCGTTCTTGACCATGGCTTTATTTCTTGGGTGCTTGATCCCTCCTTATCAACAAAAATTCCCAATTCCCAGTCCCAAAGTCCCAATTCATGAGTGTGTTTAACCGCATGTCAACATTGCAAACATCACCTTACGCGCAATGAATCATGAATTTGAAGGAGCCATTGAAATGTGCCCTACTTGTGAACCTGACCTGCAATAAATGTGTGATTGAATCCAGGTGATGACGCTAGATTGGATCAGCCGGACGGACACGGGGCGGTCGTTCTGAACTTTTGCGATTGTTGTCAGACAGGAGATTAAATTCAACCCCAACCCGAAAGAAGCAATCCACCCCTCGGCCTCCAACGTGCAGGTTCTTACTCTCATTCCAGTCGATAGAACAACATCATTTGCAAATAACCAGACAGTTATGAGGATGCAGCTCTGAAGACGATCCTACCAGCACACACGCTCCGCTCGATCACATTCCCATGGTTATGGTTGTAGTAGCAATAGTGATTTTTTTTTCCCCCATTACTTCTTGTTTCCAGTGAGTGTAGTTTCTCTGTTGTTCTATGAATTTAGGTTATGAGAGTTTATGTTGGCATGAAAAGGTGATTAAACTCTCTCCTCCCTCTAAAGTGTCAGTAAAGCCAATTTCAGTGGATTTTTACCACGTTGTGTTTTTATGGAGCTTTGTTGCTTTGTGACTGTGTGTTTAACAAGCAGAACACTTCCTCTTTGTGTGTGTGTGTGTGTGTGTGTGAGAAAGCTACTGCTGGGGAAATGTTGGGCCGTACTCGGCACAGTCCTGAGTTGCCGACGCTACTGTTGTTTCTCACTGCAGTAACTATGTAACTGTTCTCTCATAAGAACAGATAAATGTTGTCTTGTACATATAAAATTCAAACATAATGAGACAGAAATCTGGGCAAGATCTTCCACAGAGAACAGGTTGGTAGTAACACAGTTTGATACAGTTTTTGAACATTCACTTAGTACCTTGAAATCTGGAGAGCCACATCTGAAGATGTAATTTCTGTTCTTATTTCGGGTTTGGCCATGGTGCCAGTAGGTCAGGCAAGGTAGTCCAGGTGTCTCAGAATGTCCTTGGACTTTAAATGTCACTTTCTGAAACGGACAAAATGGCATTCATGCTCACCTCATGCAGCAGCAGTGAAAATAGGAAGAGTGTGAACTTTCAAGTATCCCTTTATCACACACACACACACACACATAACCATGTTTTTGTCAATTTTTCGCCTTCAAGGGAAGGCAACTTCATTGCATATAGATGACAAAGATGAGCAAAGATGTGCAGTGTCATGGAGAGAGACAGGAGAGGAGTTGTTTTTTTTTTTTTGAAGTTTTAGGGAGGTCGATTCATTCATTGCCCTTCAATGCATTCAGACCAAATATCGTCTGGCCTTTGTTCACATGAAACACACTGAGGCTTTAAAGTATTCTGTCGTTCATCGCTGCTCTTTCACCCTACACACATTTTTCAGTGGGTGGACTTGTTCGACATCAGATGCTAGAGCAGCTTTTTAATTCTTCTGTATTACTCTAAGTGTTATACATCTCCAGAACCACTTTCTTCCTATTGTTTCAAATGTTTCAATTTTCATTGATGGATGGACCAAAGACAGAAACCTGTAGCAGCTATCAATCCACTGTGGACTGCAATGCATCAGTGTCTGTTACCATCCATTTCAGTACAGCACATTGGAAGCAGATTAAAGGGTCATTTCTCTAACTCACTGAGTAATTACCAGTTTTAATTGCTCCCAGTCAAGGGAATTAGCTAAGGCCCTCTGTTGTGCACTCTCTGTTTCCTCTGTCATTGTTCCACATCCTCCAGTTTCGGGCTTAATGACATCACAGAAGTCAATTAGGGTTTAAAAAGACTGAAGGAAGCCTCTTTGTTCTACCTGAGTATTAACGTAGAGGCGAATGGAGGTCCTTAAGGCTTTCTCTGAGACTTAGTATTTAGTTGCTTCTGTGGAACTTTTGACTAATTGTATGGCTGTTTCCTTTATTGTCATTCTTCATTTTGAAGTGTTGCTTCCAACTACAAAGTTAAAGCTGTGTTTTAAAACCCAATAATGAATTCACTCTGCAGTGTTGTTAATAAAAGGGAGGGGGAAAAAAAAGAGGCATTTCAAATTCAAGGGCACCTTGCAGCGGTAGTTAATGCTGCAGTCCCAGGTCTTAGATTTAAGACTAAATTCTCAAAATTTGATGTCTGCTACGACGTGTCTTCCAACCGTCCAAAAAACACAGAGAATACCGATGTGCCGTTGGAAGCAGTTCCTCAACACAACTCCTACTAATTCCATTAGTTTTATTGGAATTAGTCAATTTTAAATGTATCAGTTTGCAGTGGAAGTTTCAAGGTATTGCGACAACATATTTAACTCTTTTAACTCTATTTAACTCTACGTTCTGGTCATGATTTGAGAGAAGTTTTTGAACTGCAGAAAGTCTTAGTGACATCTGCCGCTGAACTCATTTTATTAAAGTGATGGTACATTGTAATTTGAACCCAGGGGATATTTCACCACGCATACCAGTCGAACACCCCCTCAAGATTTCTTTCACGTTGGTCAAAGTAATATCGAGTTTTACCGTCTTTTGTTTTCACAGCCAAATAGCTAACAATGAGTAAATGGGGCAATCAGCCAAATTTATCTAAATTGCTATTTTTTTAACCACTAATAAGGCTCAAAATATCACTTCACTTAAGCAGTAGCATGAACAAGGTCCCTGCACATAAACCAAAGTAGTGATAACTTAGTAAATGTACTGAGAGTTTATTAAAAAGACTGTTTTACATGACCTACCCAACGTCTTGTTTTCTTAACAAGTGGTGATGAAGGGTGTTCCAGATCAGCAGATTCATCATTTTCCTGAACAACAGGTTGTTGTGTCCGTGAAGAGCGAGGAAAATGTCGAATCAGCTGATCTAGAACAACATGAAAGGTGTTCCAGATCAGCAGATTAGTCGTTTACCTCGTGTTTTTAATAAACTCTCTTTACACTTACAAAGTTATCGCTACTCGAGGTTATGTGTAGGGACCCTATTCATGCTGCTGCTGAAGTGAAGTGATATTCTTAGCTTTATTAGTGGTTAAAAATAGCAATTTGTATACGTTTGGCCAGCTGCCCCATTTACTTTCATTGTCGGTCAAACTCAATATTACTTTAACCAATGGGAAATAGCTCTTGGGGGGGGTGTTTTGATGTGTGTGTTCAAAGCACTGTTAACAAAATGCTACACAATGAAAAGGATGAAAACTGCACTTCCTCGAGTCCTCACACTCCAGCACACTCCCCCAGTTAGGAGTTGATTGGAATGGGTGAGAAACAGGCGCCGATTCCTCCTTTTATAGTTGGATGATCTGAAGAAACCCGTTTTGATCCTGTCGCGACGATGAAAACGCTTCAAAGTGGCAAAAGAAAACGAGAAGCAACTTTATATTGTTTTCTCTCTCGTTACACTTTTGTCTCCAACTGTAGTTGTGCAATAACAAGTACAGTCACTTTATTGCATTGTGTGACTTCGGTTTATTTAACACTTATTTGTACACCTACACAGTCAGCCGAGTATCTGTGTCGGTAAATATTAACGTCTCGACTCAAAGTTTTATTGAATTGTTGGTGGTTTTCCTCCCAACACTGGAAGAGCTCACTCTGAGCGTCCTCATGCCTTCACTCACCAAATGTGATTACTGGACACTGAAAAAACGATTAACTTCCTGGTTAAGGTTCAGCCGTATTAATTTACTGCAGCTGCTGGAATGTCCTTGTTCAACAAGTGCACAGATAAGCGTTTCAAATACCAATTAGCACTGTTTTTTTCCCTCTCACATGACATCGCTTTCCAAACCCGGGATTCACCTGTTAGAGAAAAAAGAGGATTCATTGGTGATGTCCAAACCAGAAAAAAAAAACAAGTAATGGAATTGATAAAATCCTTTTTTTTCTAGCCAGAGATACTCATCTGATTCTATTTCAAAATAATTCTCTCCCTTTTTTGGACGGCAACAATCGCATCCTCTGACCCTAGGACCGTTGAATAGAGGGATTTCTCTGCCCCAGTGGCAGTTTGATATGAAAAAAGTAAAAAAAATAAATAAAAAAATAAAAAATATCTGTGAATAATACATAGGAGTATTATGGTGTAGTTGATAACCTGAAAGAATAGATAGGGTGGTGGACTGAGTATTCAGGGGAAAAAAAAAAGACAAGTTTTTTTTTTTTTTTTTTTTCTGAGATAAAACATTATGCAAATTAGGACTAATCCATATTCCACCACCTATTATACTCACTTTTTATCTCTTTTTATCTTCGAACAATACAACAATACAACAGACATCCTCCTGCCAAATATAGTCCAAAACATCCAGAGCCTGTTTGTAAGTGTATTTGCTATTTGGGCAAAGACACATGCAGAAAACATGAAAAGTTGAAAAGAAAGAGAGCTGATAAGATACAGACAGTTTCATATTGTGCTATAGACTGAGTTTCCATTACAATCTGAACTAAGCTAACTAAAGTTTTAACAGAAAATTTTTTTAAAGACTTTAAATTTAAGACAGGCCATTAAAGACTCATTGTTGTACAACAAAAAAAAATGAACTGTTTAACCTGGGTTATTTTCCATTTGTGTTATGAAATGTGCAGCATTTTACACAATAATAAGGAAAACTGCATTTCCTTGAGTCCTCACACTCCCCGAGTTTATAAGTTGATTGGATAAACAGTTAGTTCTCGTCTCCTTGTCTCTTTTCTTCAGTGCCTCGTGTTTGAAGACGCTCCCAATGGCGTGAAGGCGGCGCTGGCCGCTGGGATGCAGGTGGTGATGATCCCCGATGACAACCTGGACCCCGGACTCACCCTGGAGGCGACGCTGCGACTCCGGAGCATGGAGGAGTTTTTGCCTGAGCTCTTTGGTCTGCCTTCGTACGACTGAGCCTCGACAAAACCGGAACCTCGACCGACGCAGTCTAATAAAACGGCCGAAGCCGGCGTCCTTTACGACGTCGTAGGTGACTGCTGACAAATGGGACATCATATCACTGAACTGTACCTTTAAGCTTTCTTGTTTTATCACATGTATTTTGTCATTCAGGCCACACTGGTGTCAGGATATATTGAGATAACAACAGTTTATTTAGAACAAACTAAATTCTATTCATTTTCCGTTGTTCCAGGCTCGAGACAGAGAAATCATAACTCCGTGCACCACAAGAAAGAGAACAAATGTCTTTTTTGTAAGTGACATAATGTGTGTTATCAAACCTCAGATAACTATACTGTCATCAGCAGCAGCTCTGCTCTGTTCTGTTCATCATAAATGTGCCATTTTAAAATGAAGCTGGTGTCTTGAATAGCTGAGTATTTTTCACAAAAGGAAAAAAAAAAGAAAGATTTTCCATTTATAATGTGCCGTTCGAGGTTTTGGTTCAAATAATAGACGTCTTCCATTTCCAAACAATCCTGGATTTGACTGTGTGTGTGTGCGTCCCTGTGCAAAGTAAGACGTGGGCTCAGGTCTTGGGTCAGGGTTTGGGTTTGTGTCGATACGGGTTTGGAGGCAGCTCTTGAACACACACAGCGGATCAGCCTCGACTCGCCAAAGACACTGTTCCTCTCCTCGCTGTAATCCAATTAAGAGGTTGTGAGTTGTCTTCACTCTTTCATCTTGTGCGCATGTCTCACTCTCTGTCTCTCGGCGCCGACTACCTTACACATGTAACCGCCGTCTTGCTGAGCGGGCTTTAACCAAGGTCCCGCTGGACGAGCCTGGTGCCGCGGCTCCCTTCAGGCTGCTCAAATAGGATTTCATTTCATTCTAGTCCTTGTGCTTTCCTTCCTGGCTCTTCATCCTCGAGGATGGGATGGGGACGGTAATCTCCTCAGCTGCTCACACTTTCGGGGTTTTACATATCTTTCACCCCCTTCTGGCCTCGAGTTTCTTTTTTTCCTGTCGGAGTGTTTGTACTTGTTTGTCTCGTGGTCTTGTCACTTTGTGAAGGAAATGTTGTAACAAATATCTGTACTTTAACTTTTTAGATTTAAAAATTTTGAGGACGGGGACAAAAACTGTGTTCAGTCTGAAATTGTATGATTTTATATATGTATTTATGTGTGTTTGTGTGATTATATCTGTGTGCGTGTGTGTGTGGTCTAGGTATCCCTACATTGTGGGGACTTAAATCTATTTACACACTTACTTTGTGTGTGTTTGTGTATATATGTGTGCGTGTGTGTATAATATGTGTTTGTGTGATTGTATGTGTGTCTGTATCTGTGTGTGTGTGTGTGTAGGTATTCCTACATTGTGGGGACTTAAATCTGTTTACACCCTTACTTATGGGGGTTTGACTCCCTTATGGGGACAGAAAGCAGGTCTCCATAATGTAAAAAGAGACATTTTAGTTGTTGTATTGATTGTGATTTAAGGTTTGGTTGTGGTTAGGGTCAGGTTTATATAGAGGTTTGGCAGGTAGTAGTAACAATTGAGCAACAGTCTCATTGGGTGACCAGGAAAAGAATGCAAGTTGATGAATTGTCCTCTGAAGTTATGACAACCAGACTGTGTATGTGTGTGTTTGATGGACTTCATTTGACATTTTACCTATCATGCCAAAATGTCAAACTTTAGCAGCTGTATCGGTCTTTTCACTCTTCATAACAACGTCAGAGTGTGAATTCTGCGTCTTGCTTTTGTTTAAGAACAAACATTACGTGTCATCAGCGTCATTAGCATGTGTGTACACAACAGTGTCATCAGCGTACGGACCGACACTGATCCTGGAGATGTAAACATTGTTATATAATGTGAATGTTATCACACTGTATATCATTACCTTAAACACACCACATCCTGCTAGAGAGATGGAGACATCAATGCCAGTGCTCTGGATGTTAAAAAAAAAAAATCTTTGTAAGTTTAGAAGCTAAGTAAACTTGTCACGTACAGTTTACTGGCTGTGTAGTCAGATAAGAACCAATTATACTTGATCACTGCAGGGTTTACTGTGACACTGATGAAACATATCAGACTTCCTGTTTATGACTCTTTTTCTTTTTATCAAAGAACCACATTTTACATAAAATAATACCTTGATATCGTAGTAGCTGTGTGTTGACAAAGCATTTGTGCTGAACAAAAACAAGAAGAAGAGCTGCGGGCAACTCGACTCTCTTCAAACTAAATCCAAATCCAAAACGGCTTCATGCGGAAATATCTGGAGAACGTGGAACAACTGTAACTTAACCTGCTGTTTGTCTTACTCTGCTGTAAGACTGTTCGATCATAAACTGGATTTTTAGCTTTACCTTCCATATATTGTTATTGCCGTTTGGGGGTGAGGTAGCCTAGATAATAAGTAACACAGACAGCAATTACTTTTCTGCAGTGTTGTTTTCTTTGGCATCTTTCTCTTCATATGTTCAAACTCTGACCTATTTCGAAAATCATCCAAAAATTATCCTAAAGACCGGACACCACATGCCAAGAAGGGTAACCTGGTTTATGTGGTTCAGTGTAAAATGAACTGCAATTAACTCCACAGTGTGGAAACGAAACACATGGCTCAACAAAGAAAAGCAAACTCCTCAGGCCAGAACTTGGTGAAAAGGAACTGAAGGACAACTGGAGGACAAGGGACACTCCTTTAAAGATGCAGATGGACATATTTTGGACAGAGAAGATAGATTATTTGAAAGAGAAATCTGTTCTGCACATCTTTAATTACTTCCAAGAAGATTTAACAAGTCATCAGCCTCAGGTGGAAACAAGTGTGGACTAGTGATGTGCGGCTTTAAGAGCCAATTCTTTGTCACAAACGAGAAGAGCTGACTTTTGTCAGGAAGAGTTGAATCTTCAGCCGACAGCCGCTCCTGCTCCATGCAGGCAGGGGCGGACTTTATTTTAATGGGCACACCATGTGGCCAATCACATGCGAGGACAGACTGAGGAATATTTTAAATATGAGGACTTCGGAAAAAATTAAATTGGACAAAAAACGAAAGAGAGGCAGCATCTGGCGACATTTGAAAAACATTAGAGACTTCAAAGCAGAGTGCCACATATGCACATTGAAAATAGCATAAAAATTAGGCTTTTATGAAAACACTGAATGAAAGATTGCTTACCAATACAAAAAAACACTTGTAACTGCTAAATTAGGCTAAAGTAGAGGGCTCGGAGTGATACTAAATGAAGAGCCGTTTGGGAGCCGTAAGAGCCGGCTCTTCTGAGGGAGCCGAAGGAAAAGAGCTGAATCTTTGAAAAGAGTCGCATTTCCCCATCACTAGTGTGGACGCTTAACCTCAGGTTACTCGTTACAATAAACAGGAGCTCCAACTGCCGTCTCTGAGCACTAGATATCTGGGAATCCAACACTTTATATCAGAAGTGAAGAAGACTCTTGGATGAAAGTGAAACGTCTTCAAGATTAAACTGTATCAGATACAAAGACCTGAACCTCCACGGGCGTCTTCAAAATAAAGCATGAACAACACTAAGCAGAGCGGCACCGCCTGTTACATTTCACAACCGCTGCCTTTAGGCCTGTTGGCTCTTTGATTCCACTGTACGGCAGGTCAGCCTTAGAAATGCCCTCCACCTGTTAGAAAAACCCACAGTATCGCTAGAGGCTGCGCCCTATTTACGGTTTATCTGCGAAATGAATTTGCATTCTTTGCACCATCTTTGGCAGTCAACCTTCTCTTTTCTCCCACAGCCACAAACCTTCTCCACTTTAATTCTGCCCGTGAGTGAAAAGAGAGAGGAGACAGTGGCGGCGGAGATAGCTCCCTGACATGTTTCCCAGGCCCCTGTCCTCGTCTGTGTTCACGACTGATAGGCGAGAGTGGCTGTGGGACACATTCATCTTCAATGTCAGGTTTTATATCCGGATTTTTATCAGAGCTTCAGACGAGCGGCTCCTCTACAGGCAAAGTTAAGGAAAAAAAAAAAAGAAAACACTGGACACCACTGAGAGATATTGTTTGGATGACCTCATTTTAAACATTAGAGCTTTTCTCTCTCCCTCCCTTTTTCTTTTCGTCTTACGAGGTTGTGAACGTCCCACTGAACTTAATGTGGATGAGCAGAATGGAGAAAAAAAAAAACTTCATCTGATAATAATTCACACAGGCCTCTTCTTCTGTACGTTTCCTTCAATCTCATCCTAGACCTGCGGCGTCAAACGATACAGCTTGAATGTCACATCTTTGAGGAGTGGAAATAGTATTTTGTGTTTTTCCTCAAGGGATTTTGGTAGGAAATGTCCTCACCGAACTGAAGGAAATGAATTAAAGATACAGGAAATCCACTTAAACAACAGTGATTTCAGTATTTAAGTCAATTAAGTGGTTAGAATCGAATTAGAAACATTCATAAGTCGTCTCATTAAACCCTTCTTTACTTTTCGAGACTTGGCCAAAATGGCACAAGGTGGGAGAACTTTAGATGGATTTTTATATTCGAAACTAACACATATCTCAAGTCAGCATATCTCCAAAGCGCAGAACCATGCCTGGACTGCCAAGAAGGGTAAAGCATAGAAGAATGCCAAGATCTGATGGAAGCGCTTCTGCTGGATGCCATTTTATATTCTGCAGCCAAAGCACGCAACCTCGGCTTGAACCGAAAGGGATTTTATGGAGATGAAGATATTGAAGGCGTCTGACTGCGTGAAGCACTTTTGTCTGTTGCCTGTTGTGTGATAGGACGCGGATGCATTCGCGTTCTTCCTCCGCTTGAGACTCGACGCCTTCCTCTGTGATTCCAACCGACCGACCGACCTCATGTTTTATTCAGCCCCGCTGATGAGAGAATACTTTTGATTACAGAAGCAGGTGAGAGCAAGGACAACGTTGGGTAGCAGATTTGTGAAACGCAAAGAGTTTAATGCACAATTAACACCAGACGATATCAGATTAACATGTTTGTCAATAGTAACTCTGTATTAAATTGTTTGTGTTGCCTCTTGGCCTATGGAAGTTTGATATCAGATTTATATACACACAGACAGACAGATGAGCTTGCTCACTCACTCATGCTCGTAATGGAGATTTTTTTCATTCATGCCCATTTCCATGCCAAGGACTTGTATCTGCAACCCTGATGGGAGTAGAATGAAATATTGGTTTTGGGAATGACGTGGGTCTTGTGCAATGGTGTCTGCTCTCTTGTTGAGTTCTGATAAATTAGAATTTAGGAGATCAATTACTTTGGATGCAGCGTGGATGACGCATATGAGCTTATTTCTGTCTGTGGCTGTTAGCATGTTAAGAAAAACACTGTGAGCAGTAGAGGAGAATGGGTTTGAGTATGCTCTTGTACATCAGGAGAAGGACTAGGTGACCAGGGGCAATGATGAGTGCTTTGAGTTCACAGATAGATGAGAGTCTCTGTTGGCTTTGTTGGTGGATGATAGTGGGTGTGTTGCTCAAAGCTTAGTTGATTGTCCAAGGTCCCAGTCCAAGGTAGTTGAAACTATCAGTGGTTTCAACAGATTCATTGTTATTGTAGGTTTGGTCATGGGTTATGTCAGTCGCTGTATTTGAACTTAAATCACATCTGAAACACAATTTTTCTTTGGTTTGCTCACTTGTTGCTCTATACAAACTAATTTTGAACATCCAAAGTGTTTTTTTTAATTCAGATGTATTCATATATGTTGAACATCTGTGATAGAAGTTACTGGTTCTCTCCTAAAACTAAGACTAAAATGAAAACCTATTTCAAAACTATCAAAACCCAATTTTTTTTTGCCACCGCTGGATACGCCTCCACCCAAACCTCAACAGCTCTTCATAAATGTAGCACTTTATCAATTCACAGAACGCTAACATGTAATTTAATTGTATTGAGGCATAGACAGTGTTACAGGAGCCCAGTTTTGTTTATACCTTTTACTAAAATGACCCCATCAAACATTTATAGCATTGTATACTTTTATTTTTTTTAGCCTGCAATGGTCTGTGGAATTATTTATGTCAGGAATTGATTCTTGACTTAATTTTTAATCACATCTATATCACATTTACATCTATCCGCTCCACGTTGCTTTTCCACTCGTTTGACACAGCCGGCGTTAATCTGGCGAGGGAATAGTCCTTTTGGTATGCCTCAGCAGATGTTCTGCCTCAGCTGCGATATCACACTTTTGCACATCATCACTGCGTCCTCAAAGATTCTCTGTGGTGGAGGGCTCCACAAGAGTCAATAGTGATCTAATGTAGAAAGGAAAATGAAAGGAAGCCCATGAATACTTAACACAGGCTTTCCTGTGAAGAAGAACAGTGACAAACGAGCTAACCGAGCATCAGCATCTCATTTCCACAGTCCTTCTCTTTGTTTCTTTTTTATCTCTCGGTGTTAAGTCTCACCTCTTTTAAGGCGAACACCATGTGGCTAAAAACTTCCTGTTAAAACAGCTTAAATTGAAGCATTGCAAACGAGCGTTGCGTAAAACGCTATTCCCATCCCCGTTCATCAGGAGCGCCATGTAGCCGACTGCACCAGCCTCCCATTTTACGGAAACGCCTTCGTGTAACAGCTGCAATGAAAGGAACTGAAATATAAATGTATACAGCTGAGAGAATATCACAGTTATCACAGAGGAGCAAATGACACAGTGAAGGTCGTCTGGGTTCATTCAAAAGAGCCTCTAGTGTCACAGTGAACACAACAGGATTCACTCTTAATTTTTATGATGTAAGTGGTCAGGTTGTGTTTCAGCCTATACTGAATACCACTCAAATACCTTTTCATTTGAAGTTATAGCTTATATAAATATTAACTATAACCACTGGTTTGGAGTATTGTGGATTATCACTATAGCATGAGCTATATCCCCCCAACTTGATGAGGAATGACAATGATTGGGCAAAACAAAAACACCCCACCATACTAATGGCTAGAAAACACCCTCATATTTACTGCAGGATTAATACTAAATCATTTGACACATGACTAATTCCCCTTCTACCTGACCAGCGAGGTACTATTTGTTTATAAGCCTTTATTGTAAAGCAGCCTTTAATGACCCGTGCTCCGGGCTCTCCTTTGTATCCTAATGGACAGTGAGGGATGCTCCTCGTTCCTCCATTTAAATGGCTGTATCAGTGCTCTGCTGAGTGGCTGGGAAAGGCCCCTCAGAGCTCCATTTTTGGTCTCAGAGCTCGGCTTTGATAATTCACTGAGCAGCAGGTTGTCAGTACTCTAGGGGCCAACAAGGTCGATGGAAGTGTTTCTCCTCTGGGCCGTCACCTGCCAAGATGTCAATAGCTCTCAAACCATGGCAACACGCTGCGTTAAACAAGTCCAGTTGTTTGCTCTACAAGCATCCTTTGAAACGGCTTTTGAACAGTAGTGGCAGTTTTACTTTATCCATATTTTTTGATACACTTGAACAGTCCACATACAGTAGGTGAAGGACCTATTGAACCGTGGGGATGCTTTAAATATGGATGGGAACGTACCTGGCTTTTAGAAGAAATGTTAGATGATACTCTGATTGGTTTAATGTGTTCCACCCATGATTAATTCAGAGACCACAGCACCCACCAACTATCCTTTTCTGCCTTTAACCTTAGGACCAACCATGAATTGTTAAAACCCTCTTCTCTTTAAAACTTTCAGTGATAAAGCAAACTAATTCCCTCAAAAAAAAAAAAAAACTAAAACTCTGACCAGATTGCTAACGTAAATATCCAGATGCAGGTCCACCTGCTGGTTATTTCTGCCTGGTGTACCTCCAGCTGTGGGCCTGTCATCCCCCCCCCCCCCAACCCCCCACCCTCCTCCACTTCTTTACTATTACTTTGTGTAGATAATAAACATGTTCCAATCATTTCTTTTGTGATGTGTATAGTTTCAGGCAGAAAAAAGGAACATTTGTCTTAGTGCTGCTGTGAGTAAATACTGACACAAAGAAGATCGCTTATTGTGGTCACATCCACTGATTTAGCGTTACCATTCAGCTTGAATGCACATAAAATGAGACATTTAGTCAGATAATTAGTAAAACTTTTACACCATATGTTGAAAATCTGTTATTGTGACCCTTATCGTGACCTAACTCTAAAGTCCTGACAAAAAGAAAGGGAAACACTGGTGGTGATAATTAGAGTAAAATTCTTCATACCCAACTCCATAAGCCAATAGACAAGGAGATAACGAGGTAAAAAATACAAAACAATATCTAATACAGTCTTATCTGACCAACACAGCTAATGTGAGTTGAATATGGTGTGCTCCAGTCGTCCAACATCCCTTGCACCTTGCAGGCAAATTAAGAACAAAGATAAGAATAAAGAGTTGAACACCTTTCACATATTGTGCTGTTACTTAGGGAACCCCTTGTTATGACAATGCAGCGAATTAATAAAGATCAAAGAGTTGTCGTCGTCGTAAGCAATGAGAGAGGAAGTGCGGCTAAAAGAAGACTTCAAAAATATTACAAAATTGAGATTGATGCTAATTGCTTTGAAACTGAACAGTTCAGCTGACATTAGGTTCGTCCACTCCCAATTTAAATTCCTCCAGGACCTCCATCCTTGATAACTCATGTGTCCACTAAATTTTCCTGCAGTGGCGGCTGCTGGTCTCTCAGACAGGAGAAGCTCATTTTAGATGGACATTATAAAATGTATCCTATTGCAGCCTGACAGTTACTAATAAAAGAAAAGTTTAATTGATGCTGCATACTAGCACGCTAACTAGCAGGCTGTAGTTTCCCTTTACAACTTGACTAGGAGATATGATTATGAACGAACTAACAAAACATTAACAATAAAATCAATAACCTCATGGTAATTAGTGTGTTTTATTTACAGTGTAATATGTAAAATGAGTTAAAAACCACTCTCGATAGATAGCACGTTGTCCCACGACTTTACTCTGGGAAATATGTTAGGCACTGAATTCTACTACGCTCAGATGCCGATGTTTGTTTCCAAATCTCTGCCAATCAAAAAGGCTTCAGCCTGTTAGACAGTTCCATTAATCATCATGCGAAAGCCTGGCCCCCAGTGAAGCTTCAAAGGGTATGACGATTTTCAGCGTTTATCCAATCACCACCTGGCTTTGCTGCATTGGAAAAAAAAAAAAAAAAAAAAAAAAAAAGCATAGAAAACCATAGAAGCTCATTGTCATTCAACATCATCGGAAAATCACGTCAGACAAACGGAGTGAAAAATACTTCATGAAGTTAAACACATTCTAGGATGCTTCTAGTTTTAAGATAATGTCAGTCCCAATTTAATGTAAGTTTAACCATACATATTTGACCATTTATTGTGTGAAATGTTAGAGGAAGTTTGGCTTCGCTTGTTGTCTCAGAGCAGTCTTCCCTAGTTTCCTGTCAACCAGGACAGGGACTATACGACAAAGGAGCATTTTCACTTGCTGCTGGTTGTTGCTGGAATGTGACACTTTTTCACAGCCTGTACTTTGGCACCAACCACACTTGACCCTCAGAGGTGAGATCGATTATGGTCACCTGTGCAAACTCGTAGGTAAGTCTTGTCCTCATGCAGATTAAGTACCGAAACCCAGTGGTGAGGAACAACAACCACAAACTGGTGACTTCCCCGAACTGTGGCTGTACTCCTGCTCTGATTGCTCTAACCATGATGTAATGCCAATTAATTCTCACAGAGAAACACCCAAACAACTCAATACACCAGTGATTACTGTATACAAAGGGTAACTTATCAAACTCCTGCCAGGGACCTGGTACTGACTGGGTGTTTCGCAAGAGAAAAGAGAACAGCGTCGCCTTATTTTGTGCAGTAACACCTCCATTCACACAAGGGAGGACACAGTTCAGCCACAAAGAGATCCTCAAGAGGCGTCTTGTATGTGAATCCATGTAGAAAGAGTGGCTTGAAATACACAGTTCTGGGGCCCAGCTCAGCCTGTAAGCATCATTAGAAAAGTCTGCATGAAAACCACACTGGCTTCAGACCCATGTTCTTGTAAAATAAACCAGAATAGTTAAGATACCTCGACTGTGATACCTAAAAACACAGCAAGCCTGAAAGGGATTTCTGGAACCATCAAACAATAAGTAACAGAAATAGTACAGGCTACGATCGAAAGCAATTTATCTCCTAGTTTAAAGGCTACATTTGGTAATATAACCAGTGAAATATAACACTGAAGAGAAAAAGTGGATCTTGAGTTTGCACAGGTCCAAAATAAAAAGACCAAATACATTTGGTGCCTTTGAAAACTGCGAGAAACGGCTGCTGAAAACCACAGTGGCTCTTTAAGGTCACACAGCTTCCTCTTCCTTTTGCCTCCGACGGACAGGAGTCATAATTATGTATGATTTCCTATGATTAGCTATGATGACTTCTTGAGGGCAGTGACAGTGTAAAGTGTGCAATTTCTTGGCATTTGCAAGTAAAAGACCTGAGAGTCTTGAGTCAACATTAGTCACATTTACTTTCATGTTTAAATATGAAGTTTTTCACCCCACCGTGGCAACATTTAGTGTATCAGGAAGTGTATCAGGCTTGTGGTTGGGTGAACACAAAGTGCATCATACAGTTATGAAATGTTAAATGTTGCTTAAGAAAAACATAAACATAAAAACGTTAGTAAAATGCAATGGACATTGTTATTTCTTTGACTTCCTCAGCTGCCTTATTGCTGCTTTTAACAACCAACTCTCTTCATCTGGAGATCAAGAAAGTCTTATTTTACTTTATTTTATCTTAAAATAAATAAAGAAAAATCACAGCTTAGAGGTGGAGCAAGGATCCAGTTTCTCATCACTGGCACTGGACCCACTATTGACTGTACATTACTTGTACCTGAGAGCTACCTGCAGTTTAAAACGATGAGTTTTGCTGCAGGAATCTGAGACTTAAACATATGGGTTGTCCAGTGTAGTGGGCATTCAATACATCATGCTTTGGGAGACGCACTCATTTATATATATATGTCATGTAAGAAGAGTACACTGAGCTACTAAAGCACAAACAAAACTCAAAAGGAAATTAGAAAGTAAGTAAGTTTGGATCAGTTGGGTGAACATCTATAGTGTAGTATCCATGTCCTGAGGAGACGCATTAATTTTTGAGACACACCAACCAACATATTGATGCCATGGATCATGGGCCATAGATTATTTATAACATGCTTCAAGGAGTGGAGTCAAGGAATAGGTGAATCATATCTGGTCAAGTGTAGCCGGTACAGGGATATCAAAAGACTTTTGTTAAGGTAAACGTAGCCATGTAGTGGCTACTACGAGCTTATTTTAGGACAGTGGGGTCAGTTGTGAGTAGGAGGTAAACACAGCAGGGAGATAGTAAGATACACCTGCTGCTAATTAACCTGTGTGTGTATATATATATATATACATATATGTGTGTGTGTGTGTGCTATATGTGTGCTGGCAGGTGCAGAGCCGACAGTCGCAGCGTGAGAGCTGCTGCTGACAGCGGGAGGTTCCAGACTAAAACAACGCTCTTATGTTATGTTTGTTCATTTATAGAAAGTTGGATGATCCTCAGAAGAGGAGGAGGAGGAGGAGGAGAGCTTCAGCATTAATGGTAGATACTTGAAATTAGGTTTATTTTTCTTAATGACAAAGACAGAAATTCCAAAAACCATTCTCAAGTGTAACCGCCACAATAAAAGCCTGAGCAGTGATTAAGACTTGGTGTTGGGCACTTTAACCCTAAGAGGTGTGGACACTTACCACTCTGATTTTAGCCTGTTGGGAAATTCATTACATATAAATTAGTTAATATTTCCATGGGATAAATGTTTGTTTAAGCAGCTATGTCTTGAATTAGACGGGTGGTGGACAGAGAGAGATGCAGTGGTTTTCTGTAAGAGACGGTCTGAACTGGTACGAGCCCCGAAAAAAATCAAAGAATTACACTGAAAATTGAGATGAGTTTCAAATTTGTCAGACACTCAACACGGAGGTTCATCCAAACTCCAGAGGAAGCGGATTAGATTCTTTTTTTTTTTTCCTTTGTATCGTTTTTCCTGATCTCCAGTGTGATCAGACATGGATCAGATAGATGCAATATTCTGAACCAGACTTTTAGTACAAGACAAAGATACAGCATTTCAACTTGAGCAAAGCAAGAAAAAATTTTACTTGATGCTTTCCCATGAAGGCCCATCAGCACCAAACCTCTGCTGCCTCTGTCAGTGAGAATCAGAAAAGAACAAGCTCAAATAAAATCTCCCCATTTCATAGATTTTTATTTTAGGGTGGAAAAAATATATATATTTCACCCCAGTTTTGTTTTTAGGAGCATGGGGTTTCCCTGATAATATATCAACCCTAACAAAGCATGTGTTCTTTTTGATTTGTTGCCTCAGGCTTCTAAAACGTCAAAGTTTTTCAATTGTATATAATAACTGGAACAAGGAGCACACAAGCAGTGCATGCATTATAAAATGTTTTTATTCTAACAAACATCAACATGGTAAACATATAAATGGTTTATGAGTAAATGTCAACATTTTACAGGACATTTCTTTCAAAAAGTAACCAGAAGGCATAATACTAGAAATAATTTGAATACCGTTCTCCAAAAAAACCAAAACAGACCATAAGTGTACCTTGGTGAAAGTTACTGTCGCATGCCTTGCACACAATTCAGAGAGAGAAACATTGGTGGGCTCTGAAGGAAGATGTTTAAAATCAAAAGACATTGGAAGTAGATCACATTAGACATAACTTTAAAACGTCTTTATGACACACATACAGTATTCATTTTCATTTTGTCCAATCATTATCTTCTTATTGCCCTAATGAAAGTGGTGTAGCTGCTCAGTATTGGCCTGAGGCATCAAATGGAAAAAACACAATTTTAGCACACTCAGATATGTCATATACACTTCATTGACGGTCTGGAGTAATTTGAACCCAGGGTCTATTTCACCATGTCAAACACCCCGACAGTTAAATAGCTAAGAATGAAAGTAAGTGGGGCTGCCAGTCAAATGTATCTAAACTGTCATTTTTCCACAGATCTGCTGATCTGGAACGCACCTCTAGTGTTCCAAATTCATCATTTTCCTTGCTTTTCATGGACACATCAGCTTGTTCAGAAAAATGATGAATCTGCTGATCTGGAACACCCTTTGTCACCAATGTTATGAAACAAGATGTTGGATAAGTCTTGTAAAAAAGGTCTTTTTAATAAACTCTCATACACTTACTAAGTTATCACTACTTCGGTTTATGTGTAGAGACCCTATATGCTACTGCTGAAGTAAAGTGATATTTTGAACTTTATTAGTGGTTTAAAAATGACAATTTAGATACATTTGGCTGGTGGCCCCACTTCCTTTCATTGTTAGTTATTAGGTTGTGAAAACAAAACATGGCGAAACTCAGTATTACTTACAACCAACATAAAATAACTTTTGGGGGGGTGTTCAACTCATATGTGTAGTGAAATAGACCCTGAGTTCAAATTACTCTGAACTATCACTTTAAATATTACTTTATATTCATACTCATCCACTTTTGGCTTCAGGAAGGACTGCTCCAACCCCTCACGAAAGGTCACCCCACCTCAGTCCTGCATTTGATTGGTCAGAGACTTGCCATGGAACACACACTTTAATGATTTATTCAAAAAAATAAAATATGGGGCAAAAAGGGCCAAAAGAATGATATTTTGCCTGAGGGAAAAACTGTGCCATAGAGGGGTTAGTGCAGCCAGTTTTCAGGAAGGAGAACTCTGATTTGCAGATTGTGAAATACCCAATACAGAAAAAGTCTATTTGTCTGCTGTGATGGTAGGTACATAGATAAATTTCCACTTTCTACAGTACATCCAGTTTCCATTTTCTTCTTAGATGGTAAACTGCATTTAACATCAATGTTTTAAATGGGAACAACTCTGGATCAATACACAGATACTCACTATTACTTTTTATGTTTTTTTCTTTATTTTTTTCAAATTTTATTTAACTATTGAAAATACGTAAAAGCTGCTCGGTTGCTGTCGGCCGTTGTGTATTGTATTTTTTTTTTTTTTGAAGCACTCACTCACCTGGATCGGTATGAACAGTTTGATGGAGAACAGATGACTCAGTGCGGCAACGTGGTGAATTCTCCGAACGCTGAGTACAGAGGAGATTGTGTGCGGGCGTGTAGCGAGAGCTGTGTTTGCATCAGTGTTGCAGCACTGCTTTAATAATGAATTACTAAAATGATGAATTACTCATGTCTCCTGATGCTTCGGAGCTAATGCATTGATTACAGGCTGGGGAATGGAGGAGGAAAACGAGACGAAAGATGTCACGTTAACACATATTTATAGATCGGATGAAGACTTCTGTTGCTGTTGCTGCTGTTATCGCCGCTCCTTTGCATCCACAGCCACTGTTTTTTTGTTTGTTTGTTTGTTTTTTTGTTCAGGATGTAGTACATGGTGGGGTGAGGGTGGGAGGTTGAGGTCCTCAAAACACACAAAGGTCAAACAAACAGAGGTCCATTTGTCCATATCCCTTGGAGGAACCAAAAAGAAAAAAAATGTAGTTCTAGTTCTATGATCACAAGATAGTTGACGTTTTCTTTCCCAAATTGTCTCTTCTACATTTAGACTACATCTTTTTAGATGTGCATTGGCATAAATACTTGGATAATGCATAAATGTCTTGTGTCTGCTTTGTGCTCTTTCCTTCCTGTGTGATTACCTGACCCCACCTGAATTTGTTGCACCTGCGTCTTGTTGTCTCCATGTGTATTTAAACTTCCCTTTCCACTGTGTTCTTTTTTTGGGTTGTCTGTGTTTGTTCGTGGTATCTTTCTCCATTACCTTTCATTGATGGATGTGTGGTTCTGTTTTTTATTTATTTTTTTCCTCCGTGATTTTTATATGTTCCTTCCTTTGTTTTGTTTTAAACTCTATTTTTATTTCTGTGCAATACTCGGGCACGTTCTCCATCATTTTCTGCATTTGAGTCCAGAGCCATCACTTATCTCGATGCTACAGGGTTTAGCTTGCACTTTATCTGTGAATTCATCTCATCATTTAACCCATATCTGGACAGTTTCCACAACCAACCTGAGTTGAGTACATGTGCAGGATGAAAGTTTCACAAAAAAATATCTCAGGAAACCTGAAGGAAAGAACAGAGTGTGTCCACACTAAAAATCCCACTTACCTGATGAAGTGTCGAGGATCAAGATTTAGTTTTACATTATTGGAGATGCTAATTTTGCTCTTTGGCTCCCATACAAAACGCCTGTCTTTAACATTTACATAATCTATAATAAAATTGTCTGACAATGATCACCACTTAATTAACCCTCATCAAGTTATTGACAGAATTACGAGCTTGAAACATGTCTGTCACGTTATGAATATATTAACAAACACGTCGATCTCTTGAACTTGGTCTTAGTGGTGCTTATTGAATTAAATCCTCACTTACTAATTTCTTTTCAATTTGATTTAAAAGAAGTAATGGGAATCAACTCGAGGCTGACATTTTATAGAAAGATTTATTCAGGTTTTCTGGGGCACATCCTCAGATATAGTGGATTGGGGTAATAGTGGAACGGCAGCCAATTACAAATCCCCTGCGTGTGCCTTGAGGAGGTACAGTACATCATATCCCTAGAAAATGGAATTATTACAGGATCAAATTCAAGTTAAGGCCCCAGCAGGCTGACATGTCTCTGGGGTTTTTGCTGTTTGGTGGCTCCTGCAGGGATTCTCCTACCCAGAGGCCTCCTACCATGGCCGACAAATCCTTTGGGAACTGGAGCAAAGTGGAGTTCTTATGCCCACCCACCTTTTAGGCCAAGCAGGGGCAGTTACAGGACAGGCCACTTCCAAACTGGATTTTAATGAGACATCAGGATAATTAGGGCTTGTAAAAAATCCCTGTATCCCTTAATTTCTCCCTCATTAACTAGACAGGCTCTGTGCTCATCAAAGGGATCCTGCACTGAGGCCTCTTGGTGGGAAAGTTGGCCCGAGAAAAGAGGAGCTGGTTCTTGCCTCTGGACGTTCTTGACCTATGAGTAAAATGGGTTGGCCCCAATGCATATTCAGGATTTGGGAGGAATGATGCAGGTTTAATGATACCAAGAAATACTGGTGATATTATAAGATTTTCAGGACATTCAGGAGAGAGACATTTAAGTCCCTATTAACTATTTTTTGAAGAGCTGCAAGTGTGAAGTAGACTGATGAGTATTAAATCATGTTAAAGCTGCAGAAATGGATTTAATGCAACTACTGCCACATTTAGTATGTGACATTTACTGTGCTGTAATTTGACTGATTGCATATTTCTGTCATTTAGTAGAATTAAAGCAGAGAAAAAATTAGAAATTAGTTTTTTTAAGCTGAAACAAGTGTCTCAAAAAGAACAAAATGTGACTGGGCTCCACCTGTGGTGAACTGAGTTGAGGGAAATGACAAAGGGTAGAAAATACCACATTAGATTAGACTTCCTGGTTTTCACCCAGTTGGTGCAGAACGGTGTCAGTATGGGAACTACCATTGGTGCTATTTCCTTCAGTGGAACTAATAAAGGAAATATATTTAATTTGACAGTCACCCCAATCCCTGGCAAGATCAATAAATCCATCTATCTGTCTGTGGGGACCTCAACACATCCCAAAAACTCTGAAACAATTGGTCAGAATTGAGACAGAGTGACCCAAAATAAAATACACATAGAACATGTGGTCACAGGCCTGAAAATGGCAGCTGATGTTCTCTTCCTATCTGCTCTAATGGAGTTTGAGAGAATAGAACAGAATAAAGTGCCCATGTCCAGGTCAGTACAGCTTAAACTTCACCAAAAGGAAAACGACTCAAAGTGTTGACTGATGGACGATGACATTTTCAACACAGTCAAAGTTTCGGAGTATTCTCTGAAACTGCTGTGTAACCAGGCTTACTTTGGGGAATGTATTGTACCATTTGAACCTACTGGTGAGTTCTGACGTGAGAAGTTGTTGTTGTTGTTGTTGTTGTTTCAAATCTGGATCTAAAAACTCTGTTAGGAACCTGGCAACTCAGCAGCCCAATGAACCGAACAGAAGTGTAACTCTGTTGAACTCCAGTATCCACAACTACAGCGCTGCTTTGGGGGATAACAGACTTATTTCCAATCAGATTTTTTTTTTTTTTTTTGCAGTAGGAAAATACAGTGTGTTTGCTGAGGCAGCTGTTGTAATAATTGGCCTTTAAGAATCAGTTGGCCCTATAGCCGACAGCTATTGATTTCATAATCACTGCTGTACTTCTGTCGCTGACCTCTACTGTACGTGGTGAAAGGCCGAGCCGCCATGTTTCCAAGAGCGTAATTAGAATGGATCTAATATCGTTTTATATGCACCCGTGGCTCAACTATAGCATGCCGCAGCCCCCCCACCACCACCATCACCACCTCACCAGACCTTTATTTATCCGAGTAGGCCTGCTGCATTTTGATAAGAGACTCTGTCTGGAAGAATTAATGTAATGCCTACCCAAGGAGAGGGGTTTCAATTAAGGAGCAGGACAAATTCGAATGGGATGAATTAAAAAAAAAAAAAAAAATGAAATAAAATAAATAAAAAAATGCACCAGCACCTATGAGAGGAATACAGAGCCCTGCTGATTATTTCTGCCTCACCGATTAGCTGCGTATGCTGCCACATTCAGAGCATCGTTCGTCTCCGTAGCTTGATGGGCTGTCAGCGCTGCTCGTTTGTGAGATGTTTCAAAGCGTCAGGATGCAGAAGAGGTCCACAAACTTGTGACGCATTCTTTCGGTTGAACTACGGGTCTGCGGCAGAGAGGATGCTCGTGTTGCTCTTGACGAATGTTAGCCGCGGTTTACTCATGAATTAGAATTCACCCCGCGGTTAATTAATGTGGAGGCGTCGCGTGTAGTGTTTAAAGAGGAAGCTGTCAGCATCAGTCACATGGCAAAGTGAAGAAAACTAGTAATAGGAAGTGAAATGCCCTTTAAATCTGACCAGCTTTGTGTCTCAATTCGCGTACTCTACTTCCATACTTAAACTTACTATTTTGAGTGTCTTCACACTGACAAGTGTGGCAAAATGCAGCGTACTGTTAATACCCAGATGGTTTCACTCATTACGGTCAAAAAGTTGAGTGTGGAACGATAAAGTTGAGTTGTAGACACTTCTTGCTCCTGCTACATCTTGGCTACATCTTGGTAGCAGGAGGGACGGCGACATGAGGCCCACACAAGCAAAAAGCAGAACCAGTAAGACTTTCACTCTTGATTATAATTGGCAGATATATTGATGGGCGACAATTGCGGTTTAGTTTGGTGATTAATGTTCTATTCAGGGACAATTCACCATTAAAAAGGAGAATAAGAAGATGTTCTGAACGATTTAAGAACAACACTACCCTGTTGAAATTCGAGCACTTTGGAAGTAAGCACATGGTGAACGTAGTATGTTACATGGAAGTGTACTAACAGAAGTGAGACACACTACAATATTGTGTACTCTACTTCCTTTCCTCCATCATCACCTCTGCATCCATTCTATTCTATTTCCTTCTTCCTCCCTGCCTCTCTCTTCATCTTTACTCTTGTCTTGTTTCCTCTGCTTATCAGCTGTCCTCACCCTTTCCTCCCCCCTCCTCCCCTCTCTCTCTCTCTCTCTCTCTGTTCTTTCCATTCATTGCTTTTCTCATCTCCCCTTATCATCCCCTTCATGACCTCTGCTCCATTTTCACCCCCTCTCTTCTTCACATTTCGCTGTTTTCCCCCCTTTTTTCCCTTCTCCTCTTCTGTCATTGCCTCAACTATCTGCCTCCATCTCTCCCTCATTCTCTCTGCCTCCTTCCCTCTAAAGTTTATTTTCCTCCTCCTTTATTATCTTACCATTTTCCCTCTATTCTCCTCCCCTTCCCATTCTCCTACTCCCCTTTTTCCACTTCCTTTTGTCTCTATTTTTTCCCCCTATTGTTCTTTGCTCACTTTATCCATTATCCCGCCTTATCATTTCTCGACCTCCATTCTCTTATCATTATTCTTCCTTTTCCTTCCCATCACATACTGTCTTTTATCATCTCCTCTCATCTGAACTGCCTTTACAGTTCAGAGCTGTAAAGACAAACCAGCCCTCCAGAGCTGAGTTTGAAGACACGAACCTGGAGACTTTAAGATACAACGACACGATGTCAGGATGAGTATCGTCCCTTCCGTTTGAATTGATGTTAGCATACACGTGAACATACTTAACGGACTTCCAGAACACAGCTAGTCTTCGCTAATCAGCAGTAAACACTCACAAAAAAAAAAATACACACACAAAAATATGAAACGGATTCACAAAATGTAAATGAGCATTTAAAAGGGCAAAATGTCATTTTAGTAAATCAACAGAAATAATGAGCTGATTTGTGCAGCTCTCGACTCAACTTGTTTTGTAATTGCATCAATGTTTTTATTTTTTAGTTTAATCTGTTTCAACCAGATGGAAATAATAATGATAATAATAATAATAATAATAATAATAATAATAATAATAATAATAATAATAATAATAATAATAATAATAAATCCTCTGTCTCATTTGTTTAATGTTAGTGTTATACCACGTTAACACATTGACATATGCTTCACTTTGAGTGCTTCTCTTGTGTACACATGTAAACACTTGAACATGCAGACTGGAGGAGCTTGGGATTCAGATTAGCAGGCAAATTAATAATCATAAACACTTGAACGCCCCTATGTAAGTTTGTTTCTTTGTTTGTGCTTCCTGTCGTCTTCTTCTTTCATGACCCACAGAACACTAATGAAACACGAGACCTTCATCACCAAGGTTACACAATTAAAAAGTATTGAGCAGAAAAAAACTTCTATTAAATTTATTTTTGGCAAAACGGTTTAAATGCAAACACATACTTAGCTCTCTCCACTGCCCTGATCATAATTATTACAACTAACTTCACTAGAAGTCACCTCACAATGTGAATTGACTGTGGGTTTGCTGTTTTTCAGTCATAACATTATACAGTTTTCCAGTTGTTTACCTACCAATTGTTACCAGTAAAGACGGTGCCACATCTGTTTAAATTACTGAATAATTTGGAGATTTGGGCAGTGTGGTGTCTGAAACCAGGCATATGACCATGCATTCCATTTGTATGTTCAATATAAATGACTTACATGTGGGGACAGGAAGTTCCTGCCATCAACTAGTGAGTGACAGTAGTTTTCAGAAGGGAATGGGAAGGGAGGTTTTTCTCCTGTTCGGTTTGTCATATAGAGGCTATTTTACACCAGTTTCAAACCATCTGCTAGGTTTTTTTCTAAGACATTTTTGGTGCTCAGGGCTGGGCTGCTTGTCCTGCTGAGTCCTGTTCTGTCCTGCTGGGCCATTCGGTCTGTCATGTACAAATCTGTATACTCATCACTGCACACTGACATGGACCAGATGACTCTTTTACTGTCTTGGGGTGTTTTGGGTACTAGGATACTGTTAGTGCTACTAAGGCCATGGTAGCATCTCTGTGGACATTAGCACCTGAAATTTGAGGTGTTCATTCATTGTTCATGCTACCTACCGGCTGTATTCTTTATTTTCTTTGGGTAGCTGTAGACAATATTCTTTATACTGAATATATACTGAATATAGTCAGCATCAGGCGAAATATATTAATCCTATGATGTTTGTCAAGTATTGACAGAAAAGGGATGGGGATGGGAATGTTTTTGGCCCTTTGATTCCAACCAATAAGTAAACCAGTACACATCTTTTGTATGGTTTTCATACACTGCCTGGCCAAAAAAGTAGTGGCCACCTGATGAAGTGATGCACCCATCATGCCTAGTGAAACTGTATAAGCATGTGGGAACGGTGCTATGATCTGTGGTTGCTGCAGTTGGTCAGGTCTGGGTTCAGCCACAATTTTCTGCCCAAAGAATGAGGTCAGCTGACAACCTGAATATACTGAATGACCAGGTTATTCCATCAATGGATTTTTTCTTCCCTGATGGCATGGGCATATTCCAAGATGACAATGTCAGGATTCATTGGGCTCAAATTGTGAAAGAGTGGTTCAGGGAGCATGAGGCCACCACAGAGTCCAGAGCTTAAACCACTGAGAATCTTTGGGATGTGCTGGAGAAAACTTTGTGCAATAGTCCGACTCTCCCATTATCAATACAAGATCTTGGTGAAAAATTAATGGGAATAAATCTTGTGACACTGCAGAAGCTTATCGAAACAATGCCACAGCAAATGCGTGCTGTAATCAAAGCTTAAGGTGATCCAACGAAAAGTGGCAACTATATTGCAGTGTAGCAATATAGGAACTGGTCTAATTAAATGATTCAGTGTGAAAATAAGCATTCCACCGTCATGCCTTAGTGTGCACGAAAAACACAGAAGAGAGGTTCAGTACGTAAGCTCAGGGATAAAAAAGTAGCACACCCAATCAAGGTTATGCACTCCTACTTTGTTCCTACTGAAGTCCAGGACAGAATTGGGCTTCTTGTCTTCCAGGGTTCTCACAGATTCTTCTCCTGGGACAGTAAAACATAAGTAATTCTCTGTACAGGCAAAACATAGATGAAAATCCGCACATAGTGCATATGTTGTTGTGGGTAAAGTGTTTTCTCAGTGGAAATGTGGACTCATTTTCTTGTCAACAGAACACGCCTGGTGTAGTGGTTTGGGGCTTGTAGGTCTTGAAAACCCCCACTGGAGAAGTGACAGGCCAAGTGTCTGATATCTGCAACACTTGGCCCAAGAAATTATTACATGAAGTTGTGTCCCTGGAGAACTGCCGTTAAGCCCAAGACTGCACACACACACATGTACTTGGACTGGTTTTTCTATGGAGGAAGTGTGCAACATACACTTAACCCAACGCTCTTTTTTTGGCAATGACAAGTTGGTTTGGTCTCTATTGGGATAATTGACCACCCATGACAACATATGCAATGTCTGCAACACAAAAAACTGCCTGACCAGACTCTGAATACTTAAACTAGAGCTTGATTCATTTCTTTATTGGTATATACCAGACAAAGTCACCAGCCCCAGGCATGTTCACAGTGGTCAGAGGGCCCTCACTTCTCTACCCTCTTTAATAGGGAGGTTGATGGTGGAGTCCTGAACTCTAACTGTGCATGTATCCTTTACCGTCAGAGTTCCAGACGCCCTCTAACATTAAAACCAACTTTAATTGAGAGCATTTTCACACTGACTCACAACACAGTCCCAGAAACCAGTCAGGAGATGTGCAAATGAGTGTAGAACACAGCAGATGTCAGTGTTTGGTGAGTCATACCTTGTTTAACTGTGAGTTATCCATTACAATGTCCGTTTGGTACAAGAACACCATCTTATCTTGTTCTGTCCTTGGACACTGAATGAATCACTAACTGCTTGTAGTTTGTAGAGGCGTAAAGTTTGTTTACATAGGAAAAAATACAGGCTTTCTTCACTCTTCAGTCTTTCAGTTTAGACATTATGACAGAGTCTATAATAATTCTGCTGCTATGGTGATAGGTCATTAAGTTTAAGGGCCATGGGTGATTCAGTAATGGGTTTTCATGGTATGGTGTGTCTAATTCCCCTTGTCTTCCCTGGTATCAGTTTTCTGATCAAGAACCTCTCAAAGTCAGTAGTTCATTGTGGGTCCACAATAAACAATTATTCAATGTACTGTCACAGGACCTACATCACCATCTAGCCTCAAACAATATACCTCTGTTGTCCAAACATCCACCCCAGCTACCTTGCAGCAAGTTCACTAACATGAATAGATGTAGCACTTGATTTAAAAACATAATCCAGCAATTTTACCTCACATTTCTTGCATATCCAGCTGCCAGACAAAATTTGCCAATATTCATCACTAATAGATAATCGGAGTTACTCCTTCCTGAAAGCCAACTCTGCTGCCATAACCACAACAACTGCAACAAATCAGTTTTTTTCAGAACTAACTTCCTGTCCCACTGGTTCCCTCTCCTTCTTTGTTCTATCTCTGTCTGTTCTAACATAACTCGATCATCAGAACCACCACTGTGGAACCATTAGCTCATTTTTTTTTTTTTTTCAAAGCTTCATCTCCTTAAACGTGTTGTGAATGTTGATTTAGTTTGAGCTCCATTACACTTTTCTCTCCGTGTAACGTGGCTTAATCTACATACCAACAGATTTATGGATTAAAATAGTATTAGCAGGCTATTCTTGAGGAACGCAACAGATAAAACAAGAAATCTGTCTCACGTTTACACAGTAAAGAATAAATTTTTAATGCACATCATCAAACAAGAATAATTCATGTAAATCTTTGCTCTAGAAATCATCACCTCATCACACCCTTTTTGGCCAGACTCTCCATTCACGCTGAATTCTCTCTGCTGTCGGTGCTTATATTTAATTGAAAGGTATATTAAAGTTTAAAATCTACATTTGGCACATTGTTACACTGACTTTTTTTCTTCAGCAGAGAGCCTTGCCAGACTTAAGTCGGCAGTGTCTGCAAACCTTTAGATGGCAAGGAGGGTGGATCAAGTTGCAACCCGCCCTGATGTCACCCATTTACAGAAATACAGCAGGGAACGCTCTGGCATACTGTTGCACTGTGTGATATTCCAGCTTCACCGCAGAAGATAGTGAGGATGGCTCGCTTGATTATTGGAACCTCTCTTTCTAACATTGGAGACAACTTCTCAAGTTATCTACTCAGACGAGCAAACAATCTTGTTGTCTTTGTGTGATTACACAAAGACAATAATTAAACTATTCAGTTGAATAATTCTGAAGCCTTGAGTCCTCAGAGTATTTTTGGCTATTGCCATCTTTGTCTTCTGGATCCAAGACTGATAATATTTCAAGGAGATGCTGGAGGTAGAGAGGAATGAAGAGCGAGCTTAACAGAAACCAAAGACACCGTTCAATTCAATGTCTTAGAAAGAGACGCACTAAAGAAAACAACACACTAAGACATAAAATCATTAAATAGTTAAAGCACAGTAGTGCAGCTCTTGGTTGGTTGGCTGAGTGTCTGTAGGGTTACATAAGGTGTGGTTGGGAATTTAGGGTTAGGGTTAATTGTTAGTTAGTAGAGCATAGTATCTGCAGAGATGGTGTTTGACTGAGCATGGTGGGCTGCTTGGGTTCATTTTTCTTCATCCCAGTCCAGCCCTTTTTGTAGCCTAGAAAATGAAAGTACTACATTTATCTACTTCATGTACTTCTACAGTTCTTTTTTGTTTGCTTTTTGTGTGTTCAACACCTAACAATGGTTTGAATTATTGGGGACAGCGCTCTTTGGCATGGGACCAGGAATGCTACCATGAGCTTGGTATTGTGGTATCAACATCTTCTGGGACACCACAAACACATCTATTCATTTATTTGTTTATCTATTAATATATTTACTCTCTTCTTTTCTATCGTCTGTTTATGTTGCACACTATGCATGTCATAAATCAATTTCCCTTAGGGATCGATAATGTATTCCTGATTCTGATTAAGTATTATGTTTTTGTTTCTGGGTTTCTGTTACTCATCGGTCTTAAAAATACGTGACTACTTCTTGCTTCCATTAATTTAATTTATGTTTTTTTTATACAGTAACCAGCGATATGCTCTTTCTCGTTCCCTGAATTCTCTCCTCTTTCCAACCCCAGTCTTACATGATCTATCACACCGTCTGCCCCTGTGGTGGATGTAACTGTAATAAAAAATAGATATTCTAAAACACAAGAATTCATACTTAGTGTGACTCATTGTTTTCAAGCATTGTAGTTAATATCAGTGTGAGACAGAACCCTTCTGACTCAAGATGAATAATGACTCCTGTATATATTATTTTCACCTTACCTCTGTTACATATAAAGTGCTGCAACAGCTTTTATAACTATACATCCCAGTCGACCTACACGCTGCTCGCTTTAATTGTAAAGTGATTTTTATTCCTTGTGGACTCCTGCACAGTCATAGCATAAACTGCAACTATTATTTTTATATTTTGGTTTATTATGTCTAACATTTTTAGGTTTTACTTAAGATTATGTTGCACTAGAGATTCAACCTCAACTGTATTTCATTAATCTAAATAATTTTTGTAACTGTGGTGTATAAATTGGTAATTGTGACCTGTATGAAGCGCTTTGAGCCGTCGCAAAGAAAAGCGCGATCCATTTAACATTTAGTTATGAAGCTCTAGGTCCAAGGTTGCTAATTAAGATCTTGGCAGTTTTGTAATTAATTCTAAAGCTGTTCCAGTTTTATATAAATAATAGAAATGTTCATTAAACATTTCCACCCCCGAACATCGACAATGATGGGTCAAAAGGTATAGATATTTGAGTTTGTGCTTGTATGTTTCATGTCCTTATAAACTCAAATATCAATTAATATTAATATTAATGATGTTGAAAACACTGATTCATCAAAATGTTCTTTTAGAATAATTACATGGAAAAAAAAACAAAACTGGTGAACATGGTGAGGAAAACTATGGCCACAAATGGACACATATTCTCCTTCAGTTGGACCAAACTGTAATGAGTTCCTCCCCAGCCCAACAGCCATTCCTCCCACCAAGTCTGGTGCAAGTCAGTTCAGTATTTTTTGTGTAATCCAACATTGTCTGCCCTCTCATCTGTGAAGAACTGATCCTCTGCTGCAGAGGTGTGACATGTACACAGAGTCATCATCACTTAAAAGAAAGTTGTTTGAAAAAATAGATTTACTGTTGCACTCTTGCACTCTGTGGTTTTATTCTGGATGGGAAAACAAACACAGACAAAATGAGTTCAGAGTCAGTTTTAATGGCGAAAGGTCTGAATGTGGGCTCAGGTTGGACTGGAGAGTGAGTTGAGGCATGGCGTGGGGAGTGCAGGGTGACTAGAGGCGGGAACGCATGAATGGGTTTCTTGGGCATACGGAGATTAAAGTAAGAACAAGACTGTGTTGTACAAAGAATAATTTATATAGTGAGCAACAGCAAGCTTCTCAAAGAGAGAATCTACTACGTTAATGGCTGAACAATCTGCCGACAAGTGGGCACGAAGCTGCTTAGATGCTGTGACCAACGAGATGAAGAGTAACCAGACCCTGTTATGAGCTGAGCAGGGGTAGACTTATGAAGGAAAAGGACAAAGAAATCACAAGCACAATCAGGAACAGGGAGAGATCACACAGGACGATGAGTACTTTAACAGTTTGCACTAACATCACATTTGCGACATGGACACTGTATTTAAGTCCAACATAGAAAGGCGCCTTATTTTACCATTTGGTGGCAGGAGGTCAATGACTAGTTGAAAAATAGTACATCAAAACATATAAAAGCACAGATAATGACTGTGGTCTCCATTAGCACTTAAGAACTCATTAAAGCAGAAAAGAGACCCTGGAACTCAGTGGTCCATCAATCACGGTATAGAGATTACACACCATGACACCACTTCCAATGGTAAATTACATAACATATACGTAGTGACACAATCACAAAGCTACTCCATAGTCTACCGTCTTTCTGCTACTGCTTTATGTTATACCAACCCAGACGGCATAGTTTAACACCAAAGCTACGTATCTACATGAACAATGTGCTGAGCAATGGTGTGTTAACACTCAGTACCAATGTCTTCTTGGTACAACAGTGATACAACAATGTAGAAAGGTAAAATGATCAGTCCAACTATTTTTGAATTATTGAAGTATTTCACAACATGCCAATATTCCCCCGTAAGAGCCATAATGGGAGTACTCCCCCCTGGAACCACAACAACAGATCCGTACTTTCAGATCTTACCTGGTAGTCTAACTTTTCTCTAACCCCTCTTGCCTTTGTTCCATCTCTATAAAGAACAGAGTTTGTATTGTACAGCCACAATAAGCTTGTCCTCCATTTCTAAATTTTCTTCCAGACGAAAGCAGGAGCTCAATACTCACAGGCCAGTCACCACATGGTGTTGAATGAGAAATTCTTGCTCAGTTCAACTCATCATCTGTCAGCATTACCCAATGTGACCTGCAGCTATTCGTTATCTTTTCCTTGACTTTGTATGTAATCACACAGCTTGACAATTTGCTTCATGTTGTGTGAACACTCCTTCAGATTGTCTTAAAGGCCAAGTTCACTCTTTTAACACTTTAAGATGAAAACTCAACAAATAAAGTGTGTTGTTCATCGCTATTTCAGTGGAGACATTGCCTTGAATATGCATTTCTGTAACCTAATTGGTAGTTTGCTGGTTGCATTGTGTTCGGTTACAAACTAGCCATGGCCCAAACCCATACCCTGCATTATCATCTCTTTAACTCTCTTCAAACAGGACCATAATTTACAAATTGAACATCATGCTGCATTGAAGCCGACTTGAAACTAACGACTGAGACCATGAACTCATCAGGAAAATGTTCACCGAGGTAATAAATGATGCGAGGAGTAGGACAATTTTCTCTTGACGTTTATACAATCGGACTTCTTTTCGCAGCTGGTGGAGTTGCCCCATCACTAAGTTTAATTCACATTTGCATTGTTTTTGCTTTCCCAACCTAGAATCTGTCTGCTAAATCTGTCAGAGAGAGACTGTTAACCAACAGGCCTCTCTCTCTCACACTCAAGTCCCATTTTAGTTGTTGCTTATGCAACTTTTGTATTTTCTTGCTTTTTATATCAGCATCTGCTGCTCATCAGAAAGTTTTGTTTCCTTGTGGATGGAAACTTCTTACTGCTGATTTTGCCAATCTTACTTAAAGATTCTGTACATTTTTTATAGTAAGTACAGTATTTTATCACCAAGAATACCGGTTTAGGATTTCAGATTAGAGCTGTTGATGCTAGTAACTTTTCAGCCATTGGCAAGAAAACTATATTTTTTTGGTGACAACACAGGTGCCAGATTGTTTTTTTTTCCCCAGACCAGATTTAATTTGTTATGGTGTCTAGAGATGGTGAGATCAGCTTGTCAAAGTAAATGGTTTCTACATCGCAAACAAACTAATGCAAGCCAAATCCAACTCCCCGTCACTGTACAGTATGATGTATGTTGAAAGTCTGGACACATGGACTAAAGCCATTTTGCAGCAAGGATTTCCTGGCTACAGAAATATATATTTTTCCCCAAATAATTTTGTCTACATAACTTCAGGTAATAGTCAGGCAATAGTCAAAGATACTGGATATAATTTGTTTAGTCCGATCCCCAAAGACAGTCAAGGTATTCCCATTTCAGAAACTGTACTTTGAATTATAAAGTTTTTGGCACATTTTCCTCATGCATTAATTAAGTCAAAATAGTTGCCAATTAGTTTTTCTGTCAGTTTGATTAATCACTACGGCAAATTATTATTATTTTTTTTTTTTAGACGACTGGTTTGCAAGACCGTATATATATATATATATATATATATAAATCCATTGAGACGTGCTGACACCACCTGACAGGAAGTGGAACTCAGCTCAAACTCTTTATCAACTCCATGTCTCGCTGTGTGAGTTATTATTGTCCTTTTTAATGGTTGAAGACAGACATTTTGTGCAAGAGGCAAACAGTCTTTAAATGCTCATTTTGTGATACCGCACTTTTCCAAATTACAGTTTTTTTTTTTTTTGTGCTCCACAGCCATCAGCTGAAACAAGCGAGCGAGCAAACACTTTGTAATGTGGTCCGTAATTTACTGTGTCATCTTCTTGTATGAATCAGGTGCTTATAAAAAATACCCAATTCCAACCTGATACATAAATAGAGGAGCAGTAGAAAATAACAACACAAGAAATAACAACTGTTAATCACAGCTATTTTATAATAGCAGGGGTTTTTTAAATTTATTTTCTGCAGTGCGACCGGAGTTGGAGTCACATTTGAAAGATAAATCTGTCACTAAAAGCTGTGGAAAATATAATCTTCATTTCAAAGAGAGAGAGAGAGAGAGAGATATGTTGTTATATGTGATATCTAGTCATTGCATTGTCAGCTTTTCTCTTCTAACAGCTCAATGAAATACAGACTCTGTAAGAATCTTCACAAGCCTGTAGACCACACTTTTATAACACTATATAACTAATCTTGACAAGTGGAAAGAAGTTCCTTTTTTGCTGAAGAGATACATCATGTGTTTGCCCAACTTGGCAACGAATGTAAGTAAAGTAGTAAAGACCACAGTCTGCTACTTTGCTCAACATGTGAATACCCTGTAAACAACATCTGTGTGCCAACACAGCAATGTGCAGGAGATAAAAAAAAAGAGGTGCATCCTTGTATTAATGAGTTGTCTGTTCCGTGACCATGTTGAAAACCGAACTGGTTATCAGTGGAGTTCAGAAAACCTTTGGAGAGATTAAGAATAATTGCCGTCGAGCTTTTTGACACAGGACTAGCTGTTTGCTTACGCCTACAATAAGTGTGGACTCTACAAGAGTAAGAGGACGTTGCTTCGGATGAACCAGAGCCAGGGGAGTGCAGCGCTGCTGGAGGTTGGATTTTGTTGTTCCTGCTTCCATACCCAAGATCAGCGAGGGGAGCAATTTGCAGGGATGTCTGTGTTTTTCCTGCCATATTAAATATGCATCGTGTACAATCACAATGTTTTATTTGGAATATGTGGTTCCCCCTTCCAACAGATTATATCTTACTGGTCCCAGATAGAACTGAATAGTTTCAAATAGAATAAGATAGTTTCAATGAGCTGACAAACTGACAAAACGAGTCAGCTGACAAATTGTGAGTCGTCAGACATTTGTCCACCTCCACTTGCAAATGTGTTCCTATGTATATCCCTCAGATTTTTTTAAGTATTTTCTCTTTTACTTCTTAATTTCTAGTTGATTCTAGTTCTTTGGGAGAGTTGTTGCTAATGAAAGAAGGGCAGATTTCTTTAAGATCAGTGATCACAGTTTTAAGTCTCAGGTTTGTTCCTTCTCAGGTTCCATCAAGCAGGAACTAATCACTCCAATTAAAGAGATTCCTGTGCACCACCATTTCAGATAATACCTCATTTATTTATTAAGGCTTTCTGCTCAGCGTGATGGTGCCATTAGAGAGGCTTCCTTTTACTGCATCAATTAACCCTACACGGTTTCAGCATTACTCACGCTCGTCGTAAAACATGAGCAAAATGTGCAGCTGATTGCTTCGTTGAACAAATACAGCGATGAAGGATATGTTTGCTGCAGGACAACTGTCACTGCTGAGCCTCAGCTTTCTGTTCGAAATCCACACTGAAACAGCACAATGTTCTGTATGTAACACGCCCCAAAAGAAAGAATTGAGGTTCACATTAATGAAACACCGAGTCGATCCAGTGGAAAATATAAAAAATGCATGTGTTGTCAAAGTAGAAGTGCACTGGGTTGGGACAGTGTCAGGGAGGAAATTAGGACATTTCTCTCTAATAATCAACATAACACAACTTGTGTAATCCTGAGGTTTCTTCCCACTTTTGTGGTAAAATAATTGGCACCCTGCTGGGGGCGTTGACTGTGTCACAGTGAAAAGACTGCATGAGAAGAAGTGGAAATGTCAGATATTGGGTTACAGACTTGGTCTGAGTGCATCAAGTCATATTTTGGGTTCATTTATCAGGAAGAAAACTAAACTGACCAACTGACTGCACTGATGGATTATTGAAAGAGCCTGTGGTGGACCCAGACTTCTACTGAATCGTTTTTGGTTCAGTAATTTGTGTCAATTTCCTGTTTTGTTTTTAAATGGTTCTTTATTATGCTTCATGTATTGTGCCTTACTTCCTGTTTTTTCCCTCCTGGTTGATTACCTGACTCTGCCCTAATGTGTTGCACCTGTGTGTATGAAACCTCCTTTTCCTCACTGTTCCTAGCTGAATGGTCCTGTGTGTTCTCCTGTCTCGCCAGTCCTGCCTTGTTTGTTTGTAACTGCCGTAAGTCTTGATTTTTCATGGTCTTTGTTCAGTTGCCTCGCTGTCTTTAGTTTATAGGTTGCCTTTTTGTTTGTGTTTAGCTTTAGTTTGTTTTTTGGTGTTCAAAAAAAAAAAGTCTTCATTAAACTTTTTCACTTGCCTCTGCCTGGTCTTGTCTGTATTTTTTGGGTTTAGCTGAGTCTTTTTTTCCCATTTAAGCATAACACTGCTGTTGGTATTTATATTTAATGAGAAACAACAAGTTATAAAATGGTGTGTTACTGTCACATGAAGACACAGTTCGAACTACTTGGTGGTGGTAAATATGGACTGAGCAACAATGTTAACATATTCAAAGATTTGAGTTGCAAAAAGACATTGTTAAACCCTGCAAGTGGTAGACATTATAGCTGATAAGTAACATTTCATCAGCTCAATATCAGTCTCAATATTCCACAATTTCTATTGTCAGAATTACTCTGGCAATACAGTACAGAAGCTGTTGAGCATTTATCACAGTCGTATATATTTTGACTGAATTTCTATCCGTTTCTAGTTGTCTGTGCTGTGATTCTATGATTATTGTGAAATACTAGAGGGGAAACCATGGAAGGGAACACAAATAACAAACTAAAACTAAAACATTAATCCATCAAAACCATAGCCACACCCCTTAAAACCTTTAATATAACAGTCAAATGTATCTTTGTCAGTGGGGTATCTGTCATTTTTGATTGGCCACCAAGCTTCACTAGGGGTGGCAGCTCTTTTATGAGTGGGCGGAGCGCAGATGTCAGGAAGGAGAGTGATATGGATCGTGGCATGCTGTAAATCAAAGCATGGAGCCAAATGAGATGGGGTTTTTTTGAGGGTGGTGGTGGGGTGAAAATTTAGTGAAGCAGCGTGGTTATTTGTGCAAAAATAACAAAAAAAAGAAGATGCACAAAGATGTAAAATATGAATAAAACGCCAACAAAACTGAGCATCACACTGGTAAAAAAAAAAAATATCGCATTGTATTGTTCATGACGTTTTGACTACTAATGTATCTTAGTAAGACTCGCATATACTGTACTTCCATATGTCTCTTTCACATTCAAGTCATCCAACTCCATTTCTCAATTCCAGTGTTTAATGATTGTCATCATTTGTATCTGCTCTACAGTTGTTTATTGCCTGTCATGCTGATGCCACTCTTAACCTCACACGTTGTCACGGCGTGCCCTCAGCCCATCCGTAATAAGGAGGATAAAGTCGTCTGCCAATGCAGGTAACAAATAAAAAATGAGCCGCTCTGCTGGCGTGTATGCAGGAGATAGCATTCCTGTCAGTGTTTGAACAGTGTGGAGTGTTTCTGTATGAAGTGGGATTGAATTAGACAGGTTTCGTTGTAGAGGGACCTGAATTTCAAGAGGCTTTAACGCATGTAGAACAGTGCTGCAGTCACCTCAGACGACGAAGAGGGTTGAAAACATATTCAGATGAGGAGAATCTAGGCTGGCTTAATGAATCATAATTAAAAAAGTACCTCAGTTGAGCACCACTGTAATTGGATAGTACATGCGAAATTACAGAGTGCAGCTCTGAGGCTGTCTCTCAAGCCCAGCTACCTCACTGGCTTTTGTGTAAGTCGCTGGGCTGAAAGCATTTTAGACCACAGCTGGCAGAGCACGCAGCAGTGGCCAAATGAATTTACTCTGAGAATGCAGACAGGCATGAGATCAATAGTAATTAGATTCTTAATGTGTTTCACTTTGCACAAGTTTGTTTACATGGCGCAAGTTTGGTTGTAAACTTCCCAAGGTGAACATATCCAATGAAGAAGAGACATTTAAGGTTAGGACTGTAAAAGGGCTTGAAATGTTTTGGTTCAGTACAGGTGATGATGCCATGTCATGTCTGTCGATAGCTGTTTAACCCGCTGAGCTGAGCTCGTCTCGCTTTCCATTTCACACCGTTTTGACTCGTTATCTCATTTGCTTTTTATTCATTTTCCAACACATACGTGAGGTAATGGAAGATTTGCAAAAAAAAAAAAAAAAAACGCTGCCACACGACACACACGATTACCGCTCAGCTAAGAGTTACCTGACAAGTGCACCGGCCCTGCTCGCCTCCGCACACCGTGCGCCAGATAAGTGAAGTGAGAGCTGTCACTAACAGGCGTGCAGATTCAACTAGTTCCAGGTAGAATCCCTCCTCAGAAATAGCTGCAGTTAGAACAAAAAAAAAAAGATTCACATGAAAAAAGGCCGTGACAGCTCTTCAAGAGGTGGCTATATCTTTAACTGTGACACTGGTACTGAAAGTTTTAGTACATCTTCACCAGTGTACTGGAAAATTATGTTCAAGTAAAAGAACTGTTACTTAAAAGAAACTTTACTTAGGTACAAGTAAAAGCCGAGGACAAGTTGAAAAGTAAATGTTATATGGTGATAATAATAATATATGATAAAACTATTAAATTAAAGACCATTATTATGCATTTCCCAACAGCAACTGATAAATTCCAGTCAGGCACTTAACAGTCTGTATACTGTGAGCAAATAGACTTTGTTACATTAACCACAGCAAATGTATCTCGTTGCCTCTGCCCATTAATTTTCAGAGTTAGTACACTCAGCTTTGATCAACTTTCATTTTCACTGATGACAAGCTGCACGTAGGGAACAAAAAGGAACAGAGGAATCCGTAATATAAGGGAAAGGAAGCATCTCTGTTAACTGTGTCGTATGTCTGGGAAGATTCTCCGTCATCCAGCTCATAGTATCAGACATTGTTGAATTCAAAGCCTCTGTGGTGTGGAAACCAGTGGTTTCAGTGTTCAGAGGTGTCCACAGGTATTCTGATGACAGTTGTTAGGGAGCTTTGGTAGTTTCAACATCAGTTGTTACTACTGGCAAGGGGCTCCCTTCCCACCTTTGAACAACTTTGAACAGTAGACCTCTGGTGTAAATTGGATACATTTTGTGGGAAACCCACTCTACATCAGAGCTGAAGAGGCAACTTGGACCAGAGGTAAAATGTCTTTAAAAAATCTACAACAGTCCCGTTGTCTTAGATTCAATAACATCGGAGAATGGTGTTGTAATGTTGTACAACTCGGACATTTAGCTTAAGAGGTATTTGACTTTCATTGTAACAGAAATAAATGTTGAACCTGAAAATATTTTAAGGACTTGACTATACTTCAGATAAAGTGCTTGTAAGTTGGTGTAATGTGAAAATCTAAAGTAGAACTGATAGATCAATCTATCTTTGAGCATTAATAGTGTCTGACTAACTGTCTTGGCATAATTCTGACCAAAACTTTGTATTAATTGTTACATCTCATTCAGACTCCCATCTCTCTAGGGATCTATGCAGCCCTGCCTCTGAGGCCCCATCAATCAATAGAAAATGCATTTTTGAAATGAGGCCAGGTACATTTCCCCAATGAAGCAGCTTTTCTACATCACTGAGAAAAAAGGTAAAGTCATTTATAGGTCCCAGAGTGGTTGTAAGACAGGATCTTAGTTGTAAATACTAGACAGATTATATTTCCCCTTTAGTTATTCAAAAGACATCAGGGATCCATTGTCATAACAGTCCTCTGTAGCAAATCCCTTTCTGGTGCCATATTTCCAAAATCTTGTCATCAGATCACATCGCCAAATTTTGTCTCAAAGCAGTTTGGGTGACAGACTGGTCTGTATTCTAAGTTTCTTAGAGACCTCATACCTTACAAGGAGTGATTGACAAGTTCATGCCTAAGGTAGAATGAGCTGTTATTTAAACAGCTTGTGGTACATGGCTTTTCAGGTCGAATGTTGCTGATTTGCAGTTTTCATAGAATGGTTTAAGTTTCTATTCAGTTCTGAGATCACAATGACTGAAGGTCAACAAGGTGGTCCTGGGTCCTGTCCTGAACAGTGTTTTCCACTTCCTCCTGGGGGATCTTGAGGGACTCCCAGAATATATGAGATATATAATTTAAGCCCCATGTTTCGAGTCTATTCAAAGACGAAGAAGGACGTATCACTAACCTGCTGCAACTAACGAGTGGATTATTCAGCTACTCTGCAGGGGATTTCTTTGAGTCTGATAAACATATGTAAACAGATTGACTCTAATATAGACCATTACCGCCCCCTCTGTCACGTGGATAGAAGTCCCATGGCTCTCAGTGGGAACCCTCATCATCCAAGTGCTACAATTAAAGTCAATTTCCTTTTGTCATCTTCACAACTGGTGTTAAATCAATTTGAGGGTCACATTAATCCTGTGGGTTATTGGCTCTAGAGCTGACTCCTGTCAGTCACTGAGGGGAAGATGATGGGGGGTGGGGCTTAGTAAGACCAGCTGCTATACTATCACTACAACCAGCTCCAGTGGTGAGATGTTAACAGTTCCCTCGTATCAGTCAGAATGAAATCACTCTAATGCTAAATCTGAGAAATCCATGTAAATTGTGCGTGGGATGCATCGGTCTCAGTGTTGGACTGTGTTGGTGGTTGTTGATGAGGTCACAGCAGGGGCCGGATATGCTGCTGGGAACTGTATCTCTCTGATGTACAGAGGCCTGAGGCCAATGACTGCTCTGGACACTGAGTAGCATAAGGCTCCATGGTTCATATGTTCAAGCTTTTCCAACTGTGAGGATTTGATTATCCAGTAGAGTTTTTCATTTACACTGTTCCTCCTCTACTGGTATATATGGCAATACGCATGTTTCACTAACACCATCCCCATAGAAACAATATGTTGTTTGTGTGCAGCATTGCTTTTAAATACATTGTGTTTAGCCAAATTACCATGTGACAATGTTGCTGTTCTTCGACTAATGTTATACCCAGATAGCAAAGATTGTGGCCATAGTCTGTCAGACGTTTGGCATTATTAGATTCATCTCGTCACAGAGGAAGCAGGTTGAAGGTCTTTGGTTTGACTATGTCATAGTTATGGTTTATCACACTACTTGAAGAGTAAAGGTAAGCCAGGTAAAGGAGTTTGGCTTGACTGTGGTGGATTTTGGATGCTTTTTGGGGGCAGTTACTGATTATATTTACTATATTTACTTTTAGACATGTTCAAATAACATTTATCAGTGTAGTACCAGCAAGTAGTCCAATAGAAATGGGACAGCGTGATGTACCATATTACACTACCTTGATGTCAAAACACAAGGTTCTATTGCTTTTGTGGGTGAGTTTTGCCGTCCTTTTGTTTTTTTTCTTTAGCAACCCCTAATTTGGGCCATATAGAGGCCGTACATCCTTCTGAAACTTGGCCAAAATTGGGCCAAATTTGGCCCGTAATGATTTTGTCATCTGGGTAAAAGATGAGTTTTGTTTGACCTCAAAAGAGAGTTGAATAATGATCATCCAATATATGGACAATTGAGAACCTTCGCAGACCTTTCAGATGCGATATCACCTATTTTTCATGAATAATGTGTGTTTCTGAGCATTTAGCATTCTTAGCATTTCTGTTTCACAGTTATCCTGCTGCAAACACTTCACATGATTTGATGTAGACTTTGAAACAAAATCAAGCAAGGGTTTAACAATTTTGAGATTTTGGCCCTTGAGCATCTTTGCCAACCTTTTTCTGCAGGGAAGAGCAGAACTCAGAAAGTCTTGACAGTCCTTTGACTTACAGTTTACTCCATAAGTACACCGCCAGAAGCAACCAGTAAATATCACAGCTGAGCCCGTCTCTAGGTTGTCAAACTATCGGCTGCTCTCACACAAACTTTCATTCTCTGTAATCTCCTCCTGTACGTTTGGGAGGTGAAAACAAAGCCATACATCCGTGCAGAATCTTGATTTATTTCATAATCACAATGGACAATTTAAAACTTTGTTACAGGTGTTTTAAAGGCAGCATGTCTACCTTTTTTCAGCCCGAAACAGCGGAGCAGCAATCAATCCACCATCTGTCTGAATCAGCTGTTAACAAGCTGTCACCTTTAAAGGCAGATTGTGTTTTTCTTAACAGCTTAATTTTTTCTTCTTACAGTTTTGGGTCCATTACTGCTATCAGTTATGATAAAAACTTACTGAGTATTTACAGAACATGTTGACTGTGGTTAACAGATGAAATTGTCCATGATTAATCTCTCACTAAACCTATAAACAACATATGGATACATGAGAAGTTAATACCCAACCTGTGCTTCTTGGTTCAACTTTGACTTCTGACCAACTGATTTCAACCATTTGAGTGCATTCACCTTCAGTTTCTATCTGTATTTCTGATGTTTTAGTTCCTTAACTTACCAAAACATGCAGATGAATTAAGGACAGATCAATATCAGCAGTTTTTGAAAGGAAATATATTAGACCATTGCAGTGAAGAAAGAGCTGAGGCAGAGTAAATGTCGATTTAGCAGCTGATCTCTGCCCAGACTCTCGCTATGGTCATGAGCTTTGTGTAGTGAATGAAAGAATGAGATCATGGATGCAAGTGGCTGAAATGAGTTTCCTCTGCGGGTTGTCTGGCTTTGGTATTAGCGACGGGGTTGAGGATCTTGGACATCTGGAGGGAGCTTAAAATAGGGGCAATGTCCTTTACATCAAAAAGAGCCAGGTCACATGGATCAGGCACTTGATCAGAATACTTGGTGGAGGTTATTTTTGTCTGAGTATGTCCTACTGGTGGACCTCCAGGTAGAGTCACAACACAATAGTAAAGTATATATTGCTACTAGAATGGAAACATCTTAAGATGCCCCAGGAGGAGCTGGATAAACGATGAGTGAAACCTTGACTTGTTGACTTGCTGCTACCTGGTGCAGAAGAATGGACTAAACACAATAATCGATTATCTGTCTTGGTTTTATAATATAGGTACTGACACTCAGCTCCCATTTCAATCAGAGCAGTATGAAATACAGTGTATGTGGATATAAGGCAACTGTACGAACAGGCCTAATCCTACAAGTCAGATAACTTAACTGGTCATTTTCATAATTCATTTCTGAATATGTATGTCTTATGGCCACACACAGTATGGATCAGTATGGATTATGGAGCTGTGCATAAATTCTGTAAATAAAAGTGTTGTTCTGACTGACCGCTCAGCTATAATCAGTCAAATATAATGTCACATAGCACAGTGGTGCTTATGGATCCAATTCCAGGGAGTATACCCATGTCTTAATTATTGGCTGGGGTATAGATGAGTGTGTCATCTTAATAAGCACAGATGACTGATCCCTAAATGAAGCACGAAGCCTTAACACCTTCTCGCTAACTTCAGTGAGGATTCTGAGCTCCGCTCATTCGGGCCTCACGTCTCCTTTTCATAAACATCATCTTGTTAAACAATCATACAGCGATTATAGGTTGGAGTGCAGCTCGTTTTTTTTTTTTGGTCTAATACAGTTTAACTCTTTATCAATACCCGTTGCTGCTGACGGATCAGCTCTGAACAGATGATATAGTCGTTTGTATCGTCTTCTGTCTGGCTTGTCAGAGCCCAGAACGCGATGGATGAATTTAGCCCGCGGTCGGTTCAATACCTAATTTAACCTTTCTCTCTACTGTCTTAAATGATAGATCAATCAAACATGCACATTGACTTGATTTACATTTTATGAACAACACTATTTGCTATATATATATATATATATATATATATATATATATATATATATTAGATAATATAATATAAGATCGGATCTTAATAAATGGCAGAACAGGAAGCAGTGTTTTTATTCCACAGTGCCGTTTGATTTATTGATGCTTTTCGGATCATTTCTTGTATAATAACAAACATCTTCTGAGATGGGATATTTTTATGTTTATGGAGTTAGACTCTTCATTTTCTCTCATGACCTGTAACGCAAAGGAGAACATCCATTTCAGAGGGAATTTTCACACTAATATCTGAATGCAGAGACACTAATCAATTGCAGGGGCCAAATAGCTTTTTGATTAAGATTCCCTGGCTGCTTAATGAAGAAGCCTCCCAGTGTATAGCCCTCCCCCTCCTCCTCCTTGTCTGTGGCCTCATTGGAGGGGAAGCTAGAATCTGTTAAAATGGAGAGCGCTCATCTAGAGATGTGGCACAGTTAGAGGGGAAACATGTAGACCTCTGGACGTGAGGGATGAAGTAAGGCAGGCATTACAGATGGATGGGAGGTGGTGGGCGTATTGATCGTGCCCCAAAACTCATCAAGCCATTCCAAGAAAATGTCCGATGGATCCGACAGCCAGTCCACTCAGCCCTCATGATTCCCTGGGTGGCTAATGACAAAGCTGCAACTATAGGTCATAAGCACCGGGCAGGCTGCAGCATCTGTCATCAGCTCCTGTTACAAACTCTTTATTTCACCTCCCTAAGACACACATCACATCCAGATATTCCACTAACAAACATTATCGCAGATAGAAAGAGACATCCTTCATAAACAGTGTGCAGAACTGTGTGAACTTGGCACAGACGTCCCAGTTAAATGGTGCACAAGTTAAATCAAAATGCATTTCATTTTATGGTCTATATGGGTTGAGATAAAAAAAACAATGCAAAAAAATCAGCAGCAGCAAACAGCTTCAAACAGCAATATATACAACTTTAATGGCACTAAATTCAACCTGTGAGATGATACACCACTTTAAAATGTTTCAGTCACTTTTCATCTCTTTCACTTAGAAGGAAAATAGCTTTATTGTTCTTTTTTGTTGTTTTTTCCAGCAATCATCTTGGCACATTTTGAAAGTGGCAGCACTGTGAGATTTCCTGTCATGTTGTTTAAGTAAATGAGACGGATGGGTGCCGACAATGTTCAGCGTTACAAAACCCGTACAAACTGGTAGTCCTGTGGTCGACGTGACCTGTACATGCACATTAGTCCCGACTCCTGCTGCCTTCAGGCTTTCGGATGTGTGGTTACGTGACAAAGGTTAGCAGTGTCAGCGGGAAATATGGACCAATGTTGCAGTTGCTGATTTTTCAGATTGAAAAAAAAAGAATAAAAAATAGAGGTGGAAGGAACAACAAACACGATTTCATGACGTTTGTCATTTTTCATCCTCAAAAACAATTACTGCAAAAGCCCCTTCAGCTCTAATCCATTATCCTGAAACTAGTTCGTCTTCCAAAAACCATTTAAACCCTGTCATCTATACTGTATGTGGCCAATCAGGGAGCAACTCTAGAGTTAGTGCATCTTTGACCCAGGTTGAATCAATCTGCCCTCAGTAGGATAAATGAAATGTGCTTGGGAGTTAATTATTTCTGGTGCTGTCATGGCGCAGTAAACAATGTTTGATGATAGAGTAAAATTCACGTAACGTTATGTGATCTGCCCTCTTGTGGCCCGAAAGGAGCACAGCATCCAATGCTGTAAAACTCCAAATACTAGATACTGTAGTCTGTCAGACATTTTGTATTTTTGGATTCATTTTGTCACAGAGGAAGCAGGGTGAAGGTCTTTGGTTTGACATAGTCATAGTTATAATTTAACATACTACATAAAAAGTAAAGGCAAACAAGGTAAAAGCTTTTTGGCTTGGACTGGGAATTTTGTTGTGTGGGACTCTTTTTAGGGCAGTTATGACTATGTTTTAAAGTTCCATAATAGGTTTTTAGTGAGTTTTGGTGTCCTTTTGTTTTTTCCTTTGCAACCCTAATTTGGGCCATATCGGAGCTGTACATCCTTCTGAAACTTTGCCAAAATTGGGCCAAATTTGGCCCCTAATGATTTTGCTATCTCAGACTGGACCTCTGTATGTTTCTGGACCCCAAACTGAGCACCCCACCAGTGTAGCCATCATCCTCTCCAGTCGTGATCTCCTTTTTGTTTGCCCTTTTCCAGTTTCATAAGAGGTTTTCTGTGTCAGTGAATTTTCTGCATCCATGCATCCCAGCCACACACTAACCCTGGGGGCACCGCCTTGTTCCGACCATGACGTCTTCCTGTCGCAAGGCCCACAAACAGTCCCTCAGCGGGGAGAAATGGGCCAGTGCTGCTGCATGCCACTCACATGGGGATTTCAGAGCAACTGAATGCCACTGATCATCTGCCCTGAGCCTGTTTACTGCCTCATTAACCCCTCCCTTCCTTAATATACTCTCGCACATAGGCTGGCTGCAAACAGTGATCGTGTGGGTCATGCACTCAGCAACAGCTTGTTCTTTCAGACAGCAAATATCCCCGATGAATCCATGAGTCAGACTAACAGGCTGCAGGAAACAAAGTTAAGAGCTTCGACAGAATCCTGAAGTGGTCACAGGGTAAAAGGAAAATCGTAAACACTGCAGCCAGTGCCCTGTAGTTTTACCACATAGGATGGGTCCATTATTGACTCGTCTTTTATCATGGTTACACAAGGAACCACAATTAGCACAATTTGATCCTTTGGTCCAGTATCTCAAGGTAGCATTGTGTTGTATGCTCACCAACATTGAATTTTTAACATTATTAATGTGGCTACTTCAATTAAAACAAGCATATGAAAGTGAATACTATTACGTCATTGAGCAAACAGCACATCATGCACACAACGAAATTACCCTCTGCATTTAACCCATCACACCTTAGTGAGTGAGGGGGCAGCCTGAACGACACCCGGGGAGCGTGTGTGGGGACGGTACCTTGCTCAAGGGTACCTCAATGGGACCCGGTAGCTGGTGGATTCAAACCAGGGACCTTCCGGACCCAAGTCCACTTCCTTAGCCACCAGGCCTCCCATATTAACTGTTAACTGATAATCATTATTTAATCATTATATAATCATTATTAAGTGAAATGAATGGGATCCAATGATTCTGCAGGATGGCTTTAAATGTTTTTAACAGGTTGAAACTACAAGTGACATCAGTGTGAGTCACAACATCACAACCACCTCCCGAAACTTTAGCAGTCACTATTAATCACCCGGCAGCAGGAACAGACCATAAAAGACCTGCATCACTTCTGAATGTGTCACTAACTGAATCTTTGATGGAAAACTTTTGTGTGGATAAAGCAAATAGCAATTAATTACTTTTACTGTTTAATCTTCACTGAGCCAGAAGTCTCACTTATTTCAAAGATGATAATGAACTTGAGTCGAGCTGCATCCGACTGATATGATATCAATCTTATCTTAACAGGCAGAGTATTTATGTGTGTGTAAAACATCTATCCGTCTTTGTTTTCATATTGAAGGAGAAACGTCTTTGATGAATCTGCTTGTGTGGCTCTGTAGCAGAGATGATTCAACCCTCTCTGATCTTGTCAGATAATAAAGAAAAACTGAGCTCCTGTAATTGAAGATCCCTATTTTAAATATACAAAACCATGATGGTTACACTCATCCCCATCGCGGTTGAATTGATCAACAGGTAGTCATGTGTGCATTTGATCAAGAGCTAATAAAAATTCCTGCACAGCTGCTGAGTGAGTTGATAACTAGCATCACAAAAAAGTCCATGGGTTGTTGTCCATCTTGATCCTGATTCTCATTCTGATTCATATCACCTCATTTGTGGTGGCAGCAGCCACCTTAAAGGAAATGAGATGTCTGTCAGTCAAAGCAGTAACACCCTAAACTATATGAGCTTCACGAAATAATTTAATTTTCCACTGGGACACTACGGAACCGTTGGTGAAGACACTTTGATGGCATCAGTGGTGATTATATCATAATAGCCTTTTAACCGACTACACGACCTGGTATAATCTCTTCGAGTATAAGTACTTCATCCCCTTATTACTACAGATTTAATTTTATTATACCATACACCGATGAGCCAAAACATTAAGACCTGCATGTGTCATGTGCCAGAAGTGTGATGTATTCTTGCTTCAATTGCTCTGCAGTCAGTTCACACCAGATACATCTGGTAATAAAATAATAATTAGATCTCTTGTCGATCTGACCCTCACCTATCGTCAAGAGCTTGTGTTAGTAATTCAAAAACAATCAGATTGTGGATACAAGTGGCTGAAATTAGTTTCCTCCACAGGATGTCTGGGCTCAGCCTTAGAGATGGGGTAAGGCTTCTCCGTCACCTCAAGTAGAACCAGTTGAGGTGGTTTGGGCATTAGATCAGGATGCCTGCGATATGAGCCTCCCAGTGGAGCTTTTTCATGTACATTCAACTAGTAAGAGACCTTGGACTTGACCTGGTGCATGCTGGAGAGATTATATCTCTCATCTATCCTGGGATCTCCCAGAAGGAACTTGATGTTTTTTAGTAGAAGTGTACCTGGACTACCTTGTTGACCTCCTGCCACTTCCATCTGACCCTGACTAAGAGGCTGAAAGAAGATTGATAGATGGATGGATGGATGGATGGATGGATGGATGAATTGGTGGATCGTATTTATAAAGCACCTGTTTTATCTCAAACCTCTTGACTATTCCTGAGATGAGAGCAAAACTTAATTAAGATGCAGAGCAAAACCTCTGGAACAGTCTAAACTCTCTAAATCTACCTTAAGTTCAACACAGTATAATCTTTGGTTTTCACCTGAAATGTCTGTTTTATTTTATCCTTGTTTTATGATTTCATTGTAAATTCTCTAAGCATGTCTATGATATGGTTTTATACTAAGCCAACTGTGTTGTATTTTCATGCATGAATGGTGCAATAGAGACGCATATTATTATTTTTAGTATTAGTAGTAATTTGGGGATACTGCACTCCTGCTGTTTATATTTACATTTTTCCTTTATCCTGTTGAAATTGGAGGAATTTACAAGGCAAGGAAGAATCGACAGCATATGTTGGTGGATATGAGATAAAGACATATTGGCACCCACTGATTGGTCGCTGTCTATCGTTCAGGATAATGGAGCAATTGAACGTTGTGCAAGTTAATGCAGCACTGTAATGCCAGCAGTCCCTGGACGCTCTCCGAAACGGGCTTCGACAGACAAATTAGCTCCAGATTGCTCTGTGCAAACAGAAAGGAAAGAACAGAAATAACAGTGTCTCTCTGTGGAAATCTCAGGCGACTGTAATATACCTTTGTTCGCCTGCTTCATAGTGTAACGCATTAAACTTTGAAATATCGAAGATCCCAGAGGAACCTGTACATTATTCGTTTTGCGCTATGTTACAATGCTACACTGTGGATTAGACATATACCCAGTATATTCCTATCTGTTCATCTTTGATGATGTTGTGAGGTCATTACAGGATTTAAGATGGACAGAGTTTGATTGTCTTTATTCATCAGGATACTGGGTACCCAAGTACTTTGGGGGCAAATTCTTCCAAAGACTGCAGGAGTTGCAAAGCCAGCCCTTCTGCATTAAAATAAACTTCCTCTAGAGATTCTGATCAGTTCACAAGGTTTTCATCAGCAGATGGGGACAGATCAGCAGCATTTTGTAACACCCAGACAGACGGTTTGGGAAAATGAGTGCGAAGACTTGGTTTTAACACGGCTTAGCTTTTGACAGATGACTCATCCATAGCAATAAACGAAAGACCAGGGACGGACAACACTTCGTGAATCCAACGCAAAAATGTCCTCAGTGTCATATATAAGCTACAGCTTCTCTAAACCTGCTGATGGCGCCAACATCGGTCGGCATGGTGACCAGAACAACAGATGCAGAGGAGGAGGACATATGAGGCACATGTTCCCTTCTATGATCAGCATGAGATTGTGACACATCAAGACGGACCAATTGGCGCCCTGGTGGATTCCTCAAGGTTGCGCCAACTGGTTCGCCTTGAACCAGTTTCTTGTGGATTTCAGACATCTGTGAGTGTAATGTCACATGCTTCATTGAAACATGGCTAGTAGTGATGTGTCGTTCACGAACAAGAGGCGACTCCCGTCAGAAAGAACCAAACTGGGGATCATACTATTATGTGAAAGAAAGAAGGGAGGCAGATGCTCCAAAGACAGCAAGTTGTGTAGTGGTACAGGACAGGTACACACAGAGCGACAGGGATGACGAGGAGCCTGATTTAAATACGAGGACTTCGGGGGGAAAGTAAAATCAAGTAAAAAACGAAAGAGAAGCAGCATCTGGCTACATTTCAAAAACATTGGAGACAGCAAAGTTCAGAATTTTCACATTGAAAATATCTAATATCATGTTGACTATTTAATTGATTTGTTTGTTGTGGTTGTTTTCAGTTCTTTGACTTGACTAAAATGTTAAAAAAAAAATAGTAACTGTGTATTTATTTTTAACTAAAATGCATAAAAATAAGACTTTTATGAAAACATTTAATGAAAAATTGCTTACCAACACAAAAAACACTCATAATTGCTAAATTAGGCTAAAATAGAAGGTTTGGAGTGATACATAATGAAGAGCTGAGGGAAAAGAGCCAAATCTTTGATAAGAGACGGACTTCCCCATCAGTAATGGTTAGGATGAAATTTCTTTTTGGGTTCACTTGACCTAGCCATCTTCTAAAAGTTCAGGTTCAACGAGCAGGAGTCGGTGAGTGGCCAAAAATACGAAGCTATAGCTAAAAAATCCTATAACAATGGCATCTAGATCATTGGAAGGGAGATGGCGCTTCCTATTAACCACCTACCACTGCTAGACCGCTAGTTCTGAACCTGCTTTATGCTGATGATAAAGAGGCCTGGAGTTTGTAGTTTTCACGCAAGTCATTACTTACTAAAAGTGTTGTGCAATTGCAGCAAAGTATGCTCCCTGCAGGATTCATTAAAGGTTTTTTTTTTCTGATTCATTCTCATCTTCTTGCACCATAATCAGTCACTGAACTGCAGTTGAAGTACAGACCACAATCTCACACTCAGTGTGAACTATTTTCAGTGTGGTCCAGCTTTACTTAATAACCTGTGTCAGCTTGCTTTTTTGTTTTCAGTTCATACCGCTGGGTTAATAGTAACGGCTGTGCTTTTGTTTCGATTATACTTTAACGAAAAGAGAAAAGTGCGAAGGTCAATAAAATGTCTTGCAGTTTAGTTTTAATGGAATGGTGTTAGTTTTATTGAACGTGATTTGAAAGTACACAGAATTGTATGTTATTATCAAGGTTAGGATCATTTCTTGAGGTGAAACTATTTACAGAAAAATGACTATAAACCATTAGTTCCAGGGTAGAACCATTATACAGGCAGAGATGCTTCACCCTCTGTGCCATCGTCAGACTCTGTCAAAGGTCATCCCACTGAGAGTTTAATGAGCTGTTATAGGTCGACTTGGTGTCAAAGAGAATACTGACAAGAAGGAAACCAAAGAAAAATTTTGTTGCTTCAATTTTTTTTTTTACCACAAATATATTATTTACTTGAGAATTTTAGTCAAAATTCTTTGACTAAATTTCTTTAGGAAAAAGACTCCTGAGTCCAGTATTCTCTATAGGTTTGCGACCACTCACATACCTACACAGCAAAGAATAATCGTTGATCGTAGCATATGTTTTTAATTTCTCTGGATCAGCGCTACCTTTAGCTCATAGTTATATATTTTGTGTTATGTGTTTATATGGTGTCTGATTGTAAGATCGTGTTTTTCTTATACTGACTGACCTGGTTAAATAAAGGTTAAATAAAAAGTATAAATAAAATGAAAATTTAAAAAAAAAAAAAAAACCCTTCCTGCTAAATTTAAGTGGACTAATAACCCTCTATGCAGCACACCAGGCAGCAGCTAGCTTTGGGAGGTTAGAGTCCTTCAGAAAAAAATGTAATTTATGTAGGCCAAAAAACGATGCTGCTAAAAAATACATGGCAGAGGGGGAAGAAAAAAACATCTCTATGAGCTTGAGTGAATACTAAACAGTCCACATCCAGTCTCTGCTTTCTCTTTGTACAGAGAGCGATGGGGGTCAGTGAAGACCGCTTTGAACCGTTGCACAGGCAGGTACATCCCACTGAGGCTCGGATCAAAGTGTCAGGTGACGGCACTTTCTTCAGGCTGAGCAACAGCCGCATGTTCCGCCGGTTTCTCAGCACTTATGTTGTTCACTGTAAACACGTAGATCATAGCCATTAGCTCTGAATTTTCTTTTCTTTTTCTTCAAAGTGCAAAAATGAGAGGGAAGTAACTAGACACACATCCTGTATGTATGGAAATGACAGGTGGTTAAGGTTGATTTTCTCAACGAAGGTAGAATTATTGATAACGGATCAATACAACTGAAGGTAACGGTTGAGTCTGAGTGGATCACGCCATTCTAAAAAGTCTAAACAGTCATTATTTCAATCTAGTATTGGACATTAGTCGACTACCAAAATAATCAATAGTTGCAGCGCTATTATAGTATGATTGTTCTGGTCTGTGTAAGCTAACCATAACCCTAATACAATGTGGTTATTGTGACTATTATAACCACATTGTGGTTATAATCTTGAATACATAACAAAGGTGGAACAGGCTTGGATAATAAAAATAATTATGTGAAGGAACATTTATATGTTGTTGTTGCCACTTTTGTACCTGTACTAACATATATTACTAATGCGGACAAACGGGGTGAAGCCGCCAGCATGTGTTAATTCAAAGCAATGGAACGCTGTGCTCTGCTGCAGCCACTCTGCTACTGTATAAGGACTGGTAATCTGGCTGTAGCGATGAATAAATTCATGGCTGGTGCAGCACAGTGAAATTCAGAAAGAAAAAAAAAAAAAGAACAACTGGGACGCAGAGCAGCTCTTTCCCCGTCTCTGTGTGCTCTGCAACATGCTGAGTGTGTGCTATTTAAAGGAGGGAATGCAACACTGACTGTGTGTGACATACACATCTCGGGGTGGATTCTCCTTAAGTAACTGTGGCTTCCAACCAGGAGTGGATGTCATCAAGTGGTACCCAACCGTCACTGAATGTTTCGACCCTTAACCGTGACTCCGGCCAGTTGGGGTCAGGAGTAGAAGTGGTGAGGTAGGGGGATCAGTAGTGGTGGCCAAATCACTGCCCATCTGCTCCCCATTTCTACATATTCCAGAAAGGAAAAGGCTTGTTCTGCCTCCTCTTTCATCCTACTAGCTGTTTGTTTCTTCCTCCCTTTGTCCTGATCGGATCCTGAGCTGCCGTTAAGCACCGTGTTGATGTGTCTGGGAAATGTTTACAGCCAACAACCACAGGGAATAATCACACCTATCACACCTTGGATTCCTAAACTAGACCGTGGCATTTTGGGAGCCTTTTATCGCATGGGCCTTTTCACATCCTCCCTGTTCGTCCGGAATCATTTCACAGTTGACAACACTTCAATGTCCAGATGGACGGGGAGGGTGCGTGAGGGGCTTTGTGCAGCACTTCTGCCAATTGAGGTTTCTGTCTTTTGGTTGAGAAAATTCTCTACCAACCTTGAGTTAGAGATATTTTACACCTAAACACTATATACCAGTGTCACCCAAGTGTGAAGGCAAAGGACCCATTTTATCTGATGTGTGGATGACATCAACAACTTTTGATCTTTTTAAGTTTATTAATATAGTGTAGATGAGAAACTACCTGCTTAACTAGCCTTTAAAAGGCCCTAGCAGTGCAGCTGTATGTGGATAAATGTCTGGTGGCACATTTCACCAATATTCAGTATTTGTGAATGAGGAGACATTACTTGGAAAGCTAGTAGTGCCAATGGCTGTCTTATGCAGATGTACATGTCATTTAATGATTTGATTGGCTGCATAAACATGGTTGGAGTTAACATGAGGTTGTTTTCTCTGAGATACGCATAGGACAGGTTGAATTTAAATCTCAACCATCTTCATAGTTTTAAAAAACCAATCAGAGCTTTGGTGCATTTACAAAACGTCAGCAAACGTCCCGTCCTTTCTCACTTTCTAACCCAACCACTTCTCAGTTCTGCCCCCAGAGATATAAAGAGTAGATGGACACAGTTCACTGATCTACACTGAATAAGTCTAAAAAAAAAAAAAAAAAAAAATTATTTCTTTACATCCACATGAAGTTACAGCCAAGACTGAAGCTGCGGTCTTGGCAGAAACATCACTGGAACAAACACATCAGTCGGTGATTGGTTTCAACCAACATTATTCTACGTGAGTGCAGGCAAGAGGCACAATCAGAAAACCAACAAAAGTACCAAAGAAACATTTCTGTCTCCAGAAAAGAAAAAAAAAACTTTTTCTTTTCAGTGTACCAATGTACCAGAGGTCTTGTCAAATCACATCAACAACAGTCAGCACACTTTAGTTTATTTTATCGTCTTTATTTCCAACTTCAGGGCATGTAATGTTTTTTTCCTATATTTTCTAGTTTTCTACACAAGTACTGGTCTCAGCATTGGAGCTGGTAATTTATTTCCCCCTTTTTTTTTTTTTTTTTTTGGTGGAAAGAACAAAATTGATACAAAGTATAAATTATAAGGAAAAACTGACTTGCTGCGTAATGACACTGTATATCACTATATTTACAACCTAACTATACGGTTTGGTCTAAGAACTTTTCCCAAGAACAGTAGGAAATTATTTAATGATGACAAAGCTGTGAATTAAAGGTAATGCAATAGAAAGGAAACGAGTCCAGACAGGGACACTGAACAGGTAACTATCGTCTCTGTTGTGCGTCTGTGTCATCGACTTTGAGCAGCGCAGCGCTGCAAACTGTGCACCCTCTTCCTCTAGCAGGCCCCTTACTGTTCTTTTACAAATTGTTACACGGACGGTGGGGGGAAAAAAATTAATAAAAAAGCATTTGCATGGAGAGGCAGTGTAAATAAATTTCAAGGCCAACTGTAAAATCAGAAGGAGTTCCCATCACTCTTCCTAATGAGGAGGCGCTCTGAGTGTAAACCTCCGTCAGAAGCTGAACTGTTCCTGAACTGACTTCCACCCGGCAGCGTCGTTTATCCCTCAGATTGCACTTCATTCATCTTCTGACCCCCAAAGACAAAGACACGTGTGAGGATGCAGAAAATACAATATAACCCAATGCACTATTTCCCCTTTAGAAATCAGGATTGTTCAGGCTCTCTTCCCAAGAACAGGATACACAACCAATCTTTCCTCCTCCCTCTGTAGAGGTCTGTAAAAGAGGCTTGTTTAGGAGACAAACACATGATAAATCCCAAAAAAAAAAAAAAAAAAAAACGACATGAACCAAATATTGGCCTGATGGTATTCAGTCCCTCTTAGGGAGCATCAGTCACATTTCTTTGCCTCCCCCCCAAAAAAAGGAGAAACAGCCAGGTGTTGAACACATCCTCGTGGGTGTTGCTGTGGTGAACACTTTGACTTTCAGGCTTAAATGAACTGGAAGCATCGGAAGATAACTGACAACCGAGGCAGAATAAATATTTAAAAAAAGACAGCGTGTGATAAGGTGACTGTTGAAGGAATCGTGCCACTTTCATTACAAACAACCAGTGACAACACACACACACAGGCCCTGGCCAATCAGGAATCACGCAGGATTACTTTTCCGCCAAACAAATAATCCATCTTAATCCAACATGGCAGCTGGGCGACCGTGGCCTCCCACCTTGCCACTTAGTGTCCAACAGATAGAGCCCTAATGCAGCTATAATGAACTTTTGACATATAGTGGTTTGCCTCCTGACTGTGCAGACTTGGCTCGGAGACATGCGTGATTACACAAACTAATGCCCACAGCTTATGATTTTATGTGATTAAACAAAATTCCTGAGACCAAGCAGTGAGAGCTGTGGCATCTGCGCTGCCTGCCAGCGACTAATGGGCTCTGTGACTGTAGTCAGTGAACAGAGCTGCAAGGCAAGGCCTGATTTTTCTTTTTTTTTTTTTTTTTTGTTTGCAGGTCAAGGTCATGGGCTCATTTTGGTCTTGACAGTTTAGCTCTGCACGCTTAGCTTTGTTGTGAACAATCAGGAATTACGTTCTGCTCTTTCTTCTTAACCGGTCCCTGTTTCAGAAGAGAAAACACTATGTAATGTAGACATAAGGCAATTGTTGTAGAGACAGATGACGACGACAACCCTGCTTTTATCTCCACCTGTCTGGATGAATGTACCACTCTCTTGTTTAAGTCAGCAGCTTCACAACTTCAGTTGGTTCAGATGCAGTAGTGATGAACACTAACATATGAGCCCCAATCTGGCCTAGTTACTTCCTCTGCTCTTAGAAGTAAAGTGATGCGGAGCTGCACAGTCAGTGATTTGCACTGATGGTAGTCAATCAATATAAAAGAAAGTGACTATATCAAACAGATTTTATTGATGTTTCCTTTCACAAGTTGTCGTGGTTGAGTTTTTCCTTTTGGGTTCCCATAATAAAATGTTGTTCAGGCTGTGAAATGTTTACAGATAAACACTTAGATGTTTTTTTAGTATTTGTATTCAGACTAATATCATCATTGTCTTTTGTCATATAAAGAAACAGTGGGGTTACAGTAGTAAATAGTTTGATTTTTGTCCAAATTTTACAATTTATTTGTGTTATATTTTAACTATTTGGTAACTTCATTCCATAACCAGTGTTTCTTTAACACTGGTTATGGAATGAAGATTCTTTGTTTTGCTGACTCGTGGACGGCTGCTATCTTGAGTACATAAGTTGAGCAATCCAGTTTATTTTGAGAGAGTAACAGCTAGTTGGGAAAGTCTAACACACTTCTGACCCAACTTTATCAATCAACGGTCCAAAAATGACGATGAGCTGCTCAACCGTCAGAAATAATCCCATCTTGAAGATTCGATGGAGTTTGTGAAGCACTGGTTGTTTGATTTCATGCAGAGATGTTTCCCGGAAGCTGCGCTGTTTGATTTTAGAAGTTCAGATATCTAAAAACTTTAGCAAGATGTCTCAAGTTTGAAGAGTCGGATTTCTGATGCACTTGTATTTCCCTGACAGTAGCCTCAGTGGACCATGATGCAATGCAACCAGAAGAAGGATACAAGTTACAAGTCAGAGGTTTGGCATTTATCACAGACAAACACACACACACAAAAGAGATGAATAACCTCAACCTCAGAACTTTTATGTCACATGCAACATGGTTAGGTTGCTTGATTTCAGCTTGGATTGATGGTAAACTGCATGAATTTTTAGATTTATATTTGTGACAGTGGTAGTAGTAGCAGTGGTAATATCACCAGTTCATTCCAGTTAATGACCACTTCAAAATTAGGCCAGCTGAGTGTTTTCAGACATGCTGACACATTGTCAGGTGAATTGGATGCACGGATGTGAAGGAAAACAAAGTGAAAATACTAACAGTTTAAACGATCAGACAGGACAGCAAAATGAGAAAAGCGCTGTGTGAAAATTTACTTCTGTCCACTTCAAATCACTCTGATTACACTCAAACTGTGGACACATTCTGAAATGAATTCATTAAAATACTCAACAAACAGCAGCTGCAGCACTAAAATGCGTGCTTCACCTCAGACTTGATGATATCCTGTACATATTGTGATCCATGACACCCCATCTGTCTGCCTGCCTGTTCTCTATGGCAGCTGCCATTGACGATTTAGATCAAAAGCCCAGTTGGTCAGTGGATTGCCTGGAAATTTCCACGGTCTTAGGAGGGTGGAGCAGTATTGGGGGGTGCACTGTAGGCAACATCAATCCAAATTCATGAGAGTCACGGGTGACACGGGACAGCTGCAAGGGGAATTTCTCTGTTTGAGGAGCAGGGATCACCGACAGGTCAAGGAGAAAATGAAGGGCAGAAATATCAACACAGGGTAGAGACGGTGGAAATACCTCCTGCAACTGAAGATACAGGAGACAAAATATGAACTAGATGCTGAATCCCCACACTCTCCCTGTCTTTTTTATTTTTTAGCAGTACCTGGGGAGGGATGCTTGCTGAGTTTGAGTAGCATCAAACCAGGGACAATTGCTAGGGAAGGGAAACCAAACTTCCTCTAAAATTTCACACAATAAATGGTCAAATATCCCAATCCCAATTTAATTTACATTAAATTGGGCTTGACATTATGTTAAAACTAGAAGCATCCTAGCATGTGTTTAAGTCATGACTAAGTCTTTTTCACTCTGTTTGTCTGATGCAATTTTGAATGTGCAGCGCTGGGGATGAAACCCCATTGACACTGAGCTTCTATGGGTTTCTATGCTTTTTTTCCAATCCAGCAAAGCCAGGTGGCAATTGGATAAACGCTGAAAATCATCATCATCACCATTTGAAGCCGAGCTTCAATAGGGGTGAATGGAGCAGTGGGCATGATGATTGGTGGAACTGTCTAAAAGGCTGAAGCCCTTTTGATTGGCAGAGATTTGGAAACAAACATCGGCATCAGAGCGAAGTAGAATTCAGTCCCAAGCGGAGTAGTCGTGAGACAACGTTCTGTCCGTCTGGAGTGCTTCATGTTACACATTATATATATTACACTGTAAATAAAACATACTAATTACCATAAAGTTATTGAGGTTGTTGTGGAAGTTTCATTAGTTCGTTCATAATCATATCTCCTAGTCAAGTTGCAAAGGAAAACTAGCACTAATTAATAGGCGTGCTAGCCTAATTAGCATGCTAGCACTAGCGTTAGCTATTACTAGCACACCTAAAATGAGCTTCCCCTGTTTGAAAGACCAGCAGCCGCCACCGCATGAAACTGCTTAAATATTGAACAGCATCATAAGGAAGATAAGTGCTTTTTAGTTCTGAATTTTGCTACGAAGCCTTTGATGACTGATTTTGATATTGTTGTTTCATTACATCTCATTGCCCAATATTACATAGTGCTATACCGTTATGTTTGTGGTTGCTGTAGTTTGTTTAAAGTGCTTGTGTTTCGAGAAAGCACTGATTTTTGGGGGGGTTTTCTACTATACCGTTCTAGCATTATTCTCTAGTGCTAGAACTATTCTCTGGCATTAACTCTATTTGCTTTTGTTTTTTTTTTTTTGTTTTTTTTTTTGTTTTTTTTTTTCTTTTGGTTTTCCTGGTACCTGGTGCCCTTTTTGGTACCTGCTTGGGCAAGGTACTAAGCAAGCAGAACCTAAAATCACTGATTGGTCAGAGGGAGTGTCTTTACAAGCGAGACCAGGCACGAGTGAGATAACAAAACAATTAACCACCAAACCAGCAAAACCAGGTTAGCGTTAGGGTTAGACAGAGTGTTGCAGCTGCTTTCAGGTATAACAACAGAAGTTAGCCATATATCACAGGTTTTTAATTCAAAGGCGATACCTGAAAGAATGAAATAGATGTAGATATACAATAGATATAAAAGCACACAGCTGGTTAAAATTGCAGGGTTTTGTGATTAAAGAACAACACCAACAAAAACAAGAAAATAATAACAAACCAAATCTATCAGGAGGGAAATAAAAATTAAAAATTGATAGAATGTTGTTGCATAAATATGCAAAACCTCCAAGTAAAAGTGGGAGGCTGCCAAGAGGCTACAGCAACATTAATAGTGTTGCAGGAATTTCTTACAAATACTGGTTCTGTCCAGAGTCCTAGATGCAGCCAAGTATACAACAAGTATCCCAAAAAGCATGTGGAAAATGTTGTATGCACTATATATTATGACACCATAGCTACGGTGAAGCATGATGGTGGTAGCATTAGGTTTTTGGGGGTTGATTTTTCTTCTGCTGGGAATTAAGGAGAAGGAAATGGTTAATGCCAGTCAATTTTGGCAGAAAATCTTCAGGCATCTGCTAGAAAAGCTGAAAGATCAAAAGGAATTTCATCTTCTACCTGTGGAGTGACCTGAAGAGACCAGTGCATAGGGGGGTTTGGGGACTTGGCAAATATTGTCTAGTCAAGATGCCATGCTAGCCAACTCCTTCTCAGAAAAAAAAAAAGCAAGAATGCTGTTATAAAATCAAAAGCTGCTTCATTTGTTTTGTTTTTTTTTATTCCTTAAAGACAGTTTTTCTGTTGAATTGTATGTAAGTAATTGGGCACATCAAATGTGAAAAAAAGTTCTGATCTTTCAAATACAGTATATCACAAAAAAAAAAAAAGAAAATGGTATTTTAACAGGCTTTAGTTGTATCTGCTCTATGCTGCTGTCGGAGATGTGAAAAGAGCAGAGGAACGCTCATACACATGCTGTATGAATATCATGTTCTTTTTTGGGGTGGGAAAACAGCATTCCTCTTCAAAGTACTTGGTACAGCGTCGCTACAGACCCCTGCTCTCTGCATACTGAGCATCACATCAGATTTAGTTGCATCGTCAGCTTATAACACTACGTTGTAGACTAGCCAAGAGAAAAAAAACAACAAAGATCATCAATTTTTCTATCTTATCTACCAATCTCGTCTAATTCTTCTACCTTTTTTCGTAGGATGTGAGTGACAGCATTATGACAGGTGATTGCTTATCCTGTGTGATGTTATTGCTGTTGTATTTTCTTCTGTTTCTTTTCTCCTTCTCTGCACTTGTTTTCTTAGTTTATTGTTATTATTGATTTTTGTTCTGTTTGTCATGGCTCTTTGTAACGTTAGTGTCCTTTAAAAGAAAGTGAGTTAGAAAGCAGAAAGACACACACACACACATATACATACATACATACATACATACACACACACACTGTATATACTGATCTGCAATGATATTACATGATACATGATATTAATCAACGAATTGTCCCAACAATAAAGGAGAATTTTGATGATTTCGGTGACAATGATTTTTGGATATGTAAAATATGATAAGTTGTTGTACTGATGAGCAAAACTTCGCTAGCCTGTTGCTTTACAAATATTTAGTGTTTTTGTCCAAAAGACTCGCCATGCTAGTTATTAGGGCACCAAGGTCGCTTGAAAACGTTGCTATTTTAAACCATTAAAACAGCTCAAAGTAGTTCCACACTTCCTTGCTACTATAACAAGGGTCCTGCATTTAAAACGAGGCATTGAGAACATACATTAAATACACTGTACATACGTATACATATGAACGATATAAAAAAAAAAACATTCCCATATTTGATGTACCCATTTACCTATGTACAATTCAACAGAAAAACAAATAAAAACAAATAGTAATAAAAAACGTACACTTACAAACTTACAAACCCTCAAATAAAAAAATGAAGCAGCTTTTGATTTTATAGCAGCGCTCACTTTTTTCAGTAGGAGTTCATTAGCATGGCATCTTGGCAATATTTGCCAAGTCTTCCTTCACAAAAGCTTCCAACACCCCCCTTCCTAACTCCCCCTATGCACTGCCCTCTTCAGGTCACCTCACAGATGAAACATTAAATTCCTTTTCATCTCTTAGCTTTTCTAGCAGATGCCTGAAGATTTTTTTTTTTTTTTTTTTTTTTTTTTGCCAAAATTGACTGGTATTAACTATTTTCTTCTCTTTAATTCCCAGCAGAAGAAAAGTAATCCCCAAAACCTGATGCTGCCACCATCATGCTTCACCATAGCTATGGTGTCATAATATATAGTACATAACATATTTTCCCCATACTTTTTGAGACATTTGATAGATATTTTTGCTGAAAGTAGGCAGAACCAGTACTTGTAAGAAATATACTATGAATATATATATATATATATATATATACATTATGAACAGTTGTCAGTGAATAGATAATTCTGTGGACAGTATAATTCCCAAAAATAAGCAATTTGTCCAAAAAGTCCAAGTTTCACTACAAACATGTGTTAAGACTGGTTTGGTCTAATTCCTGGCACTGTCCATTTACAATCAGATCACCTGACACCAGGCCCAGTGATCTACAGTTGCACTTATCTTACAAGTTAATACTAATTCTGTGTGCGGTTTCCAACTGAACCAGACTTGACTGATGACACAACGTGCAAGTCTCTGTGATTATAACACTTTTTACAGCTTGTTCCCGAACATTTTCAGAGCACGGACAGTTTATAATTTACCTGTGGCAGTTGGTATTTATTACAAGGAGCATACACACACACACATACACACACACACAGGTTTATTGATGAAATTGTATGTGGCAAATGAAACCTTACACTATTCATCATGTTTATGTTTTGCAGTGGCTCGTTTAGACCGTTACATCGCATTCATTTAAACACTGACATTTAAGGAAACGCCATCGCATTTGGATTATCTGTTGGATTATTATTTGTTTAAATCGATTGCAGAGAGAAAGAGGGAGAGATCAATCGCTGGGTGAGCTAGATTGACTTTTAACAGGGAGGAGAAGAGAGTGGACCACTGCTCTGTCATCAGTGTTTTTAATGCAACAATAAAGTCAGACAGGAAGTTGGAGCTCTACCTCTGTCTGACCTACATTGTTTTCTAGGAGTCTAAAAGTTGAATAATATTAATAAATCCTCACCTCATCTCTTTATCTTGATACTCTTCTGAATGTTAAAATAGTACTTTAAAAAAAGTCCACACGTGACTTGATTACTGGTAAATAAACCAGGAAATGATCAGTGCTTCGGTTTTGGCAAAATGTCCCATGACATCCATCCAGCACATCATGAGAAGTGAGAGTTGAAAAAAATTGACTTGTTTGACATTGACATGTTTGTATAAACGACACGGTGATAAAGGAAATTATATATAAAATAATACACACACAAGATACACACACAAGTTAAGCAAGATATATATATATATATATATATATATATATATATCTTGCTTAACTTGTGTGTATATTTTTGTTTATTTTTCTTGTATGACCGGTGGAGTCTCTCCATGTTTGTTTTGTGTCATGGTCGTTTGTGCAGCTGCATTAAATTTCCCCAGTGAGGGATTAATTAAGTCTAATTTAGTCCTTTAGTCCAATCGATAATAGGCAGGTAGTCTAAAGCCCATAGTTCTATAATGACCAGGTAATCTAGAGGTGTATAGACTGCTCACTGAGGAAACATTTCCTATTTGTTTTTGCTGTTTATGTTCTAATGTTATATGTGAATAAGGTGACACACGAACACAAGCGGCACAGAGCTGCAGACCGTGTTTAATGAAACGCTGTATAATTTACAACTCGGTGGACCGCTGCTGTCTGCCCACCATGCTCTGCCCTGCAGGTGATGTTTTAAGCCCTGCCTACTTCCTGTGCTTTTTGCTTTTGGCCACGCTGTGCGGTAAATTTCACCTGGCAGATTTCAGTCTGAGCACAGCTTGTAGGTGGAATTTTAGATTTATTTATTTATTTTCTCTGTCAGGAAGTCCTCAGACTCAAGTACCCAGACAAACAGAAGATCAAAAACAAAATAATGAAAGTGACAATTGGTCGCCATACTGTAATTTTAGATACAACATTTTATTATTTTTGTAAATGTGAACTGCAATCAATTTAGATGTCCTCCCACTTGAATGGTAAAATCTTGACAGCATGAAGCACATATACAGAGCAGCAGACAAGTTGGTGTTGGGTAGTGTCTTCTTGTCTTTTTAGTAGTGTTGGACTGATTTCCAGTTCTTGATAATGTCACTATTGTACCACTATTTTCTTTAGTGATTGATGAGTGTCATAAACCTGCTCCATAGTTTATTTAATAACTTTGACATTCTTTTGTACCTTTCTCCTGACTGATACTTTCAAAAAAAAAAAAAAAAAAAAGCTCTGTTGATACTAGTAAGTTCTCTGTAGAACGTGCCATGTAGAACATCTGGTGGAAGACAGTACACTCACTGTATGGCATGTTTATGTGCGATAGATATCCTCCCACTTGGACAGTAAATTGTCCAAGTGAGCATTCTCACAGCATGAAGCACAAAGCAGTTGGTGTTGGTGATGTGCAGTGTTAATAAAGCTGCCATCCACCTCTTGGTAACCTCCTTGACCAGTTTTCTTTTTGTGTTTTCATCAGTGTTCGACTGATGGTCAGATATTGTCTGTATGTTACCACTATTTTCTTTACTATTTGGCAACTGTCTTCAATGTGCTCCGTAGTTCATCTAATAACTTGGATTTCCAAGTTTTTCTTTTGTACCTTTCTCCTGACTGATACTTCCAAATAGTAAGATCTGTTGACACTTGTAAACTCTTTGTGAACCGTGGCTTTAGCCACAAAGTCAGTGTTGGAAAACCCAACTTGAACATCTGGTAGAAGACAGAACATTCGCTGCAGAGTATGTTTAGCTACAACATGTTATAATAAGTGCAAATTGCAACTGCAAACAATGTGAGTGTCCTCTCACTTTGACAGCAAAGTCTTGAGCTTTCTTAAAGCATAAAGCACATACAGAGCATCAGATAAATGACCCACACTGATTATTTTGCGCAAAGTGTCTATACATGACTGATTGCTGCTCCTCTAAAGATTACAGTGTAAAAGGATGGAGAAGGAGAAACCCTCTGCTTTGTCTCCATTGCATCAACACAGAGGAGAGACCACTGGGTGTCAAAAATCCAATGAAGGCAGACAGACTGCACTTGTTGCTAAGTATTCACTGAAGAGACCTCATCCTCATCTTCATGTCAACAGCAGAGAGTCGGCTGCTCCTGAAGAATCCCATTGTCATGCCTCAGCGGCCTCTTTACAGCCTTTATGTATCTGTGTGCTCGCCCGAGGCGACAGGAATCGTCTCTGCTTAAACACAGAGGAAGAGAGGAGTCCTCGCTGTCTCCGATCCCAACCTCCCCCACCACCACCACCCGTCTCTCTGCATGTGGTTACTGCCACTGTTTGTCTAGCTCATCATAGGCGAGCTTGTCCTCTGTGAAGTATGAAACATCAGACATTTTGCCCTCGTCTTGTCTTGCCGCTGTTAAGTGTTCATGTTTGACAACGTCTTCAATCTGCAAGAGACCACACACCCGATCTGTCCATACACACAGATCCACTGCTTGATTTACACTGCACTTTATGTTTCTACCCAGATATGAATAATTCTCTTAATGGAACCAGTCTTTTGTTGATTTGAACGTATGCTTTGGGTCATTGTCGTGCTGAAAGATTTTTTAAAAATCCTCTTCGTCTTCAGCTTCTGTACCAAAGTTGAGGAGTTTATGAACTGCTCATAATTTCCTACGCCTTGATTAAAGCTGCAGTTCTAGCTGAAGAAATGTGCCCAATGCTACCACCATCATGCTTCACTATAGACATGGTGTCTGTCGATGATGTGCAGTGTTAAAGCTGCTGTCAACCTTCTGGCAGCTTCCTTGATCAGTTGTTTTCTTGTCTTTTCATCATGTTGCACTGATGTCCAGGTCTTGGTAATGTCACTGTTGTACCTCCATAGTTTATTCAGTGCTATGGAAAGTCTTTTGTCAGACCTGTTGATACTAGTACGCTCTTTGTGGTTGAAAAGTGCAGCGAGGTATAGTTGTGGATTTAATGATTTGTTTTTCCAGTGGAATTTTACCGATTAAATCACAAGCAGGAAGTGTAAACTTTTGTTGAGAAACACAGGAAACGCAGTTCAATAACAAATTGTGGTCATAAACTACCAAAATTGTTTAACGTCAGAAACTTTTCAATGACAAACCTTGAATTCATAAAATAGTTCCCAGATAGTTCTGAACACAATCGTTAGACTCTAGAACTTTGAGGAGGAGATTTCTGGCTCAACAATGCAAAATGATCAGTTGGAGAAAACAGCCTTTTAAAGGCATGCACTATAAAACTCTACACATTTTTTTTTGTATTGGAAAACACTGTCTGATAGAAAGCAAAGGTCCGGTTTGGCTTGTTGCTAACTTTAGTGGGATTCAGTAGAAACTGACAGATGAAAATAAACGCGGAGTCAATCTGTGTTTTCTGTCCATGTTATGGAGGCAAAACAGCATGAAGTCTCAAAACTGATTGCTTCACAAGGTTTTTGCCTGTAGAGTCTCACCTGAAGTGGATTTGACATTGTCAAGTTAAAATATTACAATTCTTTTTACTACGTTGTACCTCATCAGAAACACAGCACTGGTGCTTCTTTTGAAACGTCTCCTTTGGCTGTAGATTTCATGATGAAATCAGCACTGACAGCAGCATGCATGTTAATGCAGAACACAGAAAGGTCATGTGCGGCATATTCAGAGGTTGATTGCCACAGGTTATTCAACAGCACATGGTTTTCATCTACAATCAGAACTCAGATCTCGTCCCTTCCAGTTTTGAACTGCTGTCTCAAGATTACTTAGAATGAAACCTGTCTATGAACCAGTGGAAATCCGGGTCACAATCTCTTCTAGGGCTGTGTAGGACTAATCAAAATTTGTGTTTCTATTTCAATTTAAGGCCCCAAACAATTACGAAAACAAAGTAATCGAGACAAAATGATTATTAGTATTTTGCCATTTGTCGAGTGTACCTACTTATTTTGTGTTGTGTTCCCTATGACGCGCTTTTCGGCCATTTTGGTTTGTATTAAACGTGAGTTTAATATGTTCTGAAAAGGCCGAAAAGCATGTCATAGGAACTAGCTGCTGAGCGTTAGAGATGCTAAACGTTACAGATGCTAAGCATTAACAATGCTAAATGTTAGAGATGCTAAGCATTAGCAATGCTAAGCATAAAAGACGTTAAACATTAGAGATGCTAAATGTTAGAGATGCAAAATCTTAGAGATGATAAATATTTGCCATGCTAAGTGTTAGCGTAAACCAACATTTTTTTTTTTTTTTTTTTTTCCATAACCGTGCAGCCCTGTGTTTGTGTTTCAGTTTATGAAAACTGCTGCTTTATGAAAATTGTGATGTGGCCTCACCGGAGGCTGTAGGTCCGTCTCATCAGTCTCATGAAAGTCACCCAGTAGGTCCAGGTCTGGCTGCTGACTGAAGCTGATATATACTTCAGAGAGGTAGAGGATACCCCCGACCGCTGAGGGTTATGATGTGGGGAGAGGGAATAAATGATGATGGTATCAAAGACAGGCCTGCCTTCTGTGCAGCTCTCAGCCTGCCTTCGTCCTCCGGCTGCAAGCTCCGCTGTGCAGTCCTGCTGAAAGCCTGTTTTCACTGATGTGATGAGGAGAAACAGTGTTTTTATTCATGCTGATCTGAAATGAACTTGATCTCGACATCACAGGAAATTCAGCTGAAACTTTAAAAGGGTTAGCATCCATTTACAGCCTTTAATCATTATCTAAATTTAAATGTGAACCATTGAAGGGAAAGGATATCATCTGTGGATTAGCAGCGCACTTGTCCTTGACTTTCTTGAAGCTTAATAAGTACAAACCGCAAGCCTAAGCTTAAAACTATAAATTGACAATTATACTAAAAAAGCTGAAGTTACTAAAGAGGTTCTAAAAAAGAGTCGAATAGAATTTTAAAACTATAATGGACCGAAAATCAGATTAGATAAGTTCAAGTAAATAAATAAGATGAAAATAAATAAATAATTAATAATAATGAAAGGTTAAAAATAAATTTGTGCACAGAGTAAAAAGAGATCTGATGTGTGTAAAGGCACTTCCACTTCCTTTCAGGCCCTCAGACTGTGCCACGGCTCCAAGAGTAAAGGCTTAAAAGCTGCTTCGCTGAAGGTTTTTAGTCCGGATGCACTTTGGAACAAAAGAACAAGACTTGTGCCTGAGGACCTACTGGTTCATGCATTTCAGTCATGACACAGCTACTCCTGTATAGTGACTTTAACAAAAAAAAAAAAAAAAAAAGAGAGAGAGGAAGGAAGTATAATATGCTCTTATTGCATTTATTCCATGGATTTCAGAACATGTGACGAGTGTTTCAGTTTTGTTGAGCTGTGAAATGAATCGGTAGGTCCTGTTTCAAAAGCAACATAAACTTGTGTGTCATCTCCATAACTGTGTAGTGAGATGTTTATATATATATATATATAAACATCTCACTACACAGTTATGCAGATGGATACATATGTAGGTTGAAACGAAGAAAAAATATATTTATTAATAAAAACATTATTTGTTTATTATTATCATTATTATTATTATTATTATTATTATTATTAATAATAATAATAATAATAATAATAATAATAATAAAATGAGTTGTAAAAATGAAAAAAAAAAAAAAGTAGGTTTGTCCTTCAAGTCACTGTGAGGTGAAGTCTCCATCATGTTTGTGTGGTGTTGCTGAGAGAGGGGCCCCTGGGAGGCCCTGGGACCCCCGGTATGAAAAATCAGCCGGTGCCATGTTCCGCGCGCCGTGCCAGAGCTGCCACAACACAGCGGTCTGCTTAAGGGTGATGGAGAGAATGCGGCAATCCATTGGCTGCAGGCTTAGTAAATTTCAGTCGCTGTAGTCCAATGGCAAGCTCGGGAGAGAGAGAGAGAGAGAGTGAGAGTGAGAGTGAGAGAGAGACCTGGTTCCTCTATCACTAATCCTGTCCTCGCGCCGTACACTCGCGCTATGAGAGCAATTAGATTCAGCACCGTTTCTACTGCCTCTGCAATGACTCATTGAAACATCTTCTGTGCTGATAAAGCCGCATCTCTATTCTCTCCCTACACACACGCACATTCACACACTCACTCACACACACTCACGCGCGTACAGGACGTATAGTTGGGTCTGTCTTCAGTAACACCGGGACTGCGCATCTTTTACTTTGGGATATTTGCGGAGCGGCAGGCTGCTGCTGCTAACTGGACGTGGACTTAATTGTGTTTTTTTTTTTTTTAATTTTTAATTTTTAATTTTTAATTTTTTTGGTGTGTGTGTGAGCTGTGTGTGGATCCGGGGAGTTAACACAGTAAAGAAAAAAGAGTGAGGCGTTGGAGACACGGGGCTTGAGCTTGAGGTGAGTGCGCTGCAGGCTGGATGTGTCTGATCCTTCTATCTCAGAATCAAAAAAAATAAAAAAAAAAATAAAAAAAAAAACGGTCTAAAATGTATATACAAGTGGCTGGATGTCTGTGCTGCGATCCTCCGCCTGTGACATCACCTCGGACAGATTTAGTCTTCTCAAAAACAAAGAGCAGAATCCATTCTTATTCTTATCTATTCTTATAAGCGCAACTTATAGGAAGAAGGAATAGAAGCAAACAGGCAGGATGTGGAGTTTTTTCTCTTGTAAAAAAAATCCCCTGCAGCAGCAGCAGCAACAGCAGCGCAGCCTCCTCCTTGCGCACTTTCATCCGACTCCGACTGGAGGTTTTGGTTTTATTTGCATATATATATATGTATGTGTATATATATATATATATATATATATATATATATAACAAATTCCTATTAAGATCAATGATCACAAATGATGGGATGGTTTTAAAAAAAACAAACAGAAAGCAGCTAAGAGGATAGAAGGTAAAGATGCTGTCTCGCGTCACGCTTTATTTATCTATCTGTTATGTTTTATTATATATGTAAATGAGGTTGACAGCAGACATACACACACACACACACACAGGCTCGTGACGGCGCTTTAAGCAAAGTCGGTGCCAGGAAAAAAAAAAAAAAAAAAAAGCAACAGCTCGGTTAACTTTAACGCGACAAACATTTGATTATGATCCAACATCATAAATCCCTCTCCCCTTTATTTTCTTTCCTTTCCTTATTCTTCCTGAAGATTGCAAAGTGTTTAAAGCTCGTTTCACAACTGCGTTTCCCCACCACCACCCCCCCTCCTCTCGTCAACTCTTCAGTGTCTGAGAAGCAGCAGCAGACACAGGCGCCCCTGTCTGCGCATCTCCATCTACCCAGGCAGCCACAAGATGGTGGTGTGGAGATCTGGATGTGGATTTTTTTTTTTTTTTTCTTCAAGAAGCAGAGGTGGTGTTGGTGGTGGGGGAGATGATGGTAGAAAGAAGAGGGTGAGGGGGGCTTTTATACCTCGTGTGATTTTTGTTTGGTTTTGTTTTATGCGTCTGCATGGGTGGCATTCAGTAGAATTCTCATCATCATCTTTCCTCACGCCGCAGCAGCTCCAACACAGACTGACCGGGGATTTATTTATTTATTTTAACACCAGATGACCTTGCATGCCTGTGTGAAATGATAACAATCCTTTCAAGTTCTCGAACTCGCCTACATGACAAAAAAAAAAAAACAGTGATAATAATAATCATAATAATTATTATTTACTGGGTTAATAGCTGCAACGGCATGTGTGTGGGTGGGAAGCATTTGCACGATTGCAATCAGAACCAGAAGCAAAACTGTGTTATATTGTGTTTATTATATTGTGTTAATAACTGATAAGCAAATCAGTCTTTAGGGATATAGATTCCTGAAAAAGCTAAAACATCATGGCTGCCCCTCTTCTAAAAAAGAAAGGCCAGGTGTGTGCAAATCAAATTCACAAGAGGATCGACACGAAAGGCAACATGTGTCCTTTTTCTTTCAATCAATCACGACCGTAATCCTCGTGATTGATTGAAAGAAAAAGGACACGTTCAGCTTCTTTTTTCTTTTCTCTTGTTTGTTTTGCAACACACAAAACAATCCAACTCGACACAGTTCATCCTCTTTTTTATCGTGTTTCCACTCCCGACTAATGATTGTTTCTTCTGCTTCATGTTGTTTCAAAATGAAAGTCAGACATTTACTGTTGCCACATAATCCACTTTTCCTTCTGCATCTTTCCAGTTGTCAGAATTGTCGGAGGATAAATGCAGCATGTCTTTTTTTTTTTTTTTTTTTAACCTCCAAAATCCCCATCCCCTTTGTTAAAGAATACACGAAAGCAAACCATTTACCTTCCGTTTGTAACTCCCTCCTCATTTGTGCGTTTAAGCATCGTTAGAATATATTCCTCTGACGGATCAGAGATAACATGTGGATGCTGATCTGCACACACGCACTCACCCTCACACTCACACTCTCACACTCACCCTCACACTCACACTCTCACACTCACTCTCACACTCACTCTCACTCTCACACACTCATGTGAGATTAACAGGTAGGAACAGCTGGAGATGGGTGCCACCTCTTGCGGCAATCTGTTGTTGATATGTCTCATTTCATACAAGCAGAGGTGCTGGAGAAGTGACGGAGGGATTATTTACATAGTGAGGTATCCTGTAGTGTATTTGTTGAATATTTGTTCTGTGTGTCTGCTGCTCACGAGTGTCTGCTGCAGTAAAAGATGTAAAAAAAACAAACAAAAAAAAAAAAACATACGTCTAATGTCTGGGTGTCAGTGACGTGCAAAGACTCTCATTGGGCGATAGGGCATAGAAAAATGGACGGCACCTCATCATAGAGGTAGAAACATCCTGATTTGTGGTTATTCTTCTTTAAAGATCAGCTACAAACTGCTTTTTTGGAAATGGTCTTCATTACTAGAAACTTTGCACTCCTGGTGAGTTGTTCTGTTTCTCCGTGGGATCAAAGCAGAGGAGCTAAAAGCTAACCCTAGAGTCTTCATGTTTTTATATTTTCCCTCTGTATCAAGAGTTGAACGTTCTATTTCCAGTATTGACTTTCAGGCAGGATAAACTAACGTGATCTTGTGTTGTCCTTCTAAAATATTAATCTTCAGAGATGGTAGAAGTTCACAGTATTTACACTGTAACAGTCACTTGGTTGAGCTAAACTACAGAAGTGAGCAAGCTAACAAGCAAGTGCTTGAGTGAGGTGCTTTAAATGGCTATGGTGCGCATCAACACCTGCCCCCCAGTGTTTGCCAACCTTTCGCCCTGCATTTTCAATGCTGAGGGCAGAGAATTGTGTAGAAGTACGAGTGCTGGTTTAGGGACTTAATCCTGTTGTGTAGCACTGACTGGTCTCAGTGGTGAGTTCATCTTGGATGGGATAACTTCAGGTATACTATGAGTATGATCCCTGTTCTGGGACAAAGACAGGAAGCACACAGTGCATTGTGGGAGTTCCACCAGAACTCTCATGCTGTAGCATCTTAACTGAGGGAAGGTCTGGAACCCATCAGAACCATCCCCTACTGTGAGCTTTATCACAGAGGAAGGTTTTTTAGTTGAAAGGTTGAAAGGGCATGTGATTCCTGGATCCGAACCAGTAGCTGGTTCCATTAGAGCAGAAGCTGATTGCTCCTATTGTGCTCTTAAAGACTCAAGGAACCACAAGTAAACCTACACTTTGTGATCAAAGTGATCTCATAAAATAATTGGGAACTAGGAGCTGTTTAAAATAGGACGGAGCTTGGCCATTAAGCTCAGTCATTTATATATAAAGTTTATTCCCATTATTTCTCAGCAACAGCAACCTTCAAGCTAGCAACTTAAAACCTGGAAAGGCAACTTTTGATGTTTTCTATGGTAATTTGTTGTTTGTTTGATTCTGTGTTGATGGATTTTACTTTGAAATGATAACAATACTTTGGTTATGATATTGCCCGTCTGCCTTCATCTCTTTTTCTGCATTATTGTGGCAGTAGCGTGATAGTTTCATCAGAAACTAAGCTGATTACTGCCCATTGTTACTGTCAAGAAGATCACCAATGACATGACACAGACATATTTAAAGGCTACATTTCTGTTGGAATATTTCCTAGCTAAGCATTAACGGGCAATGGTAGCTGTAGTTAGTGTGTTTAGTTTGCTCTGTAATCTTAATTTGCTAGTATGTTTTAAGTGATTCTTGCTGAAAGATAGTTTTCCTCTAGACTGCACGGTCTTTGTTTACTGTCATGGTGTGTTCAACCCCAAATAGGAAGCAGTTATTCACCTTGCATGACCTGTGTTTGGCCATTGGACTGTTTTGGGGATTATTGCAATCTGGAAATATTCAGAATCCTGGCAAAATCAAGTAATGTATCCATAGTTTCAGAACCTGTGTTTTAGTCTTATTGTATCTCTTAGCCTTCGCCAAGTCTTCTCCTCTTTTGTTCTGTCTCACGAAGTTAGTTTTGTACAAATTCGGGCGTCCAAAAACAGCCACGATAAGCTCTTCTTACATCTGTGATTCTCACTGATTCCTCAAGATGCTCAACGGTGATTGACTTTCCCGACGCAGTCGATAGTTTCAACTTGTGCGAACTCATTCAGATCGTCTTTGCCGTGACTTTGTATGTAATCAGGAAGGATAAAGGATGAGCAGGAAGGATAAAGGTGAAGATGTCCAGGCAGAAAGACACAGCAAGCAAAAAAATGATGAGACAGAACAGATACTGGTTTAAATTTATGGTAATTGCATGCATAAACAGCTGAATTGCACATGGAAATGGTGATTCAGTGTCTTCTCCCATCATGGTCCAAATGATGCTTTAGAAACTTCTCCAATCCTGAAGAGACAACGCATGAAGTGTTAACACACAAACACAACAGAACTGTTAAACATATAGAGGAAATGTATGCAGCTAATTATCATGTGTAGTGGTTCAAAGGGTCTTTGACATTTTATAGTGAAGAGGACAGAGTGCCTGTGACGGGATCATTTTATTGTGATTGAAATGCAAATGACAAGCAAGCACCTTCATTGGTATTCAACAGCTTTATCTCTTGTAATCATTAAGAGTGAGAACAGCGTTCGCAATCTGCCCAAGGAGAGCGGCGGCGCATGCTCCTCATTCAGCCGCAGCCAGGGCTGAAGGACAGTTTATCATAAAACGCCACTTTATTATAAATACTGTACGCTGCGTCGATTTATCACGGGAACATTTATGAGCATATAACCCAAGCGAGACAATGAGCAGCGGTTTTACCTGAGCGTCCGGCCATTTTTTTTCTGTTTGTTTTACTGTTTGTTTTTGTTCACAGGTTCTCCACGTCACTGTAAATTTTTATCGTTACAGAAACACGTTTCCGCGGGCAAACAGCCAGGGATGAACTGCTTGAGGATGTACCAAACAGTTGCTCGCTCAAGGAAAGGCATGTCCTGTAGCTAGGACAGCGATTTGGACTGATATCAATTTAGTTATTAAGGATCCAGTATTAAAACCCTCCCCCCATTTCTGCCCAAGATCCATTTCCACCTGCTTCTTCCTAAATATTCAATCAGTGCTAGAACCTTAGCGCCAGGCAGGTCACAGCAAGATTAGCTAATGCTAAGCGCTATGTTAGTGCTAACGTGGTTAGCACTTAGTACTAGAGTTAAGCTGATGTCACTGAATTTGGATTGATATGTCGACTAGCTAGTGCTAATTTGTTAGTACTTAGCACTAGCTTGAAGTGCTAACAACCGAACGAGTGTGCTCCTTGCTACCATTAAGTAGTAACACTATTTATTCTTTTTATTAAAAAAAATAGTTTGGTTTTCATTAAGATGTCTGAAAGAGCTCAAAAATAAAAGTGTTAGATCATATTTTAGTTGTTTGAACTGATTAAGTGGACATATGATATCGTCTTATATCTTTTGCCGGGCCCTGAATTGAATTGAATCAAAATCGTATCGTGAAGGACTTTGTGATATTGGCAAAAATCGTATCATTGTCGGAAAGAATGGATATAATATTGTACTGTGATGAAGCATGTGATTTACACTCCTAGTATACAAGTATATCACGTAGAGGCTACGTGATATACAATGGTGCGTCATCAGCATACAGCATACTTTATTCAGCTGAAGCTATTAATTAATTATTAATATGCAAATATGTGGAATGTAATCAGTACAGAGGAGCTGCAGGGTAAATGCAAACGTTTATTATAGTGTTCTACACTTGGATTAGTGTTTTCAGTAACCTGTTATTTATGACCTCCGAAACAGAGACGGTGCTAATGTGAATGTATTGTACAGTAGCAAAAGCAGGAGACAAGGGCATTCTGGGAATGGGGTTATTAATAACCAGAGGTCATCTTAATTCTGCTATTAGAGAATAATTATGATGCTTTGCAATGTATTTTTTTTATTTTACATTTAAAAAAACTCAATTAATCCACATTCAGGGAGTATTTGAAGCAGCGGGGCAATGTGTGTCTGTGTGTGTGTGTGTGTGTGCATGGAAGAGGTCATTCAGTGCAGTAATGTGACTCACTGATATGTTTTTATAAACAAGCGGAGCCGATCAGCTCCGAGGAATCAGACACATGAGGCTTGAACACACACGCTGTGATTACATGACACAATTCCACAACGATAACAGTTGACTTATTCTTGGGAAAAAAAACAAGCAAACACTCTTCAGTGTTTAACAAGCTAATGCCAGTATTTGTAGACTGTATATATATTTAAATTTGACCACTCAGGGGCTGAGACAGAGTAAATATTATCTAAAGGATTCAAAATTTCTCTCCTATGATTTTATGCACGACAAAGAGGGATGAATTACCAAGTGGTCACTATGGACAACACAACTATCCCAGACCCTCAGGTGATCTACAGGCTCCAAGTTCACTATTCAATTTGATTTTATTAGTGTCTGCAGCATCTAATTATATTATGAAGCCCAGAATAACAAGGGGCAGCATGGGAAAAGCCTTGTTTTAGTATAGAGTTGTGTAGTATGGTATGGTTTCTTTTTTCTCTTTATTTAGTCGTTCTTATATTATACAAATAATCAAACTCTTAACCTTTAATGATGGTTCTGTACTCTTTAGTCCCAGATAGCAAAGATTGTGGCTGTAGTCTGTCAGATATTTGGCTTTTGGATTCATTTTGTCACAGAGGTTTGACTGTCATAGTTATGGTTTACCACACTATTTTTGACTATTTTTGACGCAGTTATGTCTATGTTTTGGAGTTCTGTGACTGGTTTTAGGTGAGTTTTGGCATTTTTTTTTTTTTTGCATCCCTAATTTGGCCTTTAAAGGGCCCGTACATCCTTCTTCTAAAACTGTGCCTAAATTGGGCCAAATTTGTCTCTGAGTGGATGTGTTCATTATGTAAATATACTGCAGAAATCTGTGTCACCTTAGACAATGAGTACAATTTTTTAAGTATAATTATTATCATTATAGTTATTTTTCCTGCATTTCCAGCGCAGAAGGCTATAAAACTATAACTCATGCTTTCATCACATACATCCTCATTAAAGCACTTCAGCGTTGCACTTTTTACCGACTTGGTGTTCCAGCAGCCCGTCCTCATCCAAAACTCAAATCCAAATGTTGACGGTGTGTGTTGCTGTTGCCGCCGTTGGGTTCATGGAAAAATTCTGCTCTGATACCGAACGTTACTTCACAGTCAGTTTAATCAATACATGAACAACTCTGTCCCAGGGCAAGTGACACAGTGTGGAGCTGCTCCATTAACAGTGTGTCAGAGCGTGACCCGGTGCACCCACACCATGTTTGTTTGAGTTCCTGCAGCCTTTGTTCACAGTAACCTTCTTTTTTTTTTTTTTTTTTACTCCATCACTTCATCTGGGCTCCATCAACAACAACACTCTCACTGCCAACACATGATCATATTACAGAATATAGCATTGATTTGGCTCTTGAACCAATTCAAATTGAGTTTGATTTGTCTGGAAAGAGCAGGAAGCACAGATGGAAGATGTGGAGATATGATGTAGAATCTCTCACAAACAACCATATTTAAAGCTACACGTGGACTAAAATGTGTTTTATTAAGCTTCCTGTACTCACAACAGGAAGTAGAATGGCACCTGTGATTGAGAGCAGTGGTTATTATTCTGACAACATTTTCCATTTAGCTGTGGTTTGTAATAGATAAAGCAGAAAGTGCAGGAAATAGTGTCTGCGTTTTGTGTTTTTTTGTGCCTATGAGCAAATAATAACCTCTGTGCAAACACCAATAAATTGACATGAAATGTGTTTTTTAAAATAGCAGGTGATTTGACTCAGCTGTGACATACCAGCTCGTTTATATGTAATTTAATAATGACTCACTTTGCGTTTGTGGTGAAATGTTTGACACGTACATCACAGATGGTGGAAAGCTGTAGGTAGAGAATGTTGGATCATCTGTGTTATCTCCAGGAAAATAAATAAATAAATAAATAAGATGAGTAAATGAAAGCAGCATTTACACGGCTGCTTGTTTGTTTTTTTTTTGTTTGTTTGGTTTTTTTTTGTTTGTTTTTTCTCACAAGTCAAGCAGTTTATAAATAAATGAATGAGTGGATTATCTGAGGTTCTGTGAGAGGAAAATGATAGATTCTTTGTTATTAATGCTGTGAGGTCAGAACCTAAATATATATATAAATATATGTGTGCGTGTGTGTGTGTGTGTGTGTAAATACACATACATATAGGCATAGACTCTATGTATGTGTGCATAAAAGTAAATAAACATTCATTTATCCATACACATACATATGGATAAGGAGGTTGTATACAAATATACATGTATAAACAGCAAATACAAATGTGCATGCATTCATATTTTATACATATATGTATGTACGTACACACACAAATATACAGATATCCAATATAGCCATAAATGTATGCAAATATTCATATATACACACATATATAGATACAGTATAAGTATACATGTATGTGTGTGTGTATATACAAAAATGCAAGGATGTATATACGTATGTACATATACATACACATATACAATATAGCCATGCATATATATATTCATGCACACACACACACTTATTGTGGTATGTGTGAGTGTGTGTGTGTGTGTGTGTGTAGATGTGCCAGCACAGTGAAAGTTGAGATATGTGTCACAGGAGCTTTTGCCCAAAAAATCAGGGATCATCTTGTCATCTCTGTGTCCTATAGGCTCCAACCACTGTCTTGGGTTTATTCTTAACTGTTTCAGCTTGCAGTGCACTTTGGGGTTATCTCACCTGAAATTGAAAGCAGCGAACGAGCAGGTTGCCTCCACCTCTGTCAGCTCTTGACAGACAGGTACACGGAGACTTTCCTGGGAAATTCAGAGATGAGAGTAGCATCAGCAGTAGATTTAAGAAACTATTTTTGTCTCCAAAAATAGTTTTAAGGGTTTGTTTACTGCAGTTTTGGTGAGGGAAAAAAAAAAAAAAGAAAAAAATGCTTTCCCCTCACTTCTCTCAATTCCATCACACTGTTAGCAAAACAGAAATTATGAGACATTTTGCTTCAGTTTTTTTTTTTTTTTTCTTTTTACCATTTGTCAGCAGGTGTCATTGATTGTTACCGTAGAAATGCTGCTGCAAGTTCGGAGACGAGCCTGAGGGTATGAAATGGCACATGCGGCAAAATGATCGGTACACTTAATTTACCCAAAAAAAAAAAAAAATCTCTTTAAAAAAAGAAATAAAAATTAAAAGAAGTCATAAATTTTGCCCCAAGCAGTGTGTTGATGATATTCTGAATGGAATTGATCAGATTTAAAAGTCCCACACCACATGTTTTTCATTAATTTTGTAATAATTTCTAACGATCAAGGGGGGATCCCTCGGTTCTCTTGTTTCAAGCCATTTTAGCATGGCATAGAAAAGAAGAAATTTGATTTGAGCCAGTTGTTATGAATGTTCAACACGTTAATCAGTTTGACTCTGATTGGCTAACGGCTGCCAATGAGAACCTGGCTATTAGCAAGGGGAGGGACTTTATTTGCTATCGCCTTGATGAAGTTAGCAGTTTAACTTGGTTTCCTCAGAGTTTAGTTGTTTTATGTGAAGGTAAACTTATGTTAACTAATGTTATGTTTGCTGAATTTAAAATTACAGCAATCACGCATCAAGCTAATGTAGAACAAACTGACTTTTTCGAACTAACCTGATTTCTTCACTTGTTTCCTTTCAGTGGCAGACAGCGGAGGTAGCGGTACATTTTCACATGCACAAAATAACACAAACTCATTTAGTTTGTACTAAATGAGTTTGTACTACAGGTAAAAAAGAAACAAAAAACAACAAAAATGGTTTTCGAGGCATAGCACCTTTAAAGTTGTTAAAAATGGTGGACAGAACCAACGATACAATGATGCTTTGTTGTGAAGATGAAACTGTCATCTGTTAGGTAAAAGTGATTATCCTACTCTTTGGAACATGAACTGTCTTGTCAGAGACGGTTAATGGAAGTGTTGTTTTAATGGGGGATTGTGCAACTGCAGGTCAGTGATCAGGAGGCGTCACGTCTCCGTCGTGATGTTGACGTGGGAGACGGTAAACTCATCCAGTTTGAGTGTGTTGCTATGTCAACAGACAGCGTCATATTAAGGTGGATTTGCAGGGTACACGCGGCCATTTTCCTGCCTCAGAGCTAATGTGTTTCCAGACAGGCCTACATGACAGATCCTTGCAGCTGTAGTTTGAGAAACAGCTTGAATCCTTTCTGTTCTGTTTCATTAGTCCTTGTTCGAAAACTGTTTGTAAAAAAAAAAAAAATCTTGCTTGCAAAGATTGGTGTATACTTAGGCTCTATTAGCAGAATTCAGCTCATTTATTCCTGCTGTTTTTTTCCATTTATGTTTGATCAGAAGGACTCAGCATGAAATTTAATAATTGATTTGGCCTGACTTTGAGTGGCACACTTTTTTTTCTCGAGTGAGAGCAATTAATCACCATTTTTGGATCAGAGTAATTATATGGGGTGACAGCGTCTTCAACCAAAGCTCTTAAAACATATATATTCAAAACTGCCTAAGGGACCTAGGGACAGTGGAGTGTGGTAAGAACTTGAATTACCGGGTTGCAATGCCATCTGGTTTGGACACAAATATCCATGAGATGCTTCCAAGTCTTAGAGAGTGTACTGTGATACTTTGAGCTAAATGAAATGCTAACATTAGAGCAAGCTGATATAGGCTTGCAATAGGCTGATCAGCATTAGCTAGTTAGCATAATTTTAACCAGACTTTTAACAAACTTATGATTGATGCAAAGCGATTGGAGCTATTAAACACGTCATAAAACCAAAACAAAATGTATTTACTCGCATTAATTTTGACTGTACCCTTCACTGACTGATGGTTCCACCATCTCCCCTTAGTGACAATGAGCTCAAATGTATTTTTAACTAAAAGGTTATTATGATTAATTGTGATTTTTCTATTCATGGTGTCAAGTCTAAAGTGCCTCCTCATCACACAACATTATATATTCAGCACAGCTTTGCTACTATCAGTCATTTTGCATTAATGAAGAAGAACTTTAATGGCTTAATTTACTGAGGGCAACAGGTCTGTAATAGATCAGTCCTTCTGCTTGAAGTACAAGACTTTCAAGACTGTGCATTGTGTAGCATAGTGTGCTTAAAGTAAAAGAAAACAGTTGGATTCATCCTCAGGGGGCAGTGGCAATTCATGGTTCATTCGAGAATTAAGAGAACGATGTCAATCTCATGACAGCAATGGATGAAAAGTCAATAAATCACCAAAGTTGAAAGATTTATCTTCTACAGAGCATGAATGTGCAACTGGAATCAAGACTTACTGACAACTCTGTCGATGTAGCTAAAATATTTCAGAACCCTACTACATGAATGCACATATATACGATGATAATGATGTTATAATGCTTTAAAAGATGAACTCTGTGTTTGTTCTTTATTTCAGGATTTCCCATCAATCTAGAGGGGAGGAAATCTGACAAGGTCCTTTACTTCAGTTCTGGACCAGGGAGTCATAGAACAGCAGCCGGTCTCCATGCAGGCTCTCGGGATGGGGAGCTTTGACAAAGCTGCTTTGTTTGGCTGGGGCTCCTTCTCTCAGCTCGCAGCTTGAGGCGGGCGAGAACATCTTGGTGGAGGGGCAGAGGTGTGCGCCGCCGAGGACCCGAGGTTGGACCGCGACTGCGACCTGCCAGGCTCAGGCTCAGGTTCAGCACTCAGCAGGAGCATGTCTGTGCCCAGAGGCCCTTCATGGATGTGTCGCTCCACGGCTAAGGCCAACCTTCTGCTATGGATGGGGCTCACGTCCATTTGCGTGACTGCTGCTCAGTCCCAGCAGCACCCAGTGGTCACCACCAATCATGGAAAATTGCGAGGAGTGAAGGTTACATTACCCAACGAAATCCTGGGACCAGTGGAGCAGTATTTGGGGATCCCGTATGCGCTTGCACCAACAGGGGAGCGGAGGTTCCAGCCGCCAGAGCCGCCCATGTCCTGGCCGGGCATTAGGAATGCTACTCAGTTTGCTGCTGTTTGTCCTCAGTTCTTGGAGGACCGCTTTTTACTCAATGACATGCTACCCGTGTGGTTCACCGCCAACTTGGATACACTGGTTACCTACGTACAAGACCAGAGCGAGGACTGCCTTTACCTGAACATCTATGTCCCTACAGAGGACGGTAGGTCCAACTGTCTTCTTTATCTTGTCCTTCTTCCTGTTTTGTTTCTTGTCTTTTTCCCTCTACTTGTGCAGAAGAAACATTCACTGATTTGCGCTGGCATCTTCGAATCTTGAGCTTGGGTTTGAGTCAAGTTGCTAGTTGTGTGGAAACACTTAGAGGTGAAATTACCTGTTGTCCAGTTGTGATTTATACACTCTGGTAGTGCTAACTCCATCAGTACAGCACTATCAGACCAGTTCATATCTACTAATTACTTCACTCGTCTTATTTTTCTTAGGAATGAGCAGTAAAATTAGACTTTTTCCTTCCAGATCGAAGCAAACTGCTTGCTACAGGGTCAGGCTCATGCTGACCTTGATATTATACTTCTAAGATGTTTCTGTTTGTGACTGCAACTGTCGAGAGACTTCAGGAATCCATCTGTCCATTTTCTGCTTCTTGGAATGGGTCAGAGTTGCATTGTTTAAGTCATTACATAAGAGGTATTTATTCTCATGTAATACCAGGGGCATGTTAGTGTTAGGGTTACACTAGAACTCTTCAGAACGGACCCAGAACAAATGGACACAGGGGTAGATGTTGCGTTAACTTTAACAACAAATAACATGAGCAGAAAATGGAAACCATTGCCCATCAGGAAACTGGAAGCTTCCTGATAAAATAGGACCTGCTTTTCTCTTGAGTCGAGGTCCTTTACAGACCTGAACCAGAGAAACACTGGTTGGTTTTCGCCTGTTGGATAAAATACAACGAACCGGCCATCTGCTACGTCCCGCATGGACACTTAAAGGTAACGGCAAAATATAGAGTTTGCCAGGTTCCTCTCTTGCTGCACCCACACAGGGCTAATCTCATTTTTGTTTCTTTTATTTGCTAATTATACTTCTTCAAACATTGTAATACTCTAACTACCCAGTATTTCTGTCGTACAGAATTGTTGTCTTGAGTTCTACCCTGAGGGGGACAAAAAACAAAATTTAATAGTATCATGTTTTTTCTTGCATTTACCTTATCCCTGTTCGTATCCTTCTGTTTGCAGCTGTCACTCAAACTAGCAATGAAAAACTACTTTATTATTTGACACTGTAGCTTTACTCTGCTAGTAAAATGTTGGGGACCGGTAAGGGAGGAACTCTTTTATTGTTACATGAAATCTGTTTCCTTGTAATTACATGGGCGCTCTTCAAAGAGCCCTGATTTTTTTTTTCCACGGCAGTATAATCAGCGAACAAAGCGAGGGAAATGCAGGGCCTCTTGTCAAAGTGCTGAGAGCTCTGATGCTTCGCTATGCAGCTGATAAAGACCGCTGTTAACCAGGAGTGATGTAGAATTCAAATAAAACAAGACACACAATGTAAGTTCTGTGTTGCTCTCAGGTTCGAAGGCTCATCTATAATGGCTTGTTTTGTGAGTGAGCACTTGTGACTTGGAGTGGGTGTGACACTTGCACCAACTGCAATCACTTTTACCCGCCCGGGCTGCTGGTGTTGCAGCTGCATGAAGGAGGTCCTTGTTTGCTGGAGTGTAACCGGGAGTGACTGGAGGTCGGGGATGGGGGCTGTTTTTAGGAAGCAGCGTGAGAGTGTGGACGGCCCCTGGACGGATAGAGGAGCACGTTAATGTGTGTGTCTGGCTGAGATCTTTGACAGCTCCGCGCTAAATTTAGTCTGAGCTCTTGAGTACACGGTAGATTAAAAAGTGCAGGAGAGGGATAATCTCACAATCCTGCATCGCTGAGCAGTCAGGTTGTTTTCTCAAATGATTCAGTATCTCCAAAAAAAAAAAAAAAAAAAGTTATTGTACTCCACTGGGTACAATAAATCAGCACGCAGCAATCCTCTATGTATAATGCAATTTGTTTCTTTTAAGCCTATTTTACAATACATGCATTTTTCTTCTACAAAGACCAATAGTAGAAGTGGTCTTGGAAAAAAAAACAACAAAAAAACATCTACAATATATGTAGAGTTATTCTCCAACTCATTTGATTCCAGCTGGGGAGCTTTGTGCCACAAAGTAATAATCATAGTGTCACATCATAGATCAGTCAGATTTATGGATTTTGGACTTTGTGTCCAAAAGCTTTTCAGGAGGCAGAAGTAGATGCACACAGCAGGCTGAGGCAGTGAAGTGAAAAAAGAAACAAAGATGAAGGTAGATGGTCAGCGACAGTAATATTCTGAATATTGACTAACAAAAATATATTTGTGTTAACATAACATGTTACATATGTATGTGATGTGTGTGTGTATGTGATGAATATATATACACATATATACGTATATACACACACACACACATATCTTTGTATGTGTGTGTGTATATATATATATATATATATATATATATAGCATTGCATATAGTGCAATGATATAAACATATATTGACTACATGTATGAAATATATGCACACACATATCTAGTAATTATATACATATGTATATATATGTGTACAATATGTATGTGCAATCATATGTGTAATGTAAATGTATAATACATAATGTGTATAATATATACATACATATACATGTGTATATGTGTATATGAATACACATATACATACATACTGTACATGTATACATATACATATACATATATATATATATATATATATATATATATGCACGTGTATATGTATACATGTACAGATCATGCTATAGATCATGTAAACAGTAGAAATAGTAGTAGTAATAGTAGTAGTAATTAAGTAACTAGTGTAAACAAAGTAATCTACTGTTTGAAAAATTTGTAATAAGGTCAGTGTTCAGTATATTGTTGTGGATGTAAACAAAGTTAATGATCCACAGATGATATGACAGAGACAGAGGTATAAGTAAGTAACAAGACACAGGTGAAACCTCAGAAGAAAAGGTGACTCAAAATAAAACAGGAAATGAGAGGAGTCCCTCGGGTAGTTTCCTTTAATGACTTGAAACAACATTTTCTCATCGGAAGACGTGCTGATTAGTTTAGTGTCAGTGATGGAGCGGTATGTGTCTGATGGATGTGTATAACACCTGCTGATCTCTGCCCGCTGAAATATTCAATATATTGTTGTTGCCGTCGTCGCATGAAAACACAGACACGCAGCGTCGTCGAAAATTTAGAAAAGGACAGACCGCTGTGCTCTACGACCACTGTGGCTTTATCCATTTATCCAAACATGGGGGTGGGAGGCGGGGGGTTTGAGAGGTTTTCATCAGAGCAGGCATTGTGAAACACGATGCACTACATTAGTCCGGGCAGCACCATGTCTCTAAGCTATTTTTAATGGATTTCTAAAAGCGACAAGAGCCTCTCTCTCTCTCTCTCTCTCTCTCTCTCTCTCTCTCTCTCTCTCTCTCTCTCTCTCTCTCTCTCTCTCTCTCTGTGTGTGTGTGTGTGTGTGTGTGTGTGTGTGTGTGTTTGGAGGCAAGGTGAACCTGTAGAAAAACACACTGCAGTAGGGTGGCTTCAGACTGCACGTTAAAAAGCAAAGCAAAGAGAAACCAAACCTTGCTGCGTCACATCATTTACAATAAAACTATTTGAATGTGATGAATGGATGACATCAATAATAATAATAATAATAATAGTCTTTCCAGTCTGACCATCATCTTTACATCCCCTTTGCTTTGGCCTTTGAAGAAATCCAGAAATCCGGTGTAATGTCAAAATATCCCGCCGGTTGAGGATCAGAGGACGGATTTACAGTTTTACTGTACCTCTGGTGGCTTGACAGATTAAGAGACGCTTTATTCTTTTTTTATTCTTTGTCATCTGATTTGAAGTGGAAAAAGAAATCCACTATGTCTGTATTGTTACAGGACTTTTTTTTTTCTTCAAGCGGACAAGGTGAAATGTCCCCGTTTTGTGAGTGTGTGTGTGTCATTCGAGAACAACGAGGACGTTGGATGAAGTGGTTGGAGATAGAGAAAAGGATTGTGTGTGTGTGTGTGTGTGTGTGTGTGTGTGAGGCAGTTAAAGAGGCTTTATCAACCTCTGCAGCAGCAGCAGCAACAAGACTGACTGGGGAGGTGGCATGCAGCTGGATAGTTGAATTAATCAGAGTGAAGATGTTTTCTCAGGGGGCTTTCTTAGAGAGAGAGACAGAGAGAGAAGGGGAGGCAATAACTCTGCTACCTCGCCGAATTTTTTTTAATTGTCGACACATCCTGCATTAGTTGTGTTTTACTGCGTTAAAGCCTTCACATAAAGCCCCTTTTGTACGGGCAGCTTAATGTGTCGGCAACGACCCTGATTTATTCTAACATTTCAAAGACGTTTTCAGCTTCTTTTTTTTCTTTTTTTTTTTTTTCTTACCGCGTTAGAGCGAGCTGTTCCTTAAATTAAAAGAACTCTTTTTACCGCACTTTACAGGGCAAAGATAAAAACCAGAGGTAAACAGAGAGAGAGAGAGAGTCTAAGACTGCACTTTCCGAGCCACTGCCGCTCACTTTTATTTACTTGCATCTCAACCAAAACACATCAAGCGATTATGTAATTTCGTAAGGGTGTAAAGTCAGCGCTTCCCGCTTTATTTTATTTTATTGTTTTATTTTTTGGCGCAGTTTTAACTTCTCGACTCATCTATGTCCCCTTCACTGCAGAGTTCAAAGGCATAGTTAACAAGTGATGCTCATCTATCTCTCTGTCTGTCTGTCTGTCTGTCCATCCATACATCCATACATGCATACATATCTCCCAATCACAAAGTTAATAGCATTTCAGCATCCTGGTTGCCAGTTTCCACTGAGCCGCAGCAACAAACACTGTGGATTCCGAAAGTCTGACGTGACTAAAACTAAAAGGACTCGCCGTGACTTTCAAACACGTCTCGAAAAAAGCTGAAACCATTTTTCAAACACGTAGGACAAACATGCTTAACATGTGCTCCAGCTCATTAGCATTCACATGAGCATTAACATACCAGCTATCAAGCATTGTAATGCACAGAGGACAATTATCACCGGCCCCAGTTTTGTAAATTATGGTGGAGCAAATTAGACTATGATGGGGGGCTATAGTCTCATCAGCGTATGGGAAACTGCTGAACTGGATTTGGCCAAAATCTTTCATACGGCTCCTTAAAGTCCAGGTTTTTTTTTTTTTATTGTCTCGGTTCAGGTGCCTTTAGAGAATCTCTTACACAATGAGTTGGTACAAAAAGTCCCAGGTGCATTGGTCTTGTGCCAGTTATTACCCAGAAATGAGTCGTGTTCATTTCTTTTCATTACTATGATGCTGCAAGTTGGTGGTATAAAACCCCAACACAAAATAATAGAACATTTTTAGTTATCTGATCAGAAAATCTGTGTTTCCTCCACTGCATCTACAGTCAGACAGCAATGTTATGGTCACTGAGGTTGTATATGTTTATGATCTAAAACCAGTGTGAGGTATTGATTTCACTAGACTGCTGGCATGTATGTTCATCTATGTATTTGTTCTGATTTATCGAGGCCTGCATGTTGTGCATTTATCTGCGCGCGCGTGTGTGTGTGTGTGTGTGTGAATGAGTGTGAGACCAGCCGCAGCAGATGTGGCCGTTCATGCTCCGCTGGGTTACACTGACATGGCACTAGCCCGTGTTTGTGCAGCCTGCTCGCTCTCACTGAACAGCCGTAGTATGCAAACACTCCACCGTCGCAGGTCTGTGCTGCCACATTTTGTGCCTGTTAAGAGCTTATTTTCTGCTATTCGCTGATCAGTGAACATCGCGTAGGTGAGAGCGCAACTTAGACGAGCAGATGATTCATTCTGAATGTTGTACGGGCTTGAGGACTATTGGGTCCTGCGGATAATAACCCCCCCCCCCCTTCTTTTTCTTACAGCAAAAAGTCTCATTTGTATCATGTCCGCTTCATTTCATTACAGTGAGGCAGCACCAGCTGTAATAGGACCATATTATTTCCACCATTTTTTGAGACAGACTTAGTGGTTTTGTGATTGCGCACAAAAAGCTTCAAAATCATAGCGTTTTCTACAAAGTCACTGTTGATGTTTCATGCACACTAAGTTTAAGATATCATTACTGTACAGATGCTGTGGGAGTTACATTTCCATTCAAAATACACCTACCAACACGTCTAACACTCACTAATCATGCCATTGATTGTGTGTGTTAAACTGTGCGCAAACACAAATGCTACAAAGGCAAATAGTGGATTTAAGAGGGGTCTTTTGGTCTCTGGCAACCTCACCAGAACTGGCAACCCACTCTACTGCTAGAAATGCTCCTATTATTAGTCAAGAAATAGGTCCAACAACTAAAACCAGTTAAGTCTAGTTCAAATTAACCACCTTCACCAATTCATAGTCGTCGTGTCTCGTGGACTTGGTCCTCTGATCGTTGGTGAATGGTCAGAGGCTGTCGGGACCTGGTCTAGACTGGGACTGGATATCTGTCATGTTAGAAAACTGGAGGAGTCTGAAGAGACTGACAAAGAGCAACAGCCAATCAGAGGAGGGATGAGAGATAAATGCTGCTGCGGTCTCACTGATTCACTCAGAGCCACGTTTAAAAGTCTGACGTTTTAACGCTTTTTGTTTAAATTTCAGTTTCTACAAACTCTCTGACGGTGATTTCTGCTCCACCATGAAAACAGTGTTGCTGTGATGTTTACACAGTGGTCAGTTTAGTATGTGTCAGAAGCAGCATCTTCACCGATGCTCGTCAACAATAAACGGCTGTAAACCACAATGAGAAGCAGCTGCTATACCCTGTCTAGTTCACGTGACAAAACATATAGTCTGGTGACGTCAAGGTGTGACCGGGAGCTCAATTGGATCTTGTACCAATCAAGTCTTGTAGTGTGAACACTACAGGTCTCAGACCAGTTGTTGAGACGCACACAAGCGTGAACACCGCAATGATCTGAGACTCACAAATCATTGGTAAAGTTGACCACCGTGAACCAGACTTTAGGTTCAAGTCTATTTTCTTTGTTGCTGTAGGATAATCAGCCGTGTCTTCCTGCAGTGTTTCCTGTTTCTGTCCTTTCTGACATATACAGTCTTCAGAACTACTGAAGACTACTCTCATTACTAGAAGTAGAACTACTCTCCTCCCACAGCAGGATAGTTTGTCCTAATAATAATCTGAGGTGTAGTAACACCTAACAAGTGGATGTTATATGATTGTTTAGTTTCTCCCACTGCTAATGTCTGTGTCAAACCTGACATGGACGCTAGTGGAACTAAGGCTTCTGGAGAGTCGAAACCAGATGAACTAAAACTCAACGTAAGCACTGTTTGTTCGTCCGCCACCAGGTTGGGAGGAGGCGCAACAGTTTCACTTGTCTATCATTGGATGTCAACCATAGTAGCATCAACAATAATTGGTTTATTCAACAGTGGAAAAGAGAGACGTAAACTCTCCTCTGTGAAGGTCCATGTAACCTCAAACTTTATTGGTTTTTCCATTAAATTACACAATATGTCTTTGTCCTCCGTCATATTTATTTGGTTATAACTTCCACACCTGCTAGAAGACAGCTATTAATTAAACTGAACTATGGGTCTTTTTTTACATGGAAGACAGTCTTGGCTGGGAGACGGTGCAACATTTCCAAAAATGTCAATGTCTTTAGGGTGGACAGCTTAGAGATATATTAATGGACACTTGATCATAGATCAGTTCACATTAAGTAACGAGGATGGTAACCAATAGAACAATAGAACACAATGGAAATGGATAGCCATGAATTAGCTTAGCAACAAGTTAGCCACAAGGAGTAGGTGCAGAATAGCAGAGGGGACTTCTTCCTATAGGGGGCGCTGTGTTGGCTTTGTTTTTTTTTTTTTTTTAAGCTGATTGTTCAGGAGTTGCTGTGGTAGTGGAGGTTAATACACACACACACAGGCTGATCAGCTCCCTGCGAATGTCTTCCCTCACTGAACTTTTTCGTGTTTTTTTTTTTTTTTTTTCCCTTTCTTTCTTTTTTCTGAACCATATTTTGGCTCAAAACAAATTTTCTTTTTGAAATGTTTCCCCTCACTCTACTTTTCTCCTCAACACCAGGGGCCAACTCAAACAGACAAGGCGCAGATTTCAACAATAACGATGACCGTAATAAAGGTATTCTTTCTATCTTTTATCTTTTTTTTTCCCCTCCACCCTTTTTTTAGATCAACAAAATAAAAGCCTGACATGTGCATGACGGCAAACCTACAGACTTTTTTTTTTTTTTTTTTAGTAGATTTCCTTTGACCCCTCTGTCTCCTCCCGCCCTTCAAGTGCATCTGCGTCCACTCCTCCCAGCTCTTCTTTATTTTATTTTATTTTTATTGTGATAGCCTCTTTCCTCTTTGGGCTCAAGTCCAACAGGATCTAAAAGGGAACCTCCAAACTTGACCTTTGAACTTTATTCTTGCAGACTTATAATATGATCTGAAATCCACTCTGCATGTTAGTTTGCCTTCTCTGATGAATTCAGCGTTTCTCCTCCGTTTCTACATCTGCTGTTTTCTTCCTCCATTGCTCGGTGAAGCATGAGCACTAACCCATATAGTTTTTTTTTCTTTTTTGACAGTGGAAAATAATCAGTTTCACCAGTAGGAGAGGCAGTAAGCAAATTCTCTGCCACATGTTGCTATGATTCAGTTCTATTAACATCTTGCTCCTCTGCATGATAATAACCAACTACTACTTGTGTGTGTGTGTGTGTGTGTGTGTGTGTGTGTGATCTGTGGGGAATGACACATGACTACTGGTGGGGGAAAAAAAAGCCACAGGAGACGTTTTTTGTTAAATGACACCGTTTGTCTTCTGGGGGTCTCAGACACGCGAGTGCCAGAAAAAGCAAGTGACATTTCTGAATCACGTTATAATGGGCAATCGTTGAGATTAAAAAAATAAAGAAAAACAATTATGAAGAGTGATATTTGACATGAAATTCTGCTACAAAAATAAACCACCTGTGGACAAATCATATCTAAATAAATACATTTATTGAATCTTAAACCAAGTTTAGCTACATTCTCCTATTTTATTTTATCATTCACACTGAAGTACAGATCAAAAAGACACAGTTTCAGTGAAACTTTGTCTCTCTCTCCCTTTGATGCAGGTTTTGTAGATCTGCTGCTCACTTTAATGTCATTTAGAGGTGACAGAGAATGGTTGAACAGGGTTTTGATCCTTGTTCTGTGATGTGCCATATACACAATAATATTTTGGTTGGATGTGTAACGCCTCAGACGCTTCCTAAAAACTTCTCTCAAAAAGTTATTTTAGGGTGTTGGATTTTAAACGTGTGGTTTTGCACCTATTTGGCATCTTTTCAGGCTTAACTGGCAACCTCATTATATAATGCAAACACTTGACACTGATTGGCTCCTTTGCTCAGAACAGGGACAGAGCGTCTTTTTACAGCTGTTCACCTTTGAAGGTGAGGGAGTGAGTCAGAGTGAGGGGGCAGTAAGATACATTTACGTCACAAACAACAATTTTTAAAATTGGCCCATTTTCTAGTGACATTTCTAAAAGAGAAATTTCTATTAAAAGGACATTTTCAGAATTTCTAGCAATTTTCACATGTTCCTGAATGTGGTTGGACGACTGCTCTTCAACAAAGATGAGGTGAAAATGGTTTTTGATTCTCTGTCACCTTTAAATCAGCACGTGTCGTGTCGTTTGGTAATATTAATTTGTAAAATCTGGGTTTATTTAAAGAGATCATGTGTAAGATTTTCTCTGATATAGTTGAAGTCTTTCCTTCTACGGTAGCTGAGAAACATCAACAAAATGTCATTCAACACAGCTTCTACCAGTATTTTCTCAGCTGGTGTTAGTTTTGTAAAATACTAAAAGGTCTGTTGTCCCATGTCAGGGCCTGTAGTCTCAAGATGGTGGCGCAACATGGCGACCTGTGTTGAGCTCACCAGCTCAATGTGTATATAAATGGCAAATTCAAAGCCTACTAGAACATCTTGACTTGTTGATGTTGAGGTAATTGCTAATTAATAACATTGTGACATGGAAACCTGAAAAATGACACAATGTGGCTTTAAACAAAGAGGAGGTCACGTACTCTAAAACATTTACATAGTAGATCTTTTTTTCTTCTTTATTCTTCATTTTTTACCTCCAGGGATTATTAATCACTTCCTTATGACTTAGAAATAATGACACATTGGTCACCAGCTGGTTCAGATGAAACTCTGTGCTGTTTTTTTAATAGAACCAACAATTCAAAAATGGCCTTTGAATTTTCTTTCTCAATGAACAATGGATGGAGATTGGATTTGTATGATGTTGTTAGCCTGACTGACGGAAGACCTTAATTTGGACAAAGTTTAGACTTTGTATTAGAAAGTACTTATAGCACATACTGTAGATATAAGAAACTATTATAGACTTGGGTTATTAAGCAATTTGGGGTGCTTGTAATTTGAAGGGGGATGTTCCATCTGGTGCAAATGTTGGTATATCCAGCTGTAGCTGTGGCTGAGATAAGAAAATCGAATAAATATTTATTGCCGGAGCTGTGGTGGCAGCAGATGAACATAGCTGATAGCGGAAACATATCTAGAGAGCTCCAGTGATTTAGTTGAATTGAAAATGAAACGACAGCAACAAAGACAACAACATAGAAAGAGACAAAGAATAACATCAAGAACTGGTAAATTGTGATTAGCTATTCAAGGTAATAATAATTACATGCATTTGGCTGAATTTACTGTGTTCCGCTACAAGTTTCAAGTCTCATTATGGGTGTTGCATTATCATTTGCTGCTGCTGTTGTACTAGATCAGGTGATAATTACAGTGTGAATTGCATGAAACATGCCGTGTGATGTACGTAATGCTTCTCTTTGGTGTTCAAGCCTCTAATCACAGACTGGCTTTTTGAAGTTAGTAAACAAAAAAGCTTCAAAAGAAATGCTGCTAAATGTTCATCAGCCAACATGGAACCAAAACATCTAAAGACCTAAAAACACAAGATCCCCTGTAAAGACAGTGATAATTCCTAATGATCCATCATTGACATGAAAGTGTTGACCACCAACTTAAAGCTCTGAGCTTTTAAGTTGGCGTTTTATCGTGTGAATTACTTGAGCGTGCAACCCTTCAGCGCAATGTTCGGTTTCAGCTTAAAGCAATAGCAGAATGAGGAAAGAGATGAACATAAATGTGTCAGGGCAGTTGGGGGGAAGAGGAAACAGCAGGATCCAATTAGATCAGCTGGGATTTTAGCTTTAGATCCTGATGTGATGTGGTAGCACATTGAGTCTAGTTCACACTAACTGACTTGAACACACTAACAATGATTTGTGAGTCACACTTAGCGATTTGTGTTCCTATAATCTGGAGTCTCAACAACTGGTCTTGAGACCTGTAGTGTTCACACTGCAAGACTTCTCACTGATTGAGCTCCCGATCGCACCATGTCTTGACCAAACTATATGTCTGGTCACGTAATTTAGACATAGCCGCCGCTTCTCACCATGATTTACAGCTGTTTATTGCTGATGAGCACTGGTGAAGACGCTGCCTCCAACACAGACAAAACTGGCCACATTGTGGTTTCCATGGCAGCCGAAATTAACGGCAGACTGCCCCGGCACTGGGTAACATTTGGATCAGATGCAGCGAGTTTGTAGAAACAGAAAATTAAACAAAAAGTGTTAAAACGTCAGACTTTTAAACGTGGTTCTGAGTGAATCAGTGAGACAGCAGCAGCGTCTATCTCTCATCCCTCCTCTGATTGGCTGTTGATCTTTGTCAGTCTCTTCAGACTCCTCCAGTTTTCTAACATGACAGATATCCAGTCCCAGTCTAGACCAGGTCCCGACGGCCTCTGATGGAGTCGTTAGGTCTGTTCACACATTATGATAATTAACTGACTGATTCACCAGCGATCAGAGGACCAAATCCACGAGACACGACAACTATAAATCATTGGTAAAGTCGACTAGTGTGAACTAGGTTGCCGGGAGAGCCATTAAAAGTGAACTCCAGGTCAACTTCCTGTCAAGCTCCAAACACAGTCACAGTCAAATAAAAGTCTTCTTTCATTACGTTTAATTATTTAAATGTTGGTTGATGATCCGTTATTTGCTTCCTTGTTGCTCCTAGCAGTGATGGATGAATTTTATGAAATTATATATTGTTTAAAAGTTTAAATGAGATCACTTTTTTTTCCCTCTCTCTCTCTCCCTCTCTCTCCCTCTCTTCTGCACAGGAGAGCAATTAAAGCCTTTTTTTTATTAAATGATGCCTTTTATTTTTCTTTAGAAAAAATGTAATTTATTTTGTCTCGGTCTACTGTGGAATCTTCTAAAAGTGTAGCTTTCCTCCAGGGTTTTCTGAATCGAGCCGAGTTAGGGAACCACCACCGTATACTGTTGGATTTGCATCCAACAGATGTAGCATAGTTTAGCTCAAATTAGAAAAAAATAAATAAAGAAAGAAATAAGCCAGAGTGCTGGGAGGTTGTTCTGTGTTGTTAAAATAGATTAAAAAAAACACACACACGCACCATCTGCCTACAGCAGGTGTGAGGTGAAAGACAATATTCACCTTGCAATTGCCATGGAAAAAAAAAAATCTAAGGCCTTTGATTATGTAGGCTGTAGTTCTCCTACTGAGGTATTTCTAGGACATGTTTAGTGTAATCGGGGAAAAGATAGAGGAAGAAGAAGAGGAGGAATGCTGATGGCTTACGATGGTCTTAGTTTCTGCCGTGCCACATTGAAGATACAGAACATGGAGGTGGAAAAAGACTTTTACATGGTGAGAGGTCTGGATAAAGACTGTCTAACATCAGCTCGCCTTTGTTTTCAGGACGGCAGCGCACGATCGATGCACTCTGACTGTTCCAACATCTGCAGTGGCAATGAATTACTCCTGTGGCTCCCCTGTGGTTCCACCTATACCTCAGCAGCTGCTGCAGAGGAGAACAGGCAGCACCGCAGCCTCTCTCTCTCAGGCCTGATGTATTTGCGCTCAAACTTTACACCGTAACGTTAAAACAAGCTTTTTATGTCTGGAGTTGTGGCATTAAGAGTGCTCTCTGACTCGAACTCCAGTTCGCTTACAATTATCCAGTTACATCCCTGGAAAAAGAAATGAACGTTAAGGTTATTATTTGAATTACCTTTTGAACCCGTACTTCAATTTCTGAGAGTTGAAGAGACAGTGTAAAAAGAGCATCACACTAATGTGCTGCATATGTACAGTAGTAAGAATGTAAACCCTTCCATTTACATAAAAGACAAACACAATCTGCTTTAACTAGTAATTTGACCCTCCTCAGTAATGATTACCATTTTAGCAAATTGGAGTCAGGTTTTAGCATACCAGGTGTCTAACTGAGGAAACAAGTTTGGATGTTTGAGTTCAAGCTACTTATCTAGTCTAATAAAGACACTTCAACATTGCCAGTTTGCTCTAAGAATAAAATAAGACGGATGAAAAGAAGAATGTTTCTAATATGTATGGCTAATATCAACTCCAAACAAGCTAGTTTTTACTTCCTTGTGTCCATAAAGAAGTGCATTAGTTGTTGAGTCTCTGGTTGTTATGGATACGGTACTCATGCTCATGCATTATCGTGTTCTGGCGTGCATTACCTCTATGCATTACCATAGAGGGAGGTTGGCTCTGGAGACAATTGTTGAGCTCAACCTGAATGTTGTATGTGTTTAAATTTTCTGTTTAAGTCTGGGAATTTTGTAGACTTAACTAGACCTACTGTAGCTTTAAGACCAGTGTTTCATCATTGAAGGGAAACATGAATTCTCAGGTCTATCAAGCAATCTTGTCAGGATGTCTCGTTTGGCAGCTGAAGCGCCGTAGAAGCTGCGTGATGCAACAAGACAACGATAACCCAAAACGTCAAGTAAATTCACCTTTTTAGAGCACCTCAGTTAGAGACCTAGACCAGACTTAAACCTAATAAAGCTGCTATGGAATGCCCTCAAAACAAATATTCACAGCAGGCATCCTGAGAACATTGAAAGAATGGTTGAAACTTCCTGTTGAACAATGTGCAGATCAGATCCATAGCTACAGCTAACACTTGGTTGCAGTTATTGCTTCTCTTACTTGTTCCTCTACCACTGTTAACCTTAAATGAAGACATAAAAGACTCTTAACTGTTTTTGTCATTAACTTCAGTACATTGCTTTTGTTAATACTTGTGACTTAACTAAAAATTGATCACATTTTATGAGCAATTGATGCAGAAAACAAGGACATTTTATATATGTATGTGTGAACTTGGGTAACTAGTTTTTAGCTTCATTTGGAGCTGGACTGTAGGTAGTAGGTACTACTGCACATGTATACAATACAATGTACGTATTTTAAAAGAGCTGAAGCCTTCTCATGTGGAGTTTGCATGTTCACTGTCTTCAAATATCTATGAATGTACTTCCACATTCTGTAGATAAATATATGGTTCCATAACTGGGTGTGTATATTCATTTATATCCACATCTTTGCTGTGACAGCGCACAGGAGTCATGATATTGTGTCAGTGGTGGTTTCGCTTCTCCTGACAGGTCTGTTTGGCTCGGGGCCATATAATGACTTTACGGTGGCTCCGGAGAGAAGTGGCTGCATTTTGGCACGTCAACAGAACTGTATCGAACAGGAAGTAGGTTTGCCGTCTGCAAGACAGCGTGATGGGACAGACGGCGAGCGATGATGATGATGATGATGGCAATGATAGGGGGGGTGTCTCATTTTACACCGCCTCCATTAACTGCCGATAGTGTTCATTCCCACTAACGGCAGACGACAAAGAGAGCAATGGAAAATTCAGTTAGGCCCTCCCCTCAAACTCCCACCCCCCACCCTCACTCTCACCCCTCTCCCTCACCCATATAAAGATGAGTAATGTGTGCAGCGCTGCACAGCCAGTAGAGGAATATATTATCCCCCCGGCCCGGGTGGCAGTGATGAATGTCCAGGATGGACTCGTTGCACAGTCACCCAAGCAGCTCCACAAGCCCAAGAGAGCGAGAGACACTCAGAGAGAAAGAAAGAAAGAAAGAGAGAGAGAGGACCACTTGAAGCAGTTTGATTTCTTTAGTTTTAAGTGCACTCTTCTCTGACAGGACAGGGACACGGCGCCCTGAGACCACCCTCTTCTTCTCCCTCTTGCCGTAAAACGCTCTCGCTCTAAATCTGCAGGGGGTTCTCTTTGTCTATTTCAAAGTGCCCCGAGTGGTAACCCACCGCCGACTTCTTCTAAACTTGCACCTGCCGCGCTACAACAAAAAGAGATATGGTGGCAGCAGTCGATTTGCTCTTGTTTTTGTTTGTTTGACGGAGAGCCCGGCTGAATAGTTGTGCCTGAGGCCTGCGGATGCCAGCAGCAGACCATCAGATGCGTATCACTTACAACGCCATGACAACTTAATGGTGGCGCTTTTTGTTTTATGTGCAGCTGCCTCTTCAAGGTTGTTTCCACCGCCGCCGCCACGCTTGCTCCATCATCTCCTAATGTGGAGTGAAATAACAAAGAGGAACTTATCGACGCCATCTTCTGCTTTGAGATCATCTGCTGCTGCTTTATTGGAGGTTCCCAGCAACAGCCGCAAGAAAATCAGGGTTGCAGCCTTGGTTAATTATGCCCTTAGACTATGGAACACATTGCCCATAGATATTAGGCAAGTCAGCTCACTAGATACCTTTAAAATAAAGGTTAAAACTTTCCTCTACATGCTCTGCTGTACTTTTAAAAACGTAAAAATGTTTTTATTTCACTCACTAAGTGAAGTGAGTCTTATTCTTTCTATTATCTGTTTTAATCATTTATTGTATCTCACTGTAAAGCACTTTGAGCCTTATTGTTTGTATGAAAGGTGCTATACAAATAAAGTTATTATTATTGTTATTATTATTATCTTCTCCGCCCGTCTCGTATCTGGGTCTGAATCCGTCCACCAGCGGCTCCTCAGACTCCCACCGCCGAGAACGGCGAACCCTCCCCTTCTGGCTCGCAGGCGAGGAGTTGTGAAATAGATGCGGGCACATTAGCAAAGCCCAGGCACCCACTCAAAGCACAGTGGAGATTAATAACCTGCCACTGAGATTTGCTTCTGATTCCTTCGCCTCACTGGCCTTTTTTTTTTTCTGCTTCTTTTGCAGAGGAAGAGAATGATACACTACTTCTGTCTTCCAGGCTGTGGTGCATTCTGCCAAACCTACTTAAATGCAACATATACACTACAGCTCGTTTTGCAGTCAAACACTGTTGCATCTGGAAGCGACAGGGAAGAGAAAACAGTAATTGGTGTGGGCAGCGGACATCCGCATTTAAAGTGATTAAGGAGCACTGTGCAGCCTTTTATGGACACCCCCCCCTCTCCACATATGGTACAGGAAGTCGTCGAGGTCCATGAACTGCATTACCTAATAAATGCACTTGTTTATTGGTAGAATTACCTGTATTTTTAAAAGGTAGAACATATTAAATTCAGCGTCCACAGCAACAACGAAAACGCTCGCTTGAATTTTGTGATTCTGAGGTTGAACTTCAGCCTTTGAAACTCAACACTTTGTGATGTTAAATATGGAAATCCTTCCAGCGGCTCAGAGGGAACCGGGTTACTTTTTACAGGCAAGGATGAGGGTTAGAGATTGTCGACCGCCTCCACCCACACGGAGTTGCATCAGCAGAGTTTGTCCAGCAGAACAGCAGCAGCTTCAGTCGTCTATTGGACCTCGAATGGATTCTAGAAAGCTTCAGATAATTGTGTTGCTGTAGAGAAAAAAAAACAAAAAAAAATGCAGTTTTGACTGAAATTTGAAATATCTCCAGGAAGTGTTGTGTTTCATTGATGGAACTTAATCCTCTTCTGAATAAGTGGCTCAACAACAAAGCGATCAAATCAATTAAAACACTTAAGACACAGTAACGTGGTGATGTGAAATGGCTGTGCCACTGACGGCGTTGGGGGTTTTGTTTGAATTATCAGCGAATGAAAGCAGGAGCGTCTTTCAGATGATGTTGCTGAACTAAATCATTTATTTAGAATCGACAGTAAATGGCACAATATCCCCGCTTTGAGTTTCTCTAGCAACACATCAGTTATTGGCCGCCTTTCCTCTCGTTTTTTTGATATTTTCCTCAGCAGATGCTCTCATCCCGAATGACATTTGAGAGACTTCCAAGCAGCCCGGGCAGCAGGGGCCGGGGATAATGGGTTTTGTTCAGCTGTTGGTTCTAGGCAAGCGAAAGCGAAAGGAGATCTGGGAGACACAAACACAACAATCATACTTTTCTTTCTTTCTTTCATTTTTTTTTTTTTTTTTTTTTTATTTTTTCCAAGGTTAAAACGAGCAAAGCAATAAAGAAAAACACCATTTTTGTGTCAGTAGATAGCGCACTAAGGATTTCATGTTAAAAAAAAAAAATAAGATGAGGGGTTTACTAGTGATGATGATGGTGTCAACAGATTTATGGTGAACCCAGCTTGTTCCTGGGATTTATATCTCTTCCTCTCCATCCTCTTGCACGCATAGGACCTACTCATAATTTATAATCGCCACCTACACATTTACTAATCACATGCTTAATCACAAACTGGAGAGCCTCATATACAAGGGATTCATCTGGTCTAATTGCTGCATTATACAAAGAACAAGTGGAGGCAAGGGAGACAGATGTAGAGATTATAAGGTGAAGGCTATGGAAATTTTCATCAGGGTCCACCGGAGAATGTCAGAACCATATCTCTGATTCGGCTCCTCATACGTCCTCCACTGTAAAAGTGATCAGTGTTAAGGTCAAACTCATTTGCCTTTTTGTTCAGACACTGATAAGTGTTTAGAGTTTGTTGATTACTGCGTGGTGAATGAATGTCGCTCCAAGCTGTTATTGGACTTTATATTAAAGCCTGTAGCTTCAGACAGCGGCAGAGGAAATATTTGATCAATATATGATGCATCTGTTTTTACAAGGAGTTATATATTTCAGCAGTGGATGAGATCTGCATATTGATACTGGTGAGGGAGATGCCAATGTCGGAAATTTTCAGTTCTCTATAGTCAATATGATCATGATTGATTTTGTTTTATAAAATCATCATCATTTTGTTTTATAACTGCAGCCGCATTTGCGAATGATATGGAAAGATCCTCTATGTTGTCAGCTACTTTTACACTGTTAAAGATCCCATGCCACATGTATTTCATTCATTTTTTTTGGGGTAAAAAAATGCTACGGTTGTCTTGTTTCAAGCCATTCTAGCATGGTATAGAAAACCTGCAGGAAGACAACTCGTTCTGAGGAGGGGTGTAAATCACAAGCTTCATAACAATACCATATTACATCAATTTGGACACCGATATAATATATTTTCCGATACGATTTCAATGTGGTTTCGATTTGATTCAATCCAATGCCTGCGATCGATATGAGAAGATGTCACACACACACACACACACACAAATGATTTCTTCACTCTTTGAGGTGTCTAATAAAAAAAAAAAAATCCATTTGTTTTTAATAAAAGAAACATCCTACTGTTCACCAAAGTGCCACATTTCTTACTTTAAGAACAAATATTTGACTTGTTGGACTTGATGACCTTTCAAATATTAACATAAATCATAAAGAATCAGAAATATTGAGATAAAAAAAACACATTACATCCTTTATACATGAAAGCAGAATCTTTGTAAACCTTCACTCAGTTTAGTGACTCCTAGTGACTATGTTTTAAAATTAGAACTTAAAAATAACCAAAGTAACCACATAACCTATATTTTTAAATAGCTAATTGTGTATTTTGAATATGACGATATGGATTCATGTTTACATTGGATCGTTAATCACTATTGATATATCGATTTAGATCGATGGATCCGAGAATTGAGCCTAATAGCCAATCAGAGCCAATAAGCTTGGCTCTGATTGGCTAACACCTGCCAATGACAACCAGGTTATTATCATCCTGACCCGACAACATGTGGAGGAACTATGTCTGCTATGGCCCAGATGAAAAGTTAGCAGATTGAACTTGGTTTCCTCAGGGTTTAGGACGTTTCTGCTTGTAAGTACAAGTGCACATGTTGTTACACGTTGTTTTACGTAAAGCATGTCAAGGTAAACGATAGTTTTCTGAGTTAAAATGACCGCGGTGGCTAATTCTTTTAGCCCGTCTATGGCGTTTTCCATTACGCGTTAGCATCACGCTAGTGGACCATGTGCTAGTTGTTTTCCTCCCGCATTAATTGTTAAAACGGTTTTCATGTGTGTGTTTTTTTAACATTTAACTTGTATTTTGTGTGTGTGTGTGTGTGTGTGTGTGTGTGTGTGTGTGTGTTTGTGTACGCGCGCGCGTGCATGCGCGCGCTTGAGCGTTTAATGTGGAAACCAGCAAGCAAATGGTCCCCTAGCATGATGCCAACACATAATGGAAAATGCCATAGACAAGCTAAAACAAATGAGAGAGTGAAGACAGTTTAGACACAGTGTTATTGACAGTAACTTTAAAGCTATATATTTAAGAGTTAAGTGTTGTTTAGATGTGATGGACACTGGTCCCTGTCCCTTTTGTCTTCCTGCTGCAAGAACAATATCTTTACATGATGATTAGTCCAGGGGCGTAAGAAGCATTTTTAATGTGGGGTGGGCACACTGGAGGTGGTGGTGGTGGGGGTTGTTAAATACCTACTTTTACCTGCAGAAATAAACACTTGATTCAATGACTATTCCAGAGAGAGATTCAACAATAAGTCTTCGTTCAACTAGTCCAGATATAAGGAGCCTTAAGAGAGATGGAGAGATAAAAATTATTTTCCAATCCACTTTGACTTATACCATGAATGTTTTGTGTAACACGCACTCCAGTGCATTAGCATTAGCGTCACAGCTACCAAGTGCCGCAATAAGCAGAGGATAATTATCACTGGCCCAATTGTGAAACTGTGGTGGAGAAAACTAGTCTATAATGGGGTCCACAGTCTCGTCAACCTATGGGAAACACTACCTGAGGCAATTTGAATAAGGGAATAGGGGTGAAGGATTGCTGTCTCCCTCTTCAACTACTGTCTCTCCATCTCCCCCATCTGACTGACCGCAGGCAAGTGACAGTTTTGTGCGAATAATTGCTGGCTTTCGTGTCGGAGGTCGGCGCACACCGGAAGTAAACATAGTTGCGCTAACTGCATTAAATTATTTTAATGCGTTAATCTCGGTAATATTAATTACAGCGATTAATGCTGACAGTTGTCATGGTAACACAAGCAAGTTACTGCACCACCTTAGCCTAGGGTTACTAACCTCTAAGCTGTCTATCTCGCCTATCCCCCGCCTGCCTTTTCACTGTAACTTCATTATCATCTCATGTGGTTGAACAGTGCACTTTTCAATTTTCCATATGTCACACACGCATACACACACACACACACACGGAGTTTGTTTCGGTTTTCTATTTTCCCCTCATGCATATAGATGTTTACGTGCTGAGCTAAATGAACTCACTGGTGGATAAAGGGACATAAATCAGCTGTGGGGCTCCAGAGTTTCCCTCCTCAGTTTCTGAACCAAAGTTAATTTGGTTTGATTAAATGTTAAATTATTGAATAGAATACACAATGGAAGTTAAAAAAAATAGTGGGCTAAATATTTTAGGAACTAAAACTAGATTCTGACATGAAACTTAGGAGCTGCCTCAAAGCGCCTTAAACGTCAGTTTTATCTTTGTACTGTGACACTGTCAGTGCACAATGCCAAACAAATGTGCCGTTAATTGAATTGCCACTCAGTGAGCCCGGGGGCCTCTGGGGTCTAAGATGATCTGGGGCAGCTGCTTTGCATTTCGTTTACTTCGATAATCTATGCACGCGTCAGTTTTTCTTTTCTTTTTCTTTGGGTTTATTTTCCTCTGCTTTCTCTGCATGAAATTTATGAAATTTTATGTCGCTTTAGCTCAGAGCTGATCCAGCTTCGCCTACGTAGAGTGAAGCCGCAGTCACATCAGATGTAATTATTTACTTCTTAGTCTGTTTAGTTTGTTTATTCTTTATATAAATCACTTTGAATAGGCTGCCACAGTCCAAAAACTTCCTGTTTTATTTTGATAGTCACAGAAACAGAAGAAAAGTGAGTATCAAAATAAAACAGAAAGTTATACGAATCCAAAATGTACAGACCGGGACGTTATTATGTTATGCAAAAGTAGCTCAATGAAACTTGAGGAGATCTAGTTAATCATCAATGTTCCACCACTCTCAAGCTCAGATATGATTATAAAAATATGACTTCCTGCTATCTGCTTTAAACATGGCCGTGACCGACTGTAGCATAACTGCCAAAATAATCCATAATCTCCTCGTAAATGGTATCTATCAGAAGTTGCACATCCTGCGTAGCGGCTTAACCTTATGAATTTTTTCCCTTTTTCACAGATATCCACGACGAGAACGGGTTAAAACCGGTCATGGTTTACATTCACGGAGGCTCCTACATGGAAGGAACCGGAAACATGATTGACGGCAGCATCCTGGCCAGTTACGGGAACGTCATCGTCATCACAATCAACTACCGGCTCGGAGTTCTGGGTGAGTCCACTGCACCGTAGCGTCTGAGGCTTTTAATGAGTTTGGAGAAGGCTGACTGAATCACGGAGTGCGTTATTGATTTTAGTGATTGATTTAATGACTAATTGGCTCCGACTGTTTCGCCAGCTGGGTGCTGTTTGTTTTTGCAAAGGGAGGGGAGAAAAGCTCGACATCAGCAACATCTATGTTGTTTCTGTTTGAAACAGGAGTGCATGTTTGAAGTGGAATCACTGGTGGTCATTACGCCAGGCTGGAGATTAGATGTCATTATTGTAAAAACAAATATATACCCAAAAGCGAATCAAGCAGGTTAATCGATATCACAAATTGTACAAAGCACTTGAAGCAGAGACGTGTGGTTTGTTGGCCACCTCCACCTATTATGCGTTTACTTCTCTCTGTGCCAATCAGTCGCTAATTGTGGTGGAGGAGTTATTTGTATTGCATTTCTCTGTGTCCCTCTCTGTCTTCGTCGTATTAGAATTCAGCCCACACTGACCCACACAGCACAAGACGAGCACATGCAAATGAAAAAAAAAACAAAGTCCTCATACAGGTGTTGCCGTTTCAGCGGGCTTTTGATAACTCTGCGTCACACGTTAAGCGACCTTGGAGTTGGTATCTACCCCACATAGCAACATGTGTTTTTATTTTATCATATTTTATTTTACAAGGAAAGAGTTCGGATTGGTGGGGAGATGGCGTCTCAAAATCTCAAATTTCTAAGAGTAACCTATTGAATTTAGAAACCGGAAACCCAAGTCTCACGTTTGTGAAGCGCTTGCGATCTCTTTAACTGGTGACTGTCACATGTTGAGTTGTAAATTAAGTTGCAGTAGATCCTCGGGGTGTGAAAAGCAGCACTCGCCCCTTCTTGTTCCACCTTCGTGACAGCTTTTAATAAACCGCATTGCCCAAGGAGCCCGACAACGGGGGGCTTCTTCAGTTTCAGCTGATCTGTGCTTATAGATGAATTATAGATGAATTGTTTGGTTTTCCGATTCTATAATATTGTAAAGTGCCTTGATATAAATGTTTATATATTATTATTATTTTATGGTTCGGTTCTATACAGATGAATAGATTATATAAATAAGTTAAACCTAGCTTGTCTACCTTGGATGAACCTGATACCTCCACTTGTTTTTCTGTCTTCACATCTTGACTGTGAACATTAGCCTAACAAAACAGAAATCTGCCGCTCTCTGTGTTGTCGGTCTCTCTCTCTCTTTTTTTTTTTAGCCCCTAATGCTTTATAGATGACAGTGTGGCTGCAGAGAGATGTGTGATGGATGTAGGTTACTCTATAGTTCAGTAAAGCAGATGAACAGCCTCTGGTGTGTTGGATGACAGAGAGAGTGGGGAAGACAGAGCATCAGTAATCACAGCTCAGCTTATTGCAAACAGTGTTTCTGTGATATTTTCTTACCCAAACCCAGTGACCATTGGATCAGCCTATAACCAGCAGACTGACTAGAGGCTAGTGCACATGCTGTGGTTCCTATCCAGTGTCCTATTTACACTTGGCTAAAGATGGGACATATTAAACTGACGGTCAGGAGTAATTTTAAAGAGTCAAACACTCCCTCAAGATCTATTTTATGTTGGTTGAAGGATTTTGGAGTTTGATCGTCTTTTGTTTTCGCAGCCAAATAGCTAACAATGAAAGTAAATGGGGCAGTCAGCCAAATGTATCTTAATCACCATTTTTAACCACTGATAAACCTTAAAATAGCACTTCATTTAGGCAGTGATTGGCTGTCTCATGACAATTTCTTCCACACTCAGTCCAAAAACATTTTGCTGTTTAAGAATAGTTTTTCTGGATGCATAGTGATGTGCTCGATTCAAAATGGCTTCCACACCACAGCTGATGCATTACATCAGATAGTTTCCTGTGTCTTTCAGACACAAGAAGCTCTAACTACCTGCAGTATTACTGCATAATACATCTCTGCTGCTTTGTGTAGAAAATCTGCTCTTGTACCATCCAGTTATAAGCAAATTACATTTGCCGTGAAACCCATTTAGACACCAAGTGCACTTACACGATCATATTTCACGGCAAAGGTCCCTGTACAAATGTAGCTCGCTCTGTGGTTAACAGGAGAGAGTTGAATTGCTGTTTGCCTTCATCGTTGCACCTCGGGAATCTCACGTGTCAATCGCATTTCTCTGCCGTTTGCTGCGAGGTTCATCGTCTATTGAAGCGAGGCCACGGCGCGTCCTGGTCCCACCGCCCACCACCACCGCTCCTTTGCTCCGCTTACCATTTGTTATAAGGCCGAGCTGTCTGCACCAGTCACTATATTTAGTCGGCGGAGAGCCGGAGGGGTGAGGGGGGGGGGGGGGGAGTGAGGGGGGTTGTTCTGGAAAAAGTGCGCACTTAAAATGTGATGAGGGGGAGTAATGTGGAGGAAAGGGAATGCAGATGAGGAGACGGATAGAAACAACAGAGATGTTTTGTTGAAATGTGCCGTCTGCTGCAGGACGTTGTTATTCCTGTTAGATGAAAGTGAGAGAAGTGATGTAAGAGCGGCAAAACAATCAGGTGTTGGCGAATTGAGCTCAGGTAACGCAGAGGCAAGAATTGTGACGATGAACCCAAAATGTCACTCATCTCACAGGAAGCTGTGCGTACACCATTCCGGTCACATCTCTGCGATAGATTCTCAAATAACAGACGATATAATATTCATCTGGAACGAAACTTTGAGGCCGCGACTCACATCTGCGATTCAAATGTCTGATAAACGGCGACAAATGGCGAGCTCCGTGTGGAGGAAGAAGAAGACGAGATCAGACGTCGGTAGCACCTTAACCTCACACATCCTGTCAGTAGACGACGGCTACAGTAGAGTCACTACAGAGCTACTTCCTCTGCCTTTTTTCCTTTATATCTCTGATGCTGAATAACCAACCGAGACGTTTTGATATTTGTATATAAATATATATTGTGCTCAAGGCTGAAGAGCAGAGACTGCTGCATGACTCAGCACAGTCTGCAACAATCAATGTGGCATCAGGAAGACTTGTTATGCAACTGCAACATGGACGATAGAGTCTGGCTACAGCATAACAACAGTACAGAGTAATAACAATAATAAAATATGCATTCTGCACGTTTCTGTTCATGTTATCAGCTGTGTAGATAACAACACAATGCGTCTACAGTAGTGCTGCACGATTCAGGAAAAAAAAAAAAGTGAATCACAATTTTCTTGATAAGAATTGAGATCACGATTTTCTAGAGGTGTGTTATCTAAGATTAGCCTGAGCCCGTCTCTACTGCCAATGATGCTACATTGACTTTGACGTTCAAGTCAGTCTGGCCAAACTGTCTATTCTCTGCTCTTCCCGATCTTGAAAACTGGGGAATCAATGAAAAACGAGCTTTTACACCTCTTTTTAAGAGATTTTAACGGCGAGTTTTCTTTGAAAACGGAGCACAGGGTGGCTCTTGAAGCCTTCATGCATGTTTTTTTTTTTTGTCGCTGTTCCATCTTGTACCTGGGACTGGGAGCAAGCAGCCCCATTTAGGATCAGGTGCTCCTCTCTAGGTGTTTTTTTTTTTTTTTTGGTTTCTGCAGAACATTAGCCGGCTTCACACTGTCGGGCCAAAGCCGAGCTAACTGAGGCGTGCCGGGGCTAATTGCTTTCACACCGTCTCGCGTCGGTGCTAACTGGTGCCGCCTCAGGGCCACTAGCTCCAGATATCTGGCCCGACCGAAACGTTGGGCCACTCAGGGCCAGAGAGTGGCAGCAGTTATCAAACTAACCTCTTCCAGCAGACCCATGTAGATCTGCTACAACTAGAATTAAAAACAGCGACAGAATTGATTGTTTATTTGCCGCTAGTCGTTTGTTTTTGCGTGCTTGAACCTCCCATCCTGCTTGAAAATGTGCGGCGTCGGTGACGTTTTCACAAATGGAGGCTGGTCGAATCTGAACAGGAGCTATGGGGCTAGTAGACGTGGGACACTAGCACCTAGGTGGCCCCCAAATGACCCTGGCCTGGCTCGACAGTCTGAAGCCAGCTATTGGCAGAGATTATGCACAGAGCTTTAGGATGCATCAACAAAGATGCCTCCAGCACACACATATCTCAGAGTTACAGGGAGGGGCAGTAAGCGTTAGGTCGACCCCTCAAGGCCATTGCACGCTGTTAGAGATGGTCAGTCAGTCAGCAAGGCATCATCGGCGTTGTTGTTGTTGTGCATCAGTCTGGGTGATTTCCATTTCGGAACCCCCTACAGGTTGTGGCTGCACCAGTGATGCAGTGGACCATCAGGGTGTGTGTGTGTGTGCGTGCACGCAGATTTTGGTTCCAGCAGTTTGGTGCCAGGAAAAGGTCTCTTGGATAACACAGAGTGCCATCTGGCCTCAGGAAGCTGTCACATGAGCCAGAGTGACGGTGAGCTTCATTACACCGCACTGGGATCTGTCAGAGGCACATGGCACTCTCCATTTTCTCTCCTTCTATGCCCCAGCCCCCACCTCTCCACCCTCCTACCTCCCTCCTCCACTGCCCATTGTGGCCAGACGTGAGATGACTAGTGATGCCTGCCTGATGGAGACGTGTTGCCGCTCTGTTCTCTATTTGCTACGAACCAGAGGGAAGAGACAGAAATCTGCCTCGACTCCGGTTTACCCACCGATCTTACTGAGGCTTACTGTTTTACTGCCAGAGCATCAGAGATATTATTAATACATGTGTTAAATTATCATAAATGACGCAGATATCCTGCGGGGAGATTTTTCAACTTTGCTGCATTTTAGAAAAAAATAGTTTCTTCAGGTTAGGGTGTAGTTGCAGCTTAATGTATAACCACGAACCTGTCATCAACGGTGAACATATCGAGCAGTTTGTCTCCTTTAGACATCAGTGAACAGTGAGTGAGTTTATCAGATACAGTCAGAGACAAGCTGGTTGTGTTTCCTTCAACTGTTTGTGGATTTTTTGTTTTGGGGAAAAAAAAAAAATCACTCCAGTTCAATCTCAGAATGTGCTGTCTGATTAAAAACACGGTAAAAATGCTTTATAATGGCAAGGCTCTTTTGTAGGAATGGCATAAATAGGCATTTGGACTCTTTGGCGACTTGACTATGACACTGTCAGACACCAAAGAAAAGTTTTTGGCAAAGTTTTGTAATGGGAGTTTTTTTTTTTTTTTGCTAAATTCTGCGTGCCAACGTTGTCCCAAACTTCAGGTTCATGAGGAAAACACTGAACTCTGTTTGTTTACATTTCTTGCTGAGGATGCGTCACGGTTGTGTTTCTGAATCAGATCAATATTCAGCTTCACAGTACAACCATCCAGAAGCTTCATAGTCCACCGCAGTGCTGTTAGCAGCCGTCGACTGTAATTACAAGTTTGTATCAGCTGTTTTTTTTTTTTCTCCACTCTGCTCTGCTAGTCTGTCAGCGCCTTCTCCTGTACCCAGCAGCCTCCTTTCCCTCCTTCTTTATGACTCCTCCGTACCTACAAGGAAGGACAGCTGTGGCCAGGAGGAGGTTATAACTACACCCTAAAATTACACATACTTAACGTGCTGAGGCGATGGCTTCTGACATGACATAAAAAAGGCAGAGCGTTACAGCTACAGCTTGCTCGCACCCGCACCGCAAAACACGCTTTTCACGTTTCGCTTTTCACTTCATGGCCCGTGCGAGAGACGAGGGGCAGTCATCTGTCGCTTTGGCAAAACAGACATTAACATGACAAATGGGTGCTCCGTGCGCGCTTTGGACAACGCGTGACTGTGTCACGGTGCTGACTGATCAGCTGTGCTGACTTGCCGTCATCGCATCAACCGCCCTCCTCCTCCTCCACCTTCGTGTCACATCTTTTTTTTACATTTTTTTTTTTTTACATCGATTTAAGTGATTAACCCACGGAGGGTCGAGCAGTTTGCGGGAAATACGCCTGTTGGCTTTGTTTCTGACAGCGAGATGATGATATAGATGTGTCATCGCATCTTATCTGAGTTGGGCTTCATGCTAAGCTAGGCTAACCACATCTCATTGCTAGGGATGGGTGTCATTTAGATTCTAGTAGTAATGGTATCAGTGCCTATATTTGTATCAGTGCTTTTTAGATGAATTAATCTAAATTCATCGCACTTTCTAACATACATCATGTTTTTACTGCATTTACCAATATAGATGCAATAATTACCAATAACCAAATCACAGATATGATTGGTAATCATACATCTTAAAGTGTGGTTTAAGGGGTTAAACATTTCTCTCAAGAATTTTGTAACATAACTAGCGGGTGGCTTGATGCTAACACATAATGGAAAACGCCATAGATGGGCTAACGCAATTAGCGATCGTGGTCATTTTAACGCAGAAAACGATCGTTTACCTTAAAATTCTTCATATAAAACAACACATAACAACATGTGACCCAACAGGTATATATGTCCTGAACTTTGAGGAGACAAAGTTAAACTGGTAACTTTTCATAATGTCTCTGTTGCTTCACACTGACTAGATAATTGTAGCCCAACCCGGTCTCCTAGCACATTAAAGCCACTCGGTGTCGGCCATTTATGCTAAGCTAGGCTACACCGCATCTCGTCTCCTCTGCTGAATTATTCATGTATTTTTTTTTTTTTTTTTTTTTCAACCAGCCAATTCTGCTGTCTAAAAAAACTGGATGGGATATTAAAACAAAGCAAAACAAACAAAGAAAACAACAACAACAAAAAGAAACGTTGGCTTGTGAGATGAGGACTCATTGTTTCAAGCATTCATTAGCTTTAGGAGCTGCTCACAACAGATGCACTCAGAGGATTTGAGTGCCCAGATGGTTGTTCCCTGGGAGAAGATGGTCATCCAAATGATCACTTTGACAAAACACAACAACAACAACAACAACAACAACAAAAAATACCCTCAAAACATGAAATCAGAGCTGGCTAAGTGGAGCAGAGTGACAGCAGAGATGGTTGCATTAGCTTTTAATCTGCGACAGCAGCGCGTCAGAGGGTTTGATTTGTTATTCTGGAGCTAACGGAGCTCCTGTGTTTATTGGCTTAATGTTCGCAGTCACTTATTGAACATCAGCACAGTCCATTTCCCCACTCCTGCCTCCTGGAAGTGTACAAGTCATTTCCTTTTCATACAGACACATAGGTATAAATTCACACGTTTTGTTTTGAATGACATGAGGCCTATGGCTGTGACATCTCCGCTACATATGATGAACACGACAAACCACAGCTACATTAAATCCAAACCCCCGCTGAAGCTTTAATGAAAGATGTGTTTCTGCGAAAAAAAAAAAAAAAAAAAATACACCCAATTAACTGCAAGAATAACAATGTTGGTGAACGTGGCCGGTGCAGTGGGTTGTTTCTATGGATATGGATATGTGGAGCTACGAAAAAACACCAGCACATCAAGGATTAATGAAAACAAAACAAAAAAAAAAAAAAACTCACTAACAGTACACCTACTCAAGTGACTGATCATCAAAGCATCCTGGTTGGATTGCTTGGAACACACCATGTAATAGTCTCAATAGTCTGTATGTTTAAAGGTGCAGCATATAAGATTTTTTATGGCAAATTAATTATAAAATGATCCTAATAATCACTGTAGATTAAGGAATCGTATTAGTGCTGATATCGCTGACAACAATAGCTACAGCTAGGATATTCACATTTTAAAATAAAAGCGATTTAAAAAAAAAAAAAAAATAGATAAATAAAGCAAAGCGCTATGCTAAGCTACAACCTTGGGCGGGGTTTTAGGTCGACTCGGTGGTGATTGGTTGTAACTCAAGGCGGCACATGACGTAGTCAACAAAGAAGCGCTGTTACAAGAGCTGAGTGACAGGAAGTTCCTGAAAAGTTCCCGATGCATAAATGTTACCAGGAAACACAGCTTATGTCCATCATTTGGCAGTTTTTTAAAAACGTCTCAAGAGGACGTTCGTATTGCAGTATGCAATACCTGCGAGAGCAGCGCCATGTGAGTCTAAGTTTGGTTTGGCACTTTGGTAAAGGTAGCTTCATTCTAAACTGACTGTTATTGAAGTTGTTGAATTTCATACTGCGACCACAAGTCTTTAATAAATAAAGAGCCATGTTATGTTTTTCAAATTTACAGTGGTGCTTTTCCATTCTGTACAAAATTTGAGACATTATAGAAGAAAAAAAAAATTACATACATCGGTATCGGCAAATATCGGTATCGACCGTGACATTTATATCAGATATCAATATCGGCCAGAATTTTCACATCGGTGCGTCCTTAGTTAAAGATGTTGATTATTTCTAGAATATTTCTTGCAGAAGTAAAGAAAGCCAGATCAGTGTTTTTATTCTAGGACACAACTGATCAAAAAAAGGCATTAATAGTGAAGCAGGTTGTCCAGGCTCAGTAAATATTATGCCGTTTGTCTGCGTATCGTGGGACATAATGGTGAATTTAATCCCTCAAGTCACAATCCTTATACAAAAACCTGTCTATATATGCTGCTGTTAATAGTTTTACTTGTGTGAAATGAACTAAAGTGCTGACTGAAGTGGAAAACGCCTCCTGTGAGGAAACATAAAAGCGAAACATCGCTTGTAAAAATGCTCTGCTCTTGCCAAACGACTGTACAGTAAACTTGCACTGCTGGTTATTTGTATGCTGCTGGATGTTAAATGCCTATAATACCGCTCAAGTAGACAGGTTCAGGGAAAGTCGGACCGTGTACGTATAAAGAAATCTATTTCAAACGCAGAAAATACATTTACAGAACCGCCTGGTCTGATATCACCTGGATGACCCAGCCGTTGGTGATCAGAGCCTGCCTGGAACCAGGTCTTTGGATCTCCCTCTTGATCCTCATCCCCTTTGAGACCTCCTCAGTACCCTCCAGGATGTTTCTGATGGCTCCTTTGAGCTGTAGTTGTTTTACTCCCAAGTAGTTTAAGACCCTGCTGTAATGATTGGCTTGTGAAGCCTCTGGCATCCAACTTAATCTGGCTTGCACCGAAAGGTCTCCATCTTTTTTTTTTCTGCAGCCAGTGCAGTGTATTTAGCACTTTCTTAGTAAAATGACTCCACTGTTAAAACCACGTGTGGGCGTGGTTGCGTGAGATGGTTGCGAACTCTTCTGGGAACATCAGCTGCCTTGTTTAGGGTTGACTTGATGTTTCTCCTCAGCTCTAATGAAGGTGATGGACTGTTTTTGAGGCGTATTGATGCGTCAAAAAATCGCAAAAAAAAAAAAAAAACCTGAGGAGCCTAAACTGTGTTGCATACAGGTTCTCTTTATTAGGGCTGCAAAGGGAATTATTTTGGAAATAATCCAAATTGGTAACTTTTCACAGGAATTAGGGGAATTTTGGGAATTTATGGGACACACATCTGTGCCCTTGTGTTCTATATATCTTTCTTAAACAGGTAGTTACTTCTTGTTTACGTTCTAGGAGCCCCGTAACTGAGCCTCGAGTCAAAACTGTCAGTAGTAAGACGTTGATTTTTATCAAACCATCAGCAGTCACGTATTGATTATACATATCCGTGGTCACACATTGATAATATACTGATTCAAATGATATGCTACCAAGTTAATACACTAAAGTATTAGGTCTTGCTGTTCTGTATTGCTAGATCTTTCTCAGGTCTCTTTTACAGCGATCCAACTCTTTACCAGTGTTTTTTTTTCCTCCTAAAGTGATGTGTCATAATTAATGTTTTTTGGAAGACGCAGTCAGATGATTAGAAAACACACTTTCTTCTGTCATTCTGTCGGAAACATTTGCTCTAATTACTCCAGGATTACTCCAGGACCGCTTTCAGCCCGAGAAGGTTCAGGCTTTCAGTCTGTTCTGTTTTAAAATATATTCCAAAGATTCATAATGATGTGGCCCAGGGCAGCACCGTGGTCACACTGTGCTAACCACAGAGTAGTGTCTTGACTCACAGCAAGAAGGTTCCTGAGCTCGAATGCAATCTAGGGCCTTTCTGTATGGAGGTTGAATGTTTTCTCCAGGCAAGTTTGGTTATTTGATTGACTCTTAATTGCCCATAGGTGTGACTGTCAGTATGTCTGAGTCTTTGTCTACATGGCAATAAGTCTAGGAGGTGCTAGGACTGGTTCCAGCCCCTTCCTGTAACTCCCAGCAGGATCAGAGGACTAGATAATGGATGTGGATTTAGGCCCCACTCTATAATAGCTCAAATCACAGTCCAAAACAGTGTTTAACCTCCATTTTCTATATTATTTGTTCTTTTTTTTATGTGTCTGTCACATTATTCAGGCATCACAGCTGATATGTCACATTAGCATTGTGTTTTCAAAGTGCGTTCATCTTCACAGAAGCCGTGGAATTGAGCTCAGGAGTTGGTCCCAGAATCTGAATCGCGACATATGTGAAAACCATAATATAAAAAGGGGGAGTAACCAGGCAGTTCGAGAGAGAGATGACAGCTTTGTTTCCGATGACTCAAAGGTGTCTGTCTTCATATATGAGCCCGTACTGCGAGGTTTGAAATCACACTTTCAACCCCGTCATGGCTGAACACCGGATGTCTACATGAAGGCTCCGTCTGCGTTCATTTGAACTCCTGCACGCGCTTAGAACATCAGAGACGGCACTTCCTCGTACCTGCGAGAAAGGCAAACGCTGCTGTCAGATGATATTATTGAAATTCTCTTATCTGCACGCTGTCATATCCTGCATTAGGATAGAAGAGGTAGGAAGTAAGAGGAGATACTGGGGGGGAAAAAAGAGTCCTGTGATTATATGATTATTGATAGGTGTGTATTCTTCTTCTGTGATACAGTAGATCTAACTCAGAATTATTCCTAGACAGCTGTTGGGACGCTGATACCCGTCAGTTGTTGAGACAGAGACAGTCATGTTTTTCAGTCATTTTTTGATTTGATTTCGATGTGATAATCGATTATTTATATATATATATATATTCTGCAGAGCAGCTCTCTTTGTCTCACCACCGCTGGCGCAGTGGTGGGCCTCTGCAATGCAATCTCCTCAGGGCACAGAGCGCTGCCAGAGAGCTTGAGCTGTCTGCACGGGCCCACAAGCTTTCAGTCACTGTAGAGTGAGTAGACCTGAAGTCTCTTTGGAGTGGGGAACTCTTTGAGGCTGCTCAGCTGTTTGTCTGCTCTCAGGACAGGGATATGCCTCCCAGCAGCACTTGCTGCTGTTGATGACTAATATTGTGCTTGTGCCTTCAGCAGCCGGTCATGTCTCCAGCAGTAGCAGCCTTCTCCCAACAACTTTAGACAGCAGCTCGGGATGTACTGAAGCGGGGAGGGGGGGATGTCAGTATCTCACAACAGTCTCAGAAACACACAGTCTCAGGCCATTTTGAAAGCTCTACTAATATGCAGCGATGGAATGAAGTGGCTGTGAGGAGCTGACAACGTATTTCTGCAAGTTGTTGCTGAACGAACGTTAAATCCAGGCTGTAACATTAACCCCAACTCCACCTCAACTTTAAATAGCAATTTGCACAAACTTAACGATACCAGAAACATATCGAATTTACCAAAAAAAAAAAAAACGAACAAACAAACTTTGTCTTTGAGTTTCAGGAAGCAATACAGCAACAGAGGCAACTTAGATGCAGATTTTACATGTGATAATGAACAATATAGGATGTTGACTTTAGCTTGACCTGATAAAGAAGCCAGAAGCAATAAAGATTAGAATTAGACATAAATGTTCACTCTGGACTCGACTGGACTCAAAGGTGATCTCTTTTTCCAGAAGTCGTCGCTAGCTGCTACGTACGACAATGCGACAACAAATGGCGACGGTTCAATAACTGACAAGCTATTTGTTTACATTAACTGACATAAGACATTATCAGATGAATGGAAAACATTAACAAAGTGACTAGCGATCGCTAGTGAACGTTAGCAAACATTATTGATTAGCAGTTAGCGGCTTAATAAGTTATATGTATTGATTAATTCATTCATTAAATCGCTAACTTCTTTTGACAGCTGCATCCTTGTGCAGGTGCATGCTGGGAAATTTCTCATACCCCTTCGTTTGAAGTGCTGGTCCTGGATTAGCTTTGTTTGGAGGGTTGTGTGGCCCCTCATCCTTGATCCAGAAGAGAACTACCCCCATTTTTCCCTGAGTTAAATGCTCATCATTCACTTCTCCCTTCTGTTCTATAATCAACACCATATAGTTTGCTCTATTATGAGCAGGAAGTTTACTCATCGCCCGTATTGTGTGTATAATAATATTCTTTTTGAATCTATATTGATCCTGAGCGATAACAAATTTTCGAAGGATCCACAGCAAAGCTTATAGAACTCCAATGTTCAGCCTGGTTTCACTTCTCACAACAGCCACCAAGACGTTATTGAAAAGGCCTGTAGTGAATGTAGCCAGAAGTAACACATTCAGTGACCCAGGTGCACACCCACAGATACCACATGAGCCAAAAAGAAAAGATCACTCTCCAGCTCCATCCATCTGGAAGCCCACACTAACAACTAGATCCCTGCCAGGACTGAATCGAGGGTTAGGAGGTAATTTTTTAGTTCCTGTGAGACTGCAGGAGAAGCAGCACTTGCAGCCTTGGCTCAGCTCTGCATAAATTCAGTCTTATGTAACGATGGCGTATTCCAGCAGCCAAAGCGAGTAGAGCGGCAGACCACCAGCCAGAATGCGTCAGGCCTCCACCAAAGAGAAGCGGGCTCATTTGCATGATGTCCGTGGGGCAAGAGTGTTCCCCAGATGCGGAGCTGATTAAAGAGTGATATCAGCTCAACAACTTGTGGGCAAAGAAAAGAGCGAAGATGGCTGACCACCAAGCAGGCCGCTGTCGCTTTGATGATCTGAAGACACGAGTGCAGAGGGACGGCTGCTGTTCCTATCCCTAATGAACCGGTCTAAATCCTAATGAATGTGCATGAATATGAGCTCCTCCACTCGTATAACCAGGGGGAACAGATGGGGGGGAAAAGGGAAAGGGCTGCTCCAACAATGAATACTAAAGACCGGGGCCAGAATCAGGTAATAGAATAATGAGGCGATTGAATGAACACACTCATTAAGATGTGCTGCAAAATGCAGAGAGAGGAAGACATTTTTGAAACATTTTTGCGGCACTATTACATCACGGTCCTTTTTTTTTTTTTTTTTTTTGCCTCTGAGCCACAGTTTCAGACGGAGAGACGGTTACTCTGACCTCAACAGTCTGCAGCGACGCTTGGCATCACTCCCCTCTCCATTAGAGCTTTTTATTTTTGATTTTTTTTTAGTCTGATTTCTTTTAGCTGTCGAACTTGAGCGGCGTTACAGGTGATCAGTGGAGATAGAAAAGGACAAATTTAGAACATGTTGAATTAATTACGCTGGTGTCATTGGTATTATCAAGTATCCCCCGTTACCCTAAATCTGCTGGCGTTGTGATTGCATTTCATTGTGATGTAAAATAAACACATGCTTTCTCCAGTGTGGATTTTTCCTGCCAGATGGTGTCGTAGGTACGTTTTGTCCAGACTGGCAGCAGGTGAAGTAAGGTCGTCTGGTCCTATGTGTCCCTCTCCCCCAGTGACGTTTTCCTGTTCTTTCCCCCAAAACTGTTTAAAGGCCAGATAAGATATATAGCCTCTCCAGGGTGTTCTGGGTTTCTACCCTGTGGCCTCAAATCCAAATTGCTATAGTACGTGGTAGAGGTCATGGTCTAATGAAACCGACAGAACTAAATCATCTGGAAAAAGTAGTTGGGCAAAATTCAGAGTCTACCTCCAAATTAGACACACTCCTGCACCTTGAAATTTTTTGTCAATGAGAGCGTTTGGGGACAATCCTGGAGGCCAAAGACAACAGAGCTCGTCAGTGTGACATCACCGCTGAAGTAGCGGCCCGATTAACGCGGAGCATTGTGGGAATTAGCGGCGGGAGAGGTGCTAGATATGAATGCGTTACACGGAGAGATGTGGATTATCAGCTGACATAGATGTTCTCACAATCGTCTTGGGAAACGGATCAACGAAGGATTAAGCTCCTGTCGTTTCCCAGCGTGGAAGAAAAACACTTAAAGTGTTGATTCATTAATGTAACATTCTAGTCAACACTGCAGATGTTAACTGAGGAGTGCTAACACGCTACCAGCAACACCGTTTGTCTGGAAAGAACATTTAGTAAAAGCAGTAAAACTAGTTAACATTTGCCCTAATTTTACATTTACATTAGTTGCGACCAGAGGTTAAAGTGAGGTTTAGCAGGTGGAGGAACAATAACAACCAGTGTGGCCACGGCGGCTGAAGTTCAGAGTGTTTGCTGAGAGAGCGGTGTGTGGTAAAAAATCTTGAAACATCTTTCTACAGACAATGGTTTTCTGATTTTATTTTAAGAAGAGTTAAAAAGAGTTCAACGAGCAGGTATACGAGGCTATGTTTAGTTGACCGCTACTACCCATAATGCTTTGTGTGTCGATCACAGTGGTCTTGCGAACTCTGTTGGAAATGTGCTTGAACTCCTGAGAATCAAAAGCAAATACAACTCACTCCTGATTTACAATAACAGCTCCAGGAGCCTATGCTCCTGCGGTATCCTGCACAAGACTCTCAAAGGACACAGTTGTAAGCCTTCTCCAGATACACAAAGCACATGAAACTAAACAAAACTCCCAGTACGTTTCCAGTCAGGGTAAACAATTGGACTATTTTTCCATTCCCTGGTAGGATCTGTGAAGTAACCAGTCAAAGAGCAGTATATGCAACTGTGATGAATGTCGCTTTTTGGGAATACAGGCTAATTTATGTTTGTCTGTACCCGTAGACACACACAGCCCTCTGCCCCATCCGCCCCCCCTAACCATGGGAGAGTGCATGGAGATCGCAGGGCTGTGATTGGTCTCACTTTGCTGGGAGCTTTCAAAAAAAAAAAAAAAAAAACCTAACGCCTTCGCCAGCCGAAGGAAAACTCTGAAAGAGTTCACGGCTGCGTTAATGTGACTGCGTGACTGCGCAGTACGCAGCCGATTAAAAATAGCCCGTAACCTGATGTCCAATAAAACCGATACGGATTCGTCCCACATGACTGAGACGTGCACACCGCCTTAGAGGACTGATGTCCTGTTCGCTCTCAGCACCCAGAAGACCTGGGTGTCATAACTGCTGCGCTTCACCGTATCCATGTATGTATAATTACAAAAAAGTAGCCAGCAGCACCGAGCGAACATGCTGAATAATTTCAGCCGACTTGGCCTCGACGTCTGTAAAGGGCGAGATGTAGCCCAACACTTGGGAGGAAATCAACATATTCTATTGAATAAATATAACTTTGACAGCTTATATAAGAAGGGATCAATTATTTAAGAGTAATATATCCTTTTTAGGAGATTTTCAGAGGCAGAGACTAGAACTAACATCAGGGCACAGCAGGTGTTTTTCCATATTCTAGTTATAGCGCTTTTGATTTCACACTTTGTTTAGGTGCCATTTACATCCCTGTTGCAGCTGCTCCGTAGCAGACTTGACAAAGAGGATTAGCAGCTGCTCCGACACGCTCGTGTGTTTTACTTAATATCGATTGCTTATATGGTTTTTTGCCCCCGTGTTTCGTGACCTACTTCTGTTCACTTGCCACAACATGAGGAGATGGGAAAAAAAAAACAGGGGGGGGGGGACAAGAGCGCTCCGTCATCAGTGGCCGTCAGCAGTCAGCGTGATGTATAATCACAGATATCGATCGTTCCTTGCGTAGAATTTTTGCCTCCATAAACCTGTCAGAGCTCGAGCGCCGAAATTTGATTCGGGCTCTACACAATCATTCAGGTAGTGTTCAAACAGCTCGGTGGTTTGACACAGACAATAAAATGCGAGCTAATGCTCTGGTCGAACAGAACGTCTGCTGGCACTCTTAACCTCCTTGTTTTGCAACGAAGGTCAGTTTACTCATTTCTCTTGATTGATTTTTTTTTTTCTTTCTTTCTTTCTTTCTTTTTTTTTTTTTTTTAAACTTTGAATGAACGTCAGAACAACTGAAGCATTTTATAGGAGGCCAAGACAGTAGATGCGAGTCGGAAAAGACACGAGGTGAAGTTGAAGTTCTGTCAGTGATTTCAGCTAACATGGCTGTTTATCTTTTTTGTTCTCCTACTTTTTTTACGATTACTTCTATCAGTTGGCCAAATACTGTATGTCAGACAGTGTCTATGGACCGCAGACCCCGAGAGACGCTCCTCTGTGGGAGATTGTTCCTGCCAAGATGGTACAATAAATACTGCAACGTATTTTGATATGTCAAACAAAAGACGCAGGATAGAAAAGTTCTATATCAAAGTCATTTAACCAAGTAAGATCAAGTCAGAGCTTTGGCTGAAGAAGCGGTTCATTGTGGATTATTACGCTTTCACTTTCACTTCCCTCAGCTGAATTGAACGTTTTTTGACTTTCTGAATTCACTGTTATTCAGCAGCCGTCCAGTTTGTGGCCAAATAGCTCAGTCGTTGCTTGATTTGTCCACACAGACAAGGACGTGTTTCCAAAGCGACGGTCTGGCTCGTCTTGTGGTTCCTGCTGACGTCGCCTCACAGGAAGTAGCTTTTACAATTGGAGTATTATCCTTATCTTCGCGTAGTTATTACACTTTACTCCCCCACCCAAAAAAGCATCCAGGTTACTTTGCATACAACTGCATTTGAAATTTCTTTTTTTTTTTTCTTTAATCCACTGTTCTAGGTTGAGGTGTTTACTTACAATACATAACCAACAACAGCATCTTTACCGTGACTTCACTGTTTCCAAAAACTTAAACCGAACAGCACATGGGTCTAATCAAGATTGTGTGTGTGTGTGTGTGTGTGTGGGAGTACATAAAAAAAAAAAAAAAAAAAAAGACATCATTGGATGATTCATAATTATCAAATGTGCTAATTATCAGCTGTTATTCCACATTCAGCATCATTATGTTGTAATTATTGAATTATAAAATGACTAATGGGATTTATATTCAAATGAGGGGTCGTCTCTCCTGTTTCATGTAAAGAAAGGACAAACTGCAATACCGTACACCTCTTTTCTCAAATAGGGTTAGAACAAATATACCACAAACGTCACCGTCTCCTTTTCAGTCTTCTCTCTCACTTTTACCCTTTTTTTCCCCCCCTTCTTCTGTCTTCTAAGAATTTTTGGTATTAAAGCTTAATTCAGAAACATTAAGAGAGTATGTTCTATGCTTCAACTAGAAACAGGAAACGACAGCGGCTGCAGCTCGACGACGTTGTGTTGTTTCATGTGTCTGTCAGCTCTGTGGACGTTGACCTGCGAGACCCTGGTGGATTTGATAGCCCCAGCTTTTGGAGGACAGATGGTATGTGATGAGGTGACGGCAGTGGTGTCTGTGTGTGTGTGTGTGTGTGTGTGCGCACACGTGTGTGTGCGTGCTTGTGTGAGGGCAGCTGACGAACAAGGGGATTTAGAGCCTTGTGACCCAGATATCCCCAGAGCAGCAATGTGTGTCCAGTGTTGTTGTATGGGTATATATATACACACACATACTGATCAAACACTCTCAAGATAATACACCAGTTTTTTTTCGTTCAGTTGGTATCTTTGCAGTATCAAAAGCTAAATTTATGGCAGAATTGCTGTATCGGATCACACTGGATTATACGAGTGGTCATATGTCTTGTTATACCTAAAGTTCTAGCAGTACTTGGCTCCACTCTACTCAGTTTGGTACCAGATGCGCTGGTTTCCATTACGATGCGGTTCCTCCTCAACGTGTATGAGGTGAGTTGAGGCGAAACTACCGCGACGTCACGACACAGAAACATTGGTAAACATTAATGGAGGACATGGAGTCTCCTCAAGTATGTGTGTGTGTGTGTGTATATGTATATATATATGTGTGTATATGTGTGTGTGTGTGTGTATATATATATATCGCTTTACTGCACAAACCTGTGAACACCCAGAACAGCTCTTACTGTAAAGACATGTTGACAGTGTGTGTCGGTGGACTTCCCCCTCCATCACTGTCACCCAGCTGTCCCACCTGGGTGAGCTGTCATTCTGATGGAGATTCCCGTCTTCCTCCACCACCACCACCTTCCTCTCCGTCTGCCCTGTCCCGTCCTCCGAGGCGCTCGGGCTCGATTCCCCGTGACAGCTCTCGTCGCGCATCACTCACGCCGCTGCGCGGACTCGCGGTCCGAGAGGCGCATTTTTGGGGTCATAACCAGGAAGCCTGTTAAGCCTCGGCATCCGCCACCGGACTCGCCGACTTTTCATTTCCGACCCGGTTTCCTTTCTTTTTCACACATGACACAAGTGTTAAAGCATCAAGATCGACACCTCGCTTTCTCCACAACGGTTAGGATCTTTTATTCAAAGATAAAAGTAAGTCTCTCTGCGAGAACACCCTACGAGATAGACAGTTGATTTTTTTTACATTATTTTTTTCAGGAAACAAAAACGAGTCGGGTCAAAGGGACGGGAAACAAGTCGGGACAGAAACAGTGTGTGTGTATGGGTCTGTACATCCTTCTGAAACTTCGCCAAAATTGGGCCAAATTGGGCTCGTAATGATTTTACTATCTGTGATGGCAACAAAGGAAAAAGTAACTTTGTGAACTCGAGCGTCCCAATAAAACCATAAAACCATGAAGAACGGCAAGAAAGACGAAGAGCTGACTTTCTCCCAGTCAATTCATTTGCATCCTCATCAAAGAGACCCCTTCACACGTAGAAACCCCGCGCGTACGTCGCACGGCGCGGTCAAAATGATTGGAAAATCGTCTCCTTGTCCTTCCTCGAGCGCTCCGAAGGTCGGCTTTTATCCGCCGCTATGACTAAATGAGTCCTTCGCCCTTTTTTTTTTTTTTTTCCCTCTTTAAAAAAAGCCTGTTTCCCCAGAGGAGGATATACAGAAACATCTACATGTTTCATTTGGGGAAAACTCATTCTGCATCCTCGTGCCCTTATTCCGTCCTCTGCCGAATGCAGATCCGCCATGGATGACTAGGTTTTGGGAGCACTTTGAAAAAAAAAAGAAAGGGGGTAAAAGGAAGTGTCGGTGGGGGGGCAAAGGAAGAAAAAAGGCAGAATTTTCTGGAGGGGAATGTGGGCCTGTTCTCATCCTTCCTACTCGACTGGTAACAGGAGATCGGTCAGACTCAGCATCAGTTGTGATGTAACCATGATGATGAGGCTTTAATGATGTGGGTGGATAGACGTTGAATAGTAGAGGACGAACAGGAAGCAGCCTTGACACGCGGTCGGAGTCCGTCTCTGTCGTCTCCGGTGACATTTATGAATTGACACACAAGTCGCGGAGTCACACCCCCCGGGGATCTCGAGTCAGACTCCCCGCTGAAGTTCAACAAAACACAGTCTGCGGTTTTGTTCGCGTTATTGCCGAGATTGTGAATTTTAATCCCCACTCCCGTTGGGATTTTTCACTAGGAATGATGTGACAGCGTAGCGGCCTTAAAAGCTACAACAGCCAGTCATGACATCTGATGACAACTGATGACCACGAGTCACCACCATGGTGATGGTGACATCACTGCAGTTCACAGTATGTTGCAGTTCAGGCAGCCCTGAAAAGGTGGGGAAGGAGTTGAAAGTGTTGAACTCAGTGTAGATAAAATGCTGTTTTTTTTTTTTTTTTTGGTATTATTATATCATATTAGAGTAGATCAGATTAGATTACATATTATTAATTCCTCGCTCCCTTTACAGCAGCAGAATTTAAACTACAAGTATGTACATATTGATACAAATATATTAGATAGATGTAAAGTTTAACATATAGGTGAAGCTAAAGAGACATAGATATGCGTAGAATATATCATACACATACACATATGTACACATACACACAGATACATGCACACTTACTCACACAAATATGTGTGTGTGTGTGTGTGTGTGTGTGTGTATATATCAGTTTATCAGTGTATATGTCATATTGTGTGTATGTCAAATCATATCTAAAATAAAGTTCATCTTCAAATTCATTCTCTGATGTGGATGAGACAGTAGGTTATAATGACACCATGTCACCAAGTCATAAACGAGACAAATAAATGAGGATGTCGTCGTTGCTTTTAATTACTTCTCGTTGAGAGAAGAGTTTCATCCACCGTCTTCGTCGCACCTGCGTTTCCTTCCAGACACTTCAAACGCCCCCCCCCACCACCACCACCACCCACCACCCCCTCTCTCCAAGGGCCTCACGTTCACCGCGTGTCAGCTGCTTGGTAATAATTGGATTAATTGCTTTGCTTTCAGCAAGTCTGGCGTTGTGTGTGACACGCATGTGGAGGTCAAATATTCACAATTAAACGTTAACAGTGGAGACGGATTTTTTTTTTTTTCTCTCCAGTGTCAGTGTGTCAGCAGTCGCATAAAAACAAACGAATTGTGATAAAGAGGAGGAGAAGGCGGAGTAAGAGCCGAGCGTGTTTTTCGTACATGCTCGAGCTAATGAGACGTTTCGAATCGAGTCAAGTCGCTGGCTTTATTTACTCACCATAACGATGTCCTCGGCTCACTGTAACGGTATCTCTTCCCATTTTTAAACAAAAAAAAAAAAAGAAGGAAAAAGAAAAAAAACGCCTGCAGTGTGCATGGCCACTTGTGCCCATGAATTGTTTGTGCACTTTCTGCAAGCTGTGCAAATGTCTCCCCACGGATGTCAAATAGATTCTAATTAGCTCGGCAGAATTTAATGAACATACGCCAGTGGATCACTGGGGTAGCGCCCCGGCTCAGTGGATGTGTAACCAATCACACTTCTCCACAGTTGAGAGAGGCTCACTGCAGCAGAGTGTCTCTTTGGCTTGATCCCACAATCGCCACCGCCACCGCCCCCCCTGCTGTGTCCAAGACTCTCGCTCTGTATAGAAGCATCTCACGAAGCAGGGAGTTCGGCGGTTCGAATCCCAACCCGACCCCTCCTCATTTCCTGTCAAAAATTAGTATTACTCCAGATTCACAATGAAGGTCTCAGGTGGTCCGGTGCTGCTCACGTCTCGTCGTTACGCTCGGCGGAGCTGGTTTATATTTACACCCTGACATTTAAATGCAGCTCCGGCTCTTCTCTTCTCATTCCTTTGCAGAATTTTAAAACAAGATGCACCAATTTATTTAGAGCGAGTGAGCCTCAGAAAAGTCCGACTGAATTGAATTAAATCATTTTAACACCTGAAGATCAGAAGAGTTTTAGTCAGAAGGCAGAAGATTATTGTCTCATTATCTCATCTTAAGGAATTACTGAAATATGAACCAAATCAACCAAAATATACGTATTTCCAAAAATATATTACTGAGTAAAGTGTACTCTGACTCACTGTTGTATAAAGTACCTTAAAGTCACACTAGAGTAGAGGAAATATATTTAGATACTTGACCAAATGACTTTGGTAGAAGTATAAGTCATAGACTAGAATGCTCCTCGAGTAGAAGTCTTAAAGTATCTAGTGTTTGCTGTAGTTAAGTAATCTATAATCAAAAGTACTGAACTAAAACACAGAGCCCACAACAATCTTAATACACAATGTTTTGAGTCTGAACTAAAGCACTAAAGTTGCCATTTTTTCCCCAAAGATTTCTAATTGATATTGATAGTTTATTTTTACAGTTTCTCCATCCATCCATCATTTAAGGCGAAGCCTACGTCAACCCTCAAACGTAATTTTCGAGTATGCGGTACGGTACAGAGACACGCCCACTGCCATTTCTCTTTTCTTTTCTTTTTTTTTTTTTTCACCCCTTCCCCTACACTTACCCCTCATCCCTTGAAACAAAGTGTTGAGGAGTGAAAACATTCCCCTGGGACATGAGACGCCGCTATTTTACTTTGATTAGTTTATTAATTAGATCGCTAACATTTTTTGACAACTGCATCCTTATCCTGGTGCATGCTGGGAAATTTCTCATACCCCTACGATTTAGGTGCTGGTCCTGGAATAGCTCGGTCTGAGGGTTGTGTGGCCTCTCATCCAGAGCCACAGCCTCAAGTGAACATGTTAAATAGAGGTAGGGCTAAATTTCATCTTCAATTTCAAGTTAGGAAATGTAGTGACGTAGAAGTGAAAGTTGATACTTTCAAAGCAAACTGAAGCACAGTAGTAAAGTGTTATTACTACATAACCATACAACAAAGGTCCCACCACTAGGTGGTGTCCATCATCGGTGAGGTTGGAGATGTCGCTGTGATGTGCACACGCAACTCATAAAGCCCATACCACCAGAACACATTAATATTAAACCCCCAACAAGCACAGATCTGCGAGTTTCTGTCTCCAAAACCAGATTAACTAACTGTCGGTTCCTTTGATGCAGCGACTCAGACTCTTACAATCAAAGCAAACAACAATCGGAAGACTTTATGATTGTGAGAGACAGAGAGAAAGAGAGGTCACATCTCATCAAAGGCTTTCTTACTCGAAACGAGAAAAAAAATAAAATCCCAGACAACAGATGCATATTGTTTATTCCAGATCTAAAATAATTAAGCTGCCTAACATCTGTGTAGTATGAACTAACGGAGGCTGGATTCACAGCATCGGATGAGCTATGATCTTTGCTTTCACCTCATCGCATTTTTTTTTTTTTTTTTTGTCCGTCTCTGCGAAAAAATTTAATCGATTTGCGACTTATCGGAGCCACAGCAAGAGGCTACAGTTTTGCATCTAGGTCATGTCTGTATGAGGTGGGACTGTAGTGTGGTGGGAGAAAACAAATAATAGAAAATAATAATTTGAATTAAAAAAAAAAAAAAAAAAAAGAGATAAATGTTCTCCCTCGATGGGACTGTTAACAGAAACATGACCTTGATCATTTTTACCAAAGGCAGAAAAAGGTCAATCAAATGTCTGCGGAGCCGGTTTCAGCTTCAAGTAACAACGTCAAGACGGAGACGACTGAAGCCGAGGAGACATTAACAAGCGGGTGTGGTTGGATAGAATGGAAAAGCTGTTCAGACGCAAACAGTAACCTGCAGACGAAGAGACAGAGTGTTATTTATTCATTATTTATTTCAGTGAAGGCGCTGCAGGGATGACGGAGCTGTAGAAAAGAAAACGCTGAACCTGGATCAACTCGACACAATGCAACACGTCCAACGATGATGTGTAGAGTCGGCGTGGTAACTGAATCGAATTCAAACTGAATAATAGGATGAACTGAAGACAGACGTGACGGCCCGTCAGTTCTGTTGCATCTTCTTCAAAAGCCTAGTTCACACTAGTCGACTTCACCAACGATTCACAGTCGTCGTGTCTGGTGGACTTGGTCCTGTGATCGCTGGTGAATCGTCAGTTAATTATCATAATGTGTGAAAAGACCTAACGACTCCATCAGAGGCCGTCGGGACCTGGTCTGAGACTGGGACTGGATATCTGTCATGTTAGAAAACTGGAGGAGTCTGAAGAGACTGACAAAAATCAACAGCCAATCAGAGGAGGGATGGGAGGGATTACCAGTTTAGTCTGTGTCAGAGGCAGCGTCTTCACCGGTGCTAGTCAACAATAAATTGCTGTAAATCATGGTGAGATAGATGGATGTCTTTTAGTGTGAAAACTACAGGTCTCAGACCAGTTGTTGAGACTCCCGAGCGTGGGAACGAAAGGCGCCGTATGTGAACGCAGCAGCAGCTGCGACTCCCAAATCGTCAGTGAAGTGCAAAGTAGACTTAAGGTTACTTTATTGATTAGAGTGTATTTGTATTCTCTGTTCAGCAATCATTGAGTGTTTCCACCTTTTTTTTTTCTTTTTTTTTTTTGGCTCCACGCTGTCACAAGTTAAGTAACATCGCACAGTAATGGGGAATAAAAAAAAAAAAAAAAAGTTAAACCGATCCCATTAAACTGGTAATTAGCTGCGTAATAAAGTCACAGCAAGACAAAACTGCAGAGCATGTGTTGTTGAACATGATGGATGACATTAGTGGAAGCAGCTCTGTCTCTCTGTGAGCTTCTTTTTATTATAATGGGCTTTTTGGAAAGTAAGGAGAACTTATCTGTGTGGAAATATGTTTCAGGTTTCTTGGCATTGGCGGAATATATATATATATATATATATATATATATATATATATATATATATATATATATATACATACATACATGGAGAAGTTGTAGAAAAATGTCCACATATTTTGTCGTTTTCTTTCATTAGCGTTAGAGTCGTTGCTCCTGAAAAAAGCTTGTCGTGTGTGGGCCGAGTCGCTGTGACAGCTGCGGCGCGTGTTGGTTTCAGTCGCGGGAGGTTACGTTTTTAACACCACGTGAGCTCTTTAACGCTCCGTCATAATTACACACCTCAACGGTGAGGAAAAAAAAAAAAAAATACCAGGCTTTATTGTCTTCCCTTCACCTTCGCTACATCTTTGCGATAGCACTCGTGGCAGCTCTGACCCCGCTCCCCTCCGGGCCTGGTGGGAAACTTCATATCTGACAGACAGGGGTGGGGGTGGGGGTGGGGGGGGACCCTCCTCTTCCTCTCCCCATCGCTCCCTCTGAAAATTAACATTTCATCCGGGAGCTTCAGGAGAGATTATCCTCTGGACGGAAGAAAGCACAATTAACTACTATCACTGTCACGCTGTCACAGTGTTCTGTCACTCTGCATAGGATAGAATAATAATAGTAAAAAAAAAAAAAAACACTTTTTTCATCGATGCTGTTTTGTATAATTATGCAGATTTTTTTTTTTTTTAGACTTGTTTGCTTTCGTTTGATGCCGACAGTCTGTCTCGGCGGTTACGAGCAAAAGTGTCGACTCAGAGTGTTGATGAGGCTGTGAACTTAGATGTAATGGGTTTAGATCGGGCTGCAATGATTCCACATTTAAACTTGCAAATCAATCTGTACTGACCCGAGTGGAGTTCACTCAGCGCCTTGTTGTAACATAAAGCCATTGAGGACTGAGGTTGCTAAAAACAGACACTCTGGTTTATATTTAAATACATTTCCATTGGGTCAAAAAAAAAAAAAAGATCCAGAAGGGACAATAATGGACAGGAAGCCGCTCAGTAACTGACACATTTGAATTGGTGCACTTCATTAGTTTAATTACAACAGCTAGCAGCCTTCAGACAACTGTCGTATTTATAGAGGGTTCGTTTATGCCACTCTCTATTGATCCACCGAGGTCCCTGCTCTCTCACCCACATATCACTGGGCGGGTTTAACTGATCAGGGGTCAGTTACACGCCACAGCAGTAATGCCGTGACTTGTGTATAATTGCTTTAATGAAGTCAAGTCATAAGGAAAGGGAACATAGCACAATGCATCTACAAAACACAGCTTAGTAATTTGAATTCATCGGACCTGTAACATTATGTAGTCTGTCTGCACGACTCATTTTTGTGAACATGACGATCACCTCAAATTCATTCCAGGTCCAGTCTTTTCTGGCATTGTCCTTCTGAAATGGGTCGGTAACCTGTCACGAACTTGTCGTCCACCATGTTTCTCTTATTTTGACTGGCCGATTACTGACACAAGCAATGATGGATATTTATGAGGATAATGTTTCCGTTTGGGCAGTTCGAACTGCTTTTAGACACATCTCAGGCGTGGTTGACCCTTCTTTGGAAATGTGTTGCGATACCGCTGCTGTACATTGAACCGTTGACTAGGATGGAGGGAACCATTAGCGGCTAACGTGGCGCAGATGCTCCTGGTATAAATCCAAATTGAACTTGAACTTCTGGGAGCGACTGTTGAGATTTTAATGATATGTAGTGGTGGGAAGGTCAAAGGTCAATGTCATGGGACTACTCACACATCTCATGGCTGCATTGACTGCTGCACAACAACACCATTGAAGTAGAACCCCATGAAGGTTAACTTAACACCAAATGATCATATCGTGTAGAGAAAAAACCCAAACCTTTTCAGATTTATGCTCGAGAAAATTGATGCCAACCTTTCTCTAACTTCACTGCTTTTCAGCTACACAGCTCTGACCTTTCTGCTGAGCTTTTACATAGTTACGGAGGGAAGGAGTAAAATATGATATATTGATTCCTCCAACATCCTGCTGGAATCTGGAATCCACCTCAAAGCACAATGTGTTCTCGTCAAACATTCCTCGCGCATAATCAGAAATATCAGTTACATAATGTCACGAAATGAACCGACAGCGGGTATTTATTTGCTGTAATGTTATTATACGTCAAACATGTTTATAATTTCACTCAGCATTGTCTGTATCAGTCGCACTGCTGTCATCCAATGCTGCCACTTACATTAAAACTGTCTACAATAACATGCTGTGGCATTTAGATAACACTGATGGTATTTTCACAATTCCAAATTTCAACGAAGATACGTTGTGGAGATTAATACAACTGACTGACTCACCGACTGACTGGGCTCATATTCGATTCCACAAGAAGAAAAACAAAAAACAAAACACATTCCGTGTTGTCGTGTGAAAATCTCTCGTGTCTTAAAAGAAAAACAGCCAAGTTTTAATCGATTGCATCTAACCACACGAACTGTGGACTTTATCCAGGAGTTGGTTTGGAGCAGTATCTGTTTGTTTGTTTCTGCCAATTTGAAACTTAACACCCCACTGTCCCAAAAAGCATTACATCACAAATAGTTACTGCACACTGTCCAAATGCGGAGAAAACATGTCTATCAATACCAAACTCCAATGAAACACTAATGAAAAAAATCTTAGACACAGAGAAAGACAAGTCCAAAGAATGGTTTTATATACAGGTTTAGATTCATGAACTGCTACTGAAATACTTAACAGAATATATCTATATTAACCCAAGACGTAACGCCACATCACTCACTGAACATTTCTTCATTTTGTCATAAACAGTGTTTCTGATTAGTAACATTTCCTAGAAGACATGGTGCTATACTGCTGTCCGTCTCTTCAGATTCAACTCGTGTAAAACAGGAAATGGCAGGTTTTTGACTTTCAAATTGGATCATGACAAACAAAGTTAAAGAACCACTGTCATAATAAACCCAACAATACGCCAATGTGTCAGGTCTTTATCCCCAAATGTCTCGGCACCTCCTTTGACCAAATCCTATCGCTGTGTCCACTTTGCCCTTTTCATGATTGACCTATATTCAGCACCGCCGCCCCCACTGTTAAAGCAGTGTCAAATACAAAACAGAGAGGAGGTGGGGGAGGAGGTTAATGCTTCCACCAAGCAGCTTCCTCTGGGCTCGGTGAGAGATTACAGTGTCACTAAAACCTTATCTTTAAACAACACCCAGATTATCCATCAGTTATTGGCTGCAAATATAATAGCGGTTACATCCCGTTTGTCTTTGTTTGTTGGCGCAGACATAATAAGATACTGAAGCTGAAGCTGAAATAATCATGGTGACATTCCTATAGTAGTTAGAATATAAAAAAACGGCCAAAAGGCTGTTTGGATGGATGTTTAGAGGTTCAAGGCCATTAAAACAAGGTCGCAGAGCTTTGTCCAGTTTTGATGGTGGATGCAGGTTAGATGGGGCTTGAACCTCCCGTGATACTGCAATATTACCGTGTTGCTGAAGGTGAATCGAAGAAACAGTGCCAACTTTCTTGAAAAACTTTCTTAAAATCCATCCTCGTACCAAATTGAATAATTTCCAAGTGGAGTCTTAATTCAAAATTAAGAAAATTGGGCCCTTTTTTTTTCTTTAGACCGTTCCCTACAGGGTTTCCATGCATTGCATTAGTATTATTGCTCCACAATATCTGCAGCTGTCAAATGAAACTGAAAATTGCCCTCATCTCTTTTTAATGTCATGTTAGCAATCCAGTAGAAAGGATGGACAGCATTTTCTTTTCTCTCCCCATTGACTATTGACAGCTCTCCTCTGGCTCTGTCAGTCGTTTTTAAATCATGCCCTTGTCAGGAAAATGAATTGCAGCGATGCGTCACAACCACTTCTTTCTCTCTTGCATTTCTTAACATATAAATAAAGACTTTCAGCAATTTCTTTGGCTTCATTTTTATGGGAAACCTGTCATCCATTTATTTTTTTTTACATCTTCTTTTACAAAAAATTCAAGTCGGATATCAGAGAATATTTATTTATATGCTTTAAGGATCTTTCCTGCCTCGGAATATTTGTTGAACATTTGTTTTCCCATCAGTCATGTGTTTTTGGTGAACTGTGACTGTAGCTTTTGAAACAGAAGTCCAAGTTTGGACATAGAGGTTAAAATGTCATGAATAAAGTTGACACTAATATACTTGTAGAGCCTGTAGAGAATAAAGTTGATTACACTCAAACTTTTGTGAATGATGAGAATAAACTCAGTTGTGAATGTGTGAAAAACAATAATAAAAATAATAATAAAAATCTTGGACAGTACTGGGGTTTTTATTTCATTTTATGTGAGTATCTGGCCGCCATGTTTCTGTCCAGAAAAAATCTGACAAATAAAGTTGGTGACTCCTGCTATAGTCTGTCTCTGTCATTAAAAGGTAAAGTCCTAGATGATGCATGCTTGCTACCACAGGTCATGTCCCTTTATTTGCTAATTTTTGCCAAAAATGGGTCTTGAAAAAGCAAAATGAAGCAGCAGCTGAAGGTTAGAAGTTGGAGCTGAGGTTGAAGAGAAGAGAGAACACAATCAAAATGTTACTGTGGGAGTTTTTTTTTTTTTTTGTCTGTGGGAAACCATCTTCATTCTTCTTCGTCACCGCGTTGACTTTGTGGCTTTTTCGGAGGCCGACCTCACTCCTTCTATATCTGCGCTTTGCTCTTTACGCGCTGAATGGACGCATCTTGAGAGGTCAAGGCGACGGACTCCCGTCTTTGTTGAAAAGTAAACAGACTGATGCCATTCATTCGTAGATCCTGACTGCCTCGTTTGCTGCCAGCGTTTGTGGTTTATTTGTGGTTTTTCCCATTTTTCTCCAAAATAACATCATCTTCGTGAAAAATATATAAGCTGAAAGTTGTTTTGTAGATGTTTTATGTGTATATATACAATTAGAGATGCGTCGATTGCAGTTTTCTGGGCTGATTGAACCGTTTTTCTTCATTCGGGATTAAAATACAATCATTCCCGGAGTGGGAAATTATATAGAACAACCATTTCCTTCTTTTCAACAACAGATGGAATCATCAGTTGTTTTTCATTCCATTTGTCAAAGTATGTTTTAGGTGTGAACGACACTCACTGTCCTTCTTTTATTTCTAAGAGTCTCAGGAAATGGAATATTCGGTCTGACTATTCTTTAAGCCCTTTGAGATCGAATTGTGCACTATTTCATTGTGGTAATTCATCAATCACAAGGTGCAGTAACTTATAGAACAGTATTAACTTGTGCATTGAGTAACACGTTCAATTCAGTTTTACTTGTATGGCGCCCAATCGGAAAAAGATACGTTCATTTCAAGGCACTTTTATTGAGGAATTCTGACCTGAACAGTACACATGCAGCAGCCTTTAAACTCCACTGTGGACTGGATTCTTTTTTTTTTATTCTCAACCTTCTTTTCATTCACTTTTAGCTCTGCTTCTTTGTCTCTGGTGATTGCAAAGAGCCTTGCAAAATGTTAACTGTTCACGCTGCCGCAGCAGCATCAACAATGCATGTTGGGAAATTAAAGATCGTTTAGCTCGCTGTAGCCGCAGTGTAGAGTACGTTTGATGACCTGACTTCTGCTTGCAAAGCAGCCGCTCGTCACAACAGATGTTTCGAACGTGGACTCATTTGATCTTTAGAAGTTAATTAAAAAACCTACAACATCCGTGTTATTTGATCAAATTGGTTTCAGATGCATCAGTTCTTCAGACATCAGGGGATGGAATGGCTCTTTTCTTGCATACTTCAGTATGAAAAGTGATGGGAAAACAGGGGAGAGACAGAGGGGGGTTGGGGGGTGTGGGAAAGGTGGAGTGAGAAGAGGTGAACAGTGCCAGGACCTGTGGTCACGCTGCCGGATGTGTGAAGCTGCCAGAGGCTTTGTAATCCTCCCTGCCCTCCATCCCTTCTATCATCCACATCCACTCCACATCACCATGACAAACTGGATCTGCTCTCAATCAAACAGCCACAGGCCACCTCTCCCCCTGTTTCCTCTTTTCTTACCCAGCGGTCCTCTTCATATTTGTCATTTACACTGCTTCCATGCTGGTGGCTCTCGGGGACAGGCTGGAGCTGCCAGACTTGGCCGGTGAGCTCCCAGGCCTGGCAAGGAAGGACCACTGGTTCTCCCCGTGGCAGCATTTAGAAAACCATTTAATGGGTTTAGGCACATTTGCTAATTTGTCAACAAGTTTTGGATTTGACTTGACTGGAAGGGATCTCTTTTGGCCAATCATCTTTGGAGCCATGGGTAAAATCAAACAAAAAGTCCTTTGCATACTTGACTATTTGTGTTTTGGCGCTTGAGGTTGAACTCAAGAATTGAACCTCCTTACTAACAAGCTGCCATACCAACTAATTACCATTATTATCCTGAGTAATAACGACGGATTAAACAGAGACATCATTTCGGATTGAAGTTTCGGTTTGATTTCCTTTCTGGATCACTTCATAATGAAGGACATTGGCTCATTGACATTATAATCTACGTGGTGCTTACTGTCTTTAGTATAGGACCTCAAAACCAGACTTGGAACAAAACCTGACCAGGGTCTGGTCTACACCTATACTCAGGAAAATTGGCTTTGGGGTCCAGTTGGGAACAGGAAGTGTTAAGTCCTGGGTATCTGAGGTGCGGGCACAGGATGTGGTTAAGGTTGCTGGGGTGTGGACATATGTCTCTTTTCCACTATACCGTTCTAATGCTACTTGACTTGACTCGGTTTGGTACCAGTCATGTCGTGAATGGGGTGGGTGCGGTTGAAAGTGCTGCGATGTCGCAACGCAAAGACATTAGCTGGGTCATTCCACGAAATCTACTGTTTCAACTTTGAAAAATCATTTTTATCCCCATTTTTAAGGATTTTTTAATGTAAAGAAGACATCTTAAAGTGACAATATATATGGTGCCATCTCAGGCTATTGATTGTATTTGTTTTATGACATGTACTTCATGGTGCAATTTATTTGTCAACCCTGTTGACAGTAACAGGTTGATTCGGGTTCATTTTGGCCCTAGCTAGCTAATGCTCAAGATCACAAGAGCACATGTCATACAGTTTGAAAGGATATTACATGTAGATATGGTAAATATCAACATATGCAAAATATTATTTTAATTAATATGTTAGTGGTAACAGTAATGACGCTATATGATGTCCCCATCCCCAACTATCTCATAAAACATCAAAATTGTACATTATAGAAGAAAATTTACTTCTGTTGAAAAGCCTCTTCCTGTAAATGATGTAACTTCCTGTAAACAATGTCACTGCCGTGTCAGTAACAGGGTTGACTTGAAATCAGAGGACTGATAAAATGATACTGTACTTGGCCGAGTACTGGTACTAAAAGTGGATAAATGCTGTAGATGGCGAGTAGGTGGTAGTGGAAAATGAAAGCATTAGGCTGTGGGTGGTATAGAAATGGTCAATGGCGAAACCAAACAGCGTTATCAAAAACAGGAAGCAAACGAGATTCAGGAGAAGTCAGAGGTCGAGAAGCGGTGGCCAACGTTACCATTGAGGTTACACCAATGAAATGGCGAAGACTGGAGGGGGAAGACGTAAAATAGACGACATGGACAGTAAATGAGTCAATAATGCAGTCAGTGACTGCCCTGGAAGTATATGACCTCATTGGATCTCAAAAAGTGTATTGAATTAAATAGGTCTGCAGAAGATTTGATGACTTTTAAGATTCCAATATAAAAACTGTTAGGAAATTAGGTCGTCGCCATTCTAACTGTTTGTAAAATGTCTGTCACTTCTTCTTCCTCCACTTCTTCTTAACCGCAGTATGAAAACAGTTAAATTGAAAGTCTTTTAACTGGTAAACCTGTAGAAAACCTTGGTGTTTTGTTTTGTTTTGTTTTTTTTTTTATTTTATTTTTTGTCGTGATGAAATTTACATGGCAGAATTTGTCACATTTGGACACTTAAGTTTTAAGTAATTTTTTTTTTTTTTTTTTCCAAAATACAGATGGAAATAATAACAGATGAATAACAGCTTGAATATTCAGAGCTGAAGTCAGTTTATAATTTAGTATCTTTCACCAAATCGCTTGAAAAAGACTCTTAAACAGGAGGGAGCAGCTGTAAATTTGTTGTGGACGTATCATTGGTGGATTAAATCCTTGTTTGGTGATCCTAGTCGGGTATTTTGGTGTTTGCTGTTTATAAAAGGCTGTTTGTGCACAGCAGTGGAGCTCTGTGGCTCACAGACATAAGACACATCAGACTGTTAATGTTGTCTCCTTTTCAATCGGACATATTTATTGTTTGGAAAAAAAAAAAAGATGTCATCTAAACTCAGAAAAGCTCAGCGAAATTAGTTTAAAATAGCAAAGCCCAACTCTAATGGAACAATCAATCTATTTTACACTGAATGTCCAAGCTACTATTTTTCATAAAAGATGAATTCGGATGATTTCCCCCTTAATTTCAGCTATTTATTTCAGTTACGGGAAGCTGTGATGGCCGCAAGTACAGAATTAAAGTTGATGTCTGTTTTCTTTTTTTTCTTTCTCTTGTTTGTTTTCATCAATCCAGGGTTTCTAAGCACAGGAGACCAGGCAGCCAAGGGCAACTATGGTCTGTTGGATCAAATTCAAGCTCTCAGGTGGATCAAAGAAAACATCCAGGCCTTCAAAGGAGACCCGAAGAGAGTGACCATATTTGGCTCCGGCGCCGGAGCATCATGCGTCAGTCTGCTCACCCTCTCGCATTACTCAGAAGGTACTAAACTCACTCACAGGCACAAAGAACCTTTCCTTATTTTATCATTTCTGCTGCCTTGATACATGGATTCACCTCAGTACATTGTTTTACTCTCTTACTCTCCTGATTCATGTGTTCATCATATGAGAATTTAACATTTCACTGAACCGGAGTCAGTAGCTTTCTTCTCTGTTTTTCAGCATCAGGTCCCAATCGTGCTCTTGGCTTTTTAAAGTGATGGTCCAGAGTAATTTGTACCCAGGGTCTATTTCACCATGAATGCAAGTCAAACACCCCAGTCAAGAGCTATTTTATGTTGGTCGAAGTATTATCGAGTTTGACTGTCTTTTCTTTTCACAGCCAAATAGCTAACAATGAAAGTAAATGGGGCCACCAGCCAAATGTGTTTAAATTGCTATTTTTAACCACTAATAAAGCTCAAAATATCACTTCACTTCAGCAGAAGGGTCCCTATACATAAACCAAAGTACCAATAATTTAGTAAGTGTACCAAGAGATTATTAAAAAGACTTTTTTACAAGCCCAATGTCTTATTTTCATAACAACTGGTGATGAAGGGTTGTCTTTTACACTTACTAAGTTGTAAGTACTTTGGTTTATGCGTAGGGACCCTAGTCATGATACTGTCAAAGTGAAGTGATATCTTGAGCTGTATTAGTGGTTAAAAAATGACAATTTAGATACATTTGGCTGATTGCCCCACTTACTTTCATTTTTAGTTATTTGTGTAAAAAACGTAAAATATCTCCTGAGGGTGTGTTTGACTCGCATTCGAGGCAAAATAGACCCTGGGTTCAAATCAAAAACATGCACACATTTGTCTTTAAGTCCTGACCTGACACTTTCGATCCTGATTTGAAATATTTTACTGTATCTCCAGCTCTCTAAGTAGACTACATGCTCTTGTTTCACCGCAGTTATCGTTTTGATGGTTTCATGCGACCTAATCTGGTTTACACACCAACAAAACAACATCCAAGAAACTGACTGAATCAGTTCAGAAGAATTACTTATTCAAATTCAACCTCAAGTCAGGGACCGGTGGTGTTTATTGAAGTGTGCGTTCATTATCTCCGTGTCTAAACATTCCTGCAACTTAGGAGAAGGAATAAATGGTATTTACATATTTATTTATATGTAATATTAATAGGAGTGCAGTCATGGAGTATTTTTTTTTGACTCGCTTTGTGCTCCTCGGTAGTTCCTCTGCCATTTTTCTCCCCGTGTTTCTCCGTCGTGCTGGAGTCATTAAGTCCGTTACATCTCATACTTGAAGGAACAGGGATGACTTCCTTTACATGCAGACAAAAGATCTGATGGGCAGCAATAATGACAAGAGTAAGGCGCTTAAACCCTCCAAGCGCTCACCGCAAAGAAAGGTGACGTTTGAGAAGCTGCTATGAAGAACATACCAACGTCATAACGTCACACGTCTCTGTGTATGTAGAGTGAATTAACGTCTTGAGTTGAGGTTTAACTGAACAGCCACGGCTGTAAAACTTTTGCATGCAGCCTTGTGGGAAATAATCTTTGTTGTGCTCAAAAACCATCAGCCCGGTTGAGTCACCACCACCGTTTGCATTTGCGTTTGCACGAATATAAATAGCACTCGCTGGGAGACGATAAAAAAAGGAAAAAGCAAAAATACACATAACTTCGTTGTTTCTAGTGTATTGGCCTACTTGCTGATTGGCAGTCTGTGAAGCTGTGCTACCTATTTTCAGGATGTAGGAAAATTGCCCCGAGGTGTTGGAACAGCTAATATCTTTTGTGCTGCAGTTCGTTCGTTAGCGACACGACGACGTGTTGTGTCGGTGCGTTCGGAATCTTTTTTTTTTTTATTTCACACCTCGGAATGTTTTACTTAAAGAAATAAAAATAAATAAAAGATGTAATCCACGAGCAGATCCACTGGAAGTCTATACAGCTTGATTTATAGTAACGCAGCTGCTACGATGAGTTAATGTTGCATAAAAACCACTGTGAATAATAATAATGATAATAATAATAGTGCTAGTGTTTTTGGAAATTTCTGAGAAAAAAGGGAAAAAAAGGACTGGTATCCAAACTCAAATCAAATTAACTGTGATGATGACGGTGAAAATGCGTCAATAAAGATTACAGTAATGCTATACTAATATAGCATTAATGTTGTTAAAGATGTTAATAAACTGTTTCTCTTCAGCAATAATAAATGTGTTAATTGTACATGTTGATTAATGTATATATGGACTCATATATGTATAATTATCTTTCTCACCGCATATTACAATACACCGGTAACGAAATCTCAACACACAGTAGAGCTGAGTGTCACTTTGGAGGTGTCTCTATAGTTGTGAGCACTGGGACAAATCCCGGCGGGACACTACATCCATGAGTCAGCGGACCGTAAAAATAATCCAAAAGTTAGTTCCAGCAGATAAGTCCAGGGCAAGATTTCTATCCTAGTCTGATCATGGCTCACTCAACTGACTGAGAACCCATTCACGATTCACATGGATGTTTTACATTGGTTTCTATAACTCTACAGCTCTGAATCTCCCTCTCTACAGTTACTCCAGCTGTTCCATTTTTCAGTCATTCCACTACCTTTGGAGAAAACTGCCCAGAGGTACTAGTAAAAACAAAAGTCGTGTCGTCTGGCACTTGAGTAAATCACACCTGGTGACAACTAGAAATCTATAGTAAAAACCAATGTAAACACTGTGCAATGCAAAGACATATACATTATCACTTTAACTAGATCTGCGTCAGTAGGTTGAATTCTAATTATCAGAAGCCAAAAATTGGAATTTTTCCATTTTTAAATGTGTGCTTGTAAATTGTTATGATACACCCCAATCTAAATCTAAATCATTCCATTTTTCTATTCCAAAAAAAAAATCACCAACAGTTTTACTCTTCAGTCACAGACTGTTAACTGCTTGTGACACAAAACAGCAGCCTCGGGCAAGGAACTAGGAAGTTCACTGGCTAGAATTAATTAGCCATCCATGGAACATGAAATCTCTTTAAAGACCTGCATGTGTCATTTGGCTGACATGGTCTTTACTAGTCAAAGCAACAACTAACAACACTTCATCAAGTTTGTGTGCTTTGACTTTCTGTTTCGCGTCCATTTTTGCTTGATTTTAACCAAAGCAAAAAACATTTTTGCTGCTCGCTTTTTTGGGGCCTAACATGAAGCATGAGCTCTGCCAGCATTGTGTGTATATGAATGTTTTTGTTTTTGTTCGCTAACGCCAGCCTTCCAATCTCAGATCTGTTCCAGAAAGCCATCATCCAGAGCGGGACGGCGCTCTCCAGCTGGGCGGTCAACTACCAGCCTGCCAAGTACACGCGAGCCCTGGCTGAGAAGGTTGGCTGCAACATGTTGGACACCATCGACCTGGTCGAGTGTTTGCAGAACAAGAACTACAAGGAGCTGATCGAACAGTACATCACGCCCGCGAAGTACCACATCGCCTTCGGGCCTGTGATCGATGGAGATGTGATCCCGGACGATCCTCAGATTCTCATGGAACAAGGAGAGTTCCTCAACTATGACATTATGTTGGGGGTCAATCAAGGAGAGGGCTTCAAGTTTGTCGATGGCATCGTGGACAGTGAGGACGGAGTTTCTGCCAACGATTTCGATTTTGCGGTGTCAGACTTCGTGGACCATCTCTACGGCTACCCAGAGGGCAAGGACACCTTACGCGAGACCATCAAATTCATGTACACAGACTGGGCGGACAAGGAGAACCCGGAGACCCGACGCAAGACCCTGGTGGCCTTGTTCACCGACCACCAATGGGTGGCGCCGGCGGTTGCAACGGCCGACCTCCACGCGCAGTACGGCTCGCCGACGTACTTCTACGCTTTCTACCACCACTGTCAGAGCGACATGAAGCCCAGTTGGGCCGACTCGGCCCACGGCGACGAAGTGCCGTACGTGTTCGGGATCCCCATGATTGGACCTACCGATCTTTTCAACTGCAACTTCTCCAAGAACGACGTGATGCTGAGCGCCGTCGTCATGACGTACTGGACTAACTTTGCCAAAACTGGGTGAGTACTTCTTACCCTTTTAGTTTTATTTTTCATTTTGTTTTTGTTTTGTTTTGTTTTCTTTGCATCTAAAATTTCATCCTTGATGTGAAGAGTGATCACTCATCACACACTGCTGCGACTTTACACTGGCCATTAAGAGCAAAAACATCCATTATCTGCTGAGAAGCTATTTGAAAGGGAGCACTTATCAGACCTCGCCTCGGAGTTTTCGATGTGTTTCGAAAAGTTACCCAGTTCAGTAATTGTTTATACATTTCAAGGCCCAAAGGTTCAATAAACCATGGAAATTACGGCGCTCGCTCCCGTTCTAATCAAGCAATACTGATTGCAGAACATAGGCAGTAAATACGCATTAAAAAAAAAAAAATCAGGACATAAAAAAATAAAAACACAGAATTATATTTCACAATAAACCCTTTAAAAAAGAAGAAGAAGAAAATAACATAAATAAAATAACAGGCAGTAGAAATAACCTTTTAAGGTCAAAAGAGTGTGAGTAAGATGGATTCAACTAGATGTTTTGTTGTGATTACGTGTTGGTTTTTTTTTTGATGATTAACGAATGAGTCGGAGATCAGGTGATAGGTTGGCAAAGTTAAATCCTGCCCTGGCGTCGGCGGCAGCGGCAGCAACACTGGATTTGATGACAGAGATTTGCTCGTCGTGTAGATTCGGATCATATTTGCACCTCGAGATTAGGCATGGAGGTGTCTGCGGCCCAGTCGCACTGAAAATTCACTTGAAGGTGAATAAATAAAAATAAAATGTCTGGATCGGCTGCGGTGGCTGTAGAGTCAACACCGCTGCTCCGATTTGGCTCCCGTCTGACGCCTGATCAGCAGGGGATTGGTTGTCTTGGACACTTTTTATTTTGGGAAAGGCTCTTTTCTCTGTGTGTTTTTTTTTCTTCAATGTTCCTACAATGAAGGAGCAAAATGAAAGCAAATTCGTCACTAAAAATGGGGCCATTTTCAACAAGTTTACCCCACTCAGAACATATTTTTTTTTCTTGGACATCTTGATGGGCATGTGCCACTCATGATGTTGTCACTTCTCATGTAGAAGCAGCAGCTCTCGGCTGAACCGACACAAAGAAAATAGAAAGCGCTGTTCGTTCCTTCAGTCTCGGGCCTTCAGAAATTGGACAGTACTTGGTAGTTTTGACCGTCTAAATTAATTATAAACGAACATAAAGACTAGTAGTTTATTTGCTATATATTAAATCGTTTTCACCTAATTATTTTGCACCGAATTTAATTACACACTCGAGTCTGACGGCGTTTTGCAATACATGCATCTGCGCAATATCATAGCCCGTGATTTCTGAAAATATACCGTCAACTAGTGACATCAGCACAAGAACTGTTGAGGAATATTTACACATTTGTTTTTGTCATGTTGTAGTAATTGACAGACTCTAAGACTATTAACTTTTTACTCAAAACTCCCCCATTAGCACCAAAAAAAAATCGACCAATCAGAATTTTGGACGAGCCAGAACGTATCGACCAATAAAATCAACCAGTCGGCTGCGAGATTACAGCCCTGCCCTATATCATATATCATGTACATTACACAGCTAAGGGCGTATATCACATATACCATATATATACCATATATCACATCATTTCCACAGTTTTAAAGGGATACATGAAAAAAATTGTATGTTGTTGAGATATTGTGCGTGTATTCTATCTTTTATTTGCTGAGTCACAGTCTTCAGCGCCTCCAACCCTAATACACTTCCCACGGCTCTGAGCTGCACACAAATCACATAGAGCATATTCCATTGGTATTAAATAGAAAACGGCCAGTATATGTGTATGTGTGCGCGTGTGTGTGTGTGTTAAAAAATATGAAACTGAGCTACTTCCTTACTTTCTAAGTACAAAATGTCCACCAGAGTTTTTTTTTTTTTTCTTTTAAAGAAAAAACACAAAAACTCAGCCAAAGCATTAGAGAAACCTTTCTGATGCAGCATCTTTACTCACTTACTAAAGCCAAAAAAAAAAAAAAAAAAAAAAGAAAAAGCCATTCGCCGGCTCTGAAGATTGATTACTTCCAGAGTGCAGTTGAATTGGCCGAGACTTCTGGACAACAACAACGACGACGACAACAACAAATGAGTTAAAAACCTCTACCTTTGTCAGATGACACCGTACCTTTGAGTCGTTTATTCTCCAGCCCGATGGATTGAAAGATGACAGCAGAGAAGTGTTTTACACATCTGCAATACAACACAAGTAGTGCACCGGTTCCCTCACAGAGTTACAGTATGAATTTCCAGTGCCCTAGAAAAGGTCGTGTTGAGAGCTAGGATTTCACCTCCTTTCTCTCTCTCTCTCTGGGAAATGTGGAGATAGCTGAGGGACATTAGACCAGTTTATTGCCGCTTTTACTTCTGGTTTCCCTGATGGCAGGAAGAGGAATCACAGCCCAGCCGAATTGGACAAGACCCATTCCTCAAGTTCACATTGACTTTTGCTCACTTCTGGCTCTAAGGGGAAGTAATAGCACCTTTTAGATCTACATATTTTTATGTTTGTTTGTATATTTCTCAATGAAATGAACCCCAACGTTACTGCTTTACTAATGCTGTCATAGTGTCGCTGCCTGCAAAACAATAGGTTTTATATGTGATTCATTAATTTTAAATGTAGCATTTAAGAGATTTTTCAGTTAAAAGGACATGTTTCATTTCATTAATCAAACACTTCTGGACGTGCAACGTTATCATCAGCTCGAAAATGTTAATTTGTCCAATGTCTTTTGTACTTTAATAAGCACTAACTACACTAACAACTATGACCTTCAGCAGCATTTGTGCAGTTTGTATCTCAAAGTGAAGCGGCTGAAAGTCATTATCTCCAAAAACTGGAGGTCATGTCTGTCTGGTAGAATGGAGGTGGAGTGTGTCCATGTTGCTGTCCTCACTTGAGCTGCCTTGAGCTGTGGGTAGCGACTGAAGGGATCCTCTACAGGGTGTCTGGACTTACCTTTAGTCTAGATCACACTAGCCAACTGTACTTGTTTTGTGAGTCTCAGACGCTGCTGTGATCGTTGCGGCGTTCACACTTGTGTTCCCATGATCTGGAGTCTCAACAACTGGTCTGAGACCTGTAGTTTTCACACTACAAGACTTGTCACTGATTGAGCTCCCGATCACACCTTGACGTCACCAAACTATACGTCTTGTCACGTGAACTAGACAGGATATAGCTGCTGTTTCTCATCACGATTTACAGCCGTTTATCGTTAACGAGCACTGGTGAAGATGCTGCTTCTGACGCAGACTAAACCGGCCACCGTGTAAACATCACGGCAACACGGTGGTTGTCATTGGAGCTGAAATCACCGTCAGACCTCCCTGTTACCGGGCAATATTCCGATCAGACACAGGGAGAAGCGTTAAAACGTCAGACTTTTAAACGTGGTTGTGAGTGAATCAGTGAGACCGCAGCAGCATTTTTCTCTCATCCCTCTTCTGATTGGCTGTTGATCTTTGTCAGTCTCTTCAGACTCCTCCAGTTTTCTGACATGACAGATATCCAGTCCCAGTCTCAGACCAGGTCCCAACGGCCTCTGATGGAGTCGTTAGGTCTGTTCACACATTATGTGAACAGATGAATTGGTAAAGTCGATTAGTGTGAACTAGGATTAAGAGTTATTTTGTCTCAAAAGGAGCTAGTTGAGGTGACTGGGAATCAGGATGCCTGCTAGATGCCTCACGATGGGCACATCCAGTAGGTAGGAGACGACAGGGTGCATCCTAAACATAATGGAGCAATTATATATCTCCTCTGTCCTGGGAATGCCACAGGATCCTCATATGGAGCTGGAAGACTGGAACCTAAACTACCTTGTTGATATGGATATTTATATCCCATTGATCAGGCAACATAGAGACATCAGATTAATATATAATACTGTTGCTAGGAAACATTATTTAGTAAATGGAAAGGAAAAAAAGTGAAAAATGGAATAATTACTAACTGCTCCAACCTGTGTATATACAGCGCTTGATAAAAAAAAAAAAAAAAAAAAAAAACCTGCTCTCACACACCTTTGAAGCTGTTTCAGGTGTCAGACGCCACCAGGTCTCTGTGAATATATTACAGCTAAATCAAGGGCACATGAAAGCATCTGCTGGTGACACGTGTTCCAGCGAGTGTAGATTTTGCAGCTTTTCCCTACCTACCTACCTACCTGTCACGGCGAGAGCGATACACGTTTAGCGTTTTGCAGCAGTTGCCGTCATTACCAACAGACCGGAGGCTTGATGGAAACATATGCCAACGAAGCATGTATTTTTGCAGTTCATCGAGCATGAGACGCCTCAAGTGTTGTCTTGGGGTTTTTTGTTTGTTTTTGTGTTGTTTTTTTAGCTTTTTTGTTTTGTTTTCAGTTCAGTTCCTGAGCAGTGGCATATTGTTCCAGCATATGTTGGACCGAGCCTTAAGTGAAACCACACCACGTTCTGGTGGGGGGGCTTATGTATAATTCCATATGTAGCCACCAGTTGGAGAGCCGACCTTGCATTACTGTATGGCCGAGTCTGGCCCCTTTTTTTTCTTTTTCTTTTTTTGTAATGAGAGAACTCCATTAGACAGAGGAGCAGCTGTGAACATATTGGAGCAATGTGTTTGTCGCGCCTTTAATCTCCCACAGTTGTTACCTTGGCAACAACTGCTATTCTTTGAGGTGTGTGTAGTATAGTGGCCATCTCAAACTTAGAAAACTCTCGATAGATAATTGATATTACAGAGCACAGTTCAACGGGTGCAATGTCAGAGGAATTTAGGGAGGACGGTAGACGAAGGTGACGGAGAAACACTTAATATACAGCAGCAACAAGTGTCAGCATAGCTTCAAGTGATCGCTGTGGCATTAAATGTGTGAGCGGAGCACTGACAGCTCAAGTAAAGCACTGTGACTAAAGTAGTGCATTTTCTTTCTCTCAGTAGAGTGAGTGAGCCAGCAGGTGTTGATTTTTCAGACGAAAAGGGAAAGGAAAAAAAAAAAAAAAACGCATTGAAAGACGAACAAACACGGTTTCATGAAGTCGCGTCTTTGTTTTGTCCTCTGCAAACAATTAGCAAGGAGTCCTCCTCCTTCGACGTCCCTCGGCCATTATCCTAGAAAATTATACAAAATGAGAGCAGTTTGTCATCTTCCTTCCAAAAGCCTTTTAAGCTCTGTCAACAAAAATAAAGACACAACATGTTTTAGGTGCGTGTTGATTAGATGATCTCAGCAAAATACACTGGGAACAGATGAAGCCAGGTCTATAATATATTATATAGATCTATATCTATATATATAGATATAGTTATAGATATAGATAGATAGATATTGGCCGATATCCAAAATATATATATATATATATATATATATATATATATATATATATATATATACATACACCAATGTATGTAGAATTTTTTTCTATAATGCTAGTCTTATTTGTTTGCAGAACCAAACTAGACAATGATGGAGTTGCAGTTATAGACTGAATTATTACAGAGGAGAGGGAAGACATCTTGGACAATTTTGTGAAACGCCAAGCTGAGGTGTTGAGGTGTTGCAGAATGTAATGCAGCCCATTGTCGACTGTATCCTCCTCTGACGTGTGCGCCTGATAAGCAAACTAGAGGGTGTCGAGCAGGGGTCATGTGATGACCTTCAAACCAGTCTTGTAAAGGATTTCATGACCACAGACACCAGCGTAACGGTCCTGTAGTTGTTTCCTGGGGACTGGGATAATCATCGAGTCTCTGAAACACGACAGGACTTCACAAAGCTTCAGATATCTGTTGATCTGGGTGGTCACCTGGTCAGCAAAGACCTCCAGGTAGTGTGAATTGCCGCCTGGGCGTGGAGGTCTTAAGTGAAGATAAACATTTATTTCCTCCCCAAGTGGTTATCAGTGCCAGAACGGAACTACAATGTTGGTAATTGGAAGCTACTGGCTCTGGTTGTGGTATCAGAGGAGTGCAGGCATTGACTTAAAGGAGCTGAATTACCTTTTATGGTGTGGACAGATCACAAAAACCTCCTACATTCGTTCTAAGCCAAGAGCCTGGACCCTTTGCCAACTTCAACCTCATTTACAAAAAGTAGAAACACAAATCTGATGCACTGTCTCACCGGTCTACTCCTGATAAAGATTCCTCTTCCTCAGTCTGGTTGCTGCAGCTGCAGCTGCTGCTGGAAGTTTCTGACAACACAGCAGTCCTTATCTGATCTAGGTTATGTTCCTTGTGTTTGTTTGTGGGTTACTCAATGTGTCTGGCGACCCAGACATTTAAGGAACTTAAAGTTTAACCGTGTTAAATGATGTGAACCAAGGAATACGTCTTGTTGCGTCCATCTGTTTTTGCACTTTGAGTGGTCAGAGATCAAGGTAGAGGTCAGCGTGCACTTGAGTGCAGTATCTCAAGACTGCTTTGAGGGAAATCCTTTTTTGGTTTGGTGCAACATTCACTTGGACTCTAAGATATGAGCGGTATCTGTCTTATTTGCTTAATCTTCACAATTCTTAAGAAGCTGCAGGAAGAAAGATGGAGCTTCTTGTTGCTTCGTTTTGTTCTTTAAATAGGTGTTTGGTTAAAACCACCTGCACAGTCATCTGACAGTTGTCTAGCAATACAAAATGTATGTGAGGGTCCGTCAGACTGATCATTTGGCATAATTATAGACAGCTGACACATTCACTGACATATTCACATGAATGCTGCAATAAAGAAGAGCCCGAGCGAAAGAGAATGGTAAAAATAAAAACTCTTACAAACAGGCCTGAGCAGATGGTGTTTTCGTAAAGGTCTGTTGTTGTGTTTGCAGATTTATTTTCCCTCTTTGTCCTCTGTTCTGCACAGTCAGTGGAACAACCTTCCAAAAACTCAAATTTACTTTGTGTCATAACTCTTGGCTCAGCTTCATCTCCCAAACGACCAGTGTTGCTCAAAACTTCTGTTTTGTGCCCGGTGAAGATCCTTTGTCAAACTGACACGCTGACTAAACGGACGCTGTGCGGCTCAGATGTGAGTTTTTGACTCAGTGGACAACTTTTGAGCCAGTGTGATGCTGTATTGATGACTTTTCTGGGAAAATAAAACACCCCCAAAAAACAATTGTTCTGGTCCTGGTGTTCAGTGAAACCTCTACAGATGGTCCAATTGGCCTTAGATCAGTTGAAAACTTCCAGTTTCTACCACTGGCTGCTGGAGTTTAATTGAATACACGATACTAACGCATAACTTGGCAAATTTCAAATCTCACCCTTTCACTTCAACTCAGTCGAAGTCTTGGGATCAGTCCTATTTCTCTCCCGTTTCAAGTAGCCTCGAAAGAGAGATACCACTTGCCGATGGAACATGAGAAGTGTTAGAGGTAGAGATCTTACCCCACGAAATAGAGCACCACCTAGCGTAGCCGACGCGTTCGTAGCGGCGACGTAGGAGCCACAACCGGTCGTGTGTTTTCATTCAGGTTGGAAAAATGCCGACTCCAGATGTTGTGTTACCTTTTTTGCAAAAAAATTAAACAGCACGAAAAGAAGAGAAAAAAAGGACAGACCATTTTATATGAGCACGAAAAACAAACATGCACATCATCCCGGGTAACTTATGCTACGATATGCTACGTGGAGTGGGTTATGTTACTGTAGCGTTCCCGTCAAAATCAGGATAATCTATTCATGTACACAATCGTCCTAATTGAAATGAAAACATTTGGTCGATATTTGTGCATTGTGAAATGGTGATTTTGTAACAACGGGAAAATGTGCGCGTCTCCAATTAGTTCAGTGATAGAAAATGAATAAAATATAACATCACATGTCAGACTGAGTCAGACTTACACATATACGGTGCCTATAAAAAGTATTCACCCCCTTGGATGTTTTACCCTTTTAAAATTCGATTTAATGTCAAATTAAAAACTGATTTCTACAAAGTAATGACAATTAAATAAAAATATGTAACATAAAATATATACGTACATATTCACCCCCCTTCAAGTCAGTATTTAGTAGATGCGCCTTTGGCTGCAGTCACAACACAGAGTCTGTGTGGATGGGTCTAAATCAAGCTTGCACATCTGGACACTGCAATTTTACTCCATTCTTTCTTGCAAAGATGTTCAAGCTCTGTCAGATTTTTCTTTTTCAAGTCCAGCCACAAATTATCTATCAGATTGAAGTCTGGGCTTTGACTTGGCCGCTCCAGAACATCCACCTTGTTCTCTTCAAACCGCTTCTGTGTAGCTTTAGCTTCATGCTTTGGGTCATTGTCTTGTTGGAAAATAAATCTTCTCCCAAGCTGTAGTTCTCTAACAGACGGAATCAGATTGTCCTCCAGGATCCAGGATCTGTATTTTACTGCGTTCGTTTTACCTTCTACCTTCCAGGGGCTGCTGCTGAGAAACATCCCCACAGCGTGATGCTGTCACCACTGTTCTTCACAGTGGGGATGATGTGTTTGTGGTGATGTGCAGTGTTTGGTGTCTGTCAAACATAGCGTCTTGTCTGATGACCAAAAAAATCCATTTTGGTGTCATCAGACCGAAGAGCATTTTTCCACTTGACCATGGAATTTCCAACATGCTGTTTTGACAAATTTGAGACTTAATATTTTATTTTATTTTTCAACAGTGGCTTTCTCACTGCCAGTCCCATCTCAGCTGCTGTAGCTTGTAACTCCTTCAGAGTAGTCAGGTGTCCTGGTGGCCTCTCTCACCAGTCTCCTTCTTGCACAGTCACTCGGTTTGAGGACGACCTGATCTTTGCATATTTACACATGTGCCATATTCCTTCCGTTTCTTGGTGATGGATTTAACTGAACTCCGGGTGATGTTCAGTGCCTTCGAATTTTTTTTGTATCCATCAATCATCAACTGGCCTGACCTCAGTTAAATTAGGTCAGTCACTTTAAAGGGGTTGAACATTCTTGCAATCACTTATTTCACGTTACATATTTTTTATTGAATTGTCATTACTTGGTGGAAATCAGTTTTCAATTTTGCACGAAAGAGGGATTTTTTTTGTAATTTTTTTGGTCAAAAAAGCCAAATTATGTTGAACATGATTGATTTATAAAAGCAATAAAAGGGTAAAACATCCAAGGGGGTGAAGACTTTTTATAGGCACTGTATGAACCCAGTGGAGAAGCTTATATTGTAGCAGGTCACATATTTGACTACTGACTGTGTTTTATATCTCATATCAGTATTCTTACTTATAAGAATACTGATATGAGATATTAAAAATGAAATGAAGCATGTATTTTTTTAATTAAATGTAACATTAAATGTATCGCGGCTCAAAACGAACACAAAACTACAAAATTATTTTACTTTGTTCCAATTTTATCACCGTCCACACACTAACATCAAAGACTGACAAATGGGTATAATGACTTATACCAAAAGTAACAACATATTGACCACCATTCCATCATCACGTTGCTTGCTAGAAATGAAATGTGTGACTCAAGATGAGTCCTTCCTATTGAATTCTAAGATAAAGACGCACACACTCGCAGATACAGATACACAAAACACTTCATTGTGTCAGCTCCAAGGTTGTTGTCTGGCCTTCACTCCCCCTCACCTCTCCAAAGTTAATGAAATTGCTCACACAAGTCGGCCAGAGAGAGAGAGAGAGAGAGGCAGCTCTATTCCCTATCTACACACACACACACACACACACACAAAAATAGCGGCGAATATGAAGAAAATGTGACGGCAGACGTGGAAGATGTGTCGTCAGAATGTTTTGTCAGCTCGGAAACGTGTTAGAACGGAAAAACAGTGACTCAACTGGATGTGTCAAGAACACCTGAATATAAAGGAACATAGTTACATTTTCTGGTTTTGTATGTTGCACTTTCAAAGCTATTACACAGACACGTTAAAGACATAGTCATTAGGTTTTAAATGGAGGTGACGGTTCCTTCTATTTTTTTTCTTCTTAATGCGTGCCTGCTGCCTCATAATGGGTTTTGGAGAAAGGTACCATATTTTAATTATCATGCCCACTCACTCACACACTACTCTCTATCTATACTACACATTATCACTCTGATTAAATCTTATCTGTCTTCTGCTTCTTCTCTCAGGGATCCAAACCAGCCAGTTCCACAGGATACAAAGTTCATTCACACCAAGCCCAACCGGTTTGAGGAGGTAGCGTGGACCAAGTACAACCCCAAGGACCAGCTCTACCTCCACATAGGCCTCAAACCTCGAGTGCGAGACCACTACCGAGCCACCAAGGTGGCGTTTTGGTTGGAACTGGTGCCGCACCTCCACAATATAAACGAGTTTTTTCAATACGTGTCCACCACAACAAAGATACCCCCACAGGACACCACCCCTTACCCGTACACCAAACGCTTTCCTGGCAAAAACAACTGGCCGTCTACCACCCGTCACCCGGGGGTCCCGCCCGCCAACACCAAACAAAGCACCGACCAACGAAAGAGCGACAACGAAGAGTCGACCGTGGTAATCGAGACCAAGAGGGACTACTCCACCGAGCTGAGCGTCACCATCGCGGTCGGAGCCTCTCTGCTCTTCCTGAACGTCCTCGCCTTCGCCGCCCTCTACTACAAGAAAGACAAGCGGCGTCACGAGTCCAACCGCCGTGTTCCCACGCCGCAGCGCAACTCGGCCCCGACCAACACGCCGTCCACCGCCAACGACGTGGCCCACCTCCAGAGCGAGGAGCTGATGTCGCTGCAGATGAAGCAGCAGCAGCTGGAGCACGAGCACCACCACGAGTGCGAGTCGCTGCAGACCCACGACACGCTGCGACTCACCTGCCCGCCCGACTACACCCTCACCCTCCGCCGGTCACCGGACGACATACCCCTGATGACGCCCAGCACCATCACCATGATCCCCAACTCGCTGGCTGGCATGCAGCCTCTGCACAACTTCAACACTTTCGGTGGCAGCCAGAACAGTACCAACCTACCCCACGGCCACTCCACCACGCGGGTATAGCTCTGCTGAGACCGGACGGAGCCGGATCCCCTCCGGACCAGCAGCTACCCTCAAAAAGGCAACACGAGTGACTGACTCCCAAGTCTCAGCAGATGTTATTTTGCTACCATGCCTTCTTAAAAAGTATAAACAGTATAAATTTATCATGAACTGGTGAGAAATGTTCAAAGTGAATGTTGCTATAATAATAACTGTACTGGGGCTAAGCTTCACGGACGAGATTTCAGACGAGTTTTACCAAAAGAAAAAGGCAACTGGAGGCGGGGCAACCGGGGTTGACTTATTATTCTCACTACGACAAAAAACGAAACAGTTTGTGCGCGACGGAGACGGAACTCTGCCGAGGCTTTTGTGCCATAAACACAACAACGGGGAGGAGGAAAAAGACGGCGGCGGCGGCGGCGGCGGCGGTGTTGTTGAACGGAACGACGTCGGGTCATCATCATCTTTTCATGAACCGAACCTCTCACGCATCAGACACTCGACATGGGCGCACAGTTCTAGACCCCAGCCTGAAATATTGTATTTATGACGAAAACTTTGTAAAAAAAAAACAAAAAAAAAAACAATAATAAAAAATAAAAAAAAAAGATAAAAAAAATTTAAGGACAAAAAATAAATAAATAAAAATATTAATATATTAAGACAAAAAAAAAAGAAAAAAGGTATATAGTTGTGTGTGGATATTTCCAAATTTTAAAAGAAAAAAAAAATTATATTAAAAGAGCTTCTTCTGTTGTTTTTTTTTTTTTTAATCATTATTATTTTTTTTATTTCGGTTTGTTCCATTATTTTTACAGCTCGTGCTTAGTGTTTCTTTTCTTTCTTTCTTTTTTTTTTTTTTTTTTTTTTGCGTGTAAATATACTTCGAGACGTTCGTCACTCTCTTTCGGCGTTTTTATTTCTTTTTTTTCTTTTTTTTTTTGTCACCGAACGACCAAAATGCGCGACCGACACAATCCCATCGCCAAGGAGGAGATCGATGCTAACACTCTCATCTTGTGTTTCGCTTCGTGTCCACTCTTTAGACATTGCATGTCCGGGAAGGAAGAAGCTCTACTCCATCTTCTCAGACGGCGACGACTAACTGACTGGTTCTCATGCTATATGTTATGCTTCTTTGTGAGCTTTTTTTTATTATTATTATTTTTTACTATTATTTTTATTATTTATTTTTTTTTATCTTGTCTTGCAGTCTCGGCACTGCCTGAGCTTACAATTGTGACCAGCAATGTATTATTTAGAAATAAAAGGCAGTGGTTTTCTCTTTATTTTGTATCAATATTACTTGGATATGTTTGTAATAAGAAATATATGTTAGATATTTCAAAAAAAATTGTCATATGCTAGCAAATATGTAAATTATTGTGCCGGGCTTGTGGTATTTTTTATTTTTTTTTTTTTCTTTCTTTTTTTTTTTTTTTTTTTTGGGTTATAAAAGCAAGTGAATGTGTAAATATAATGATATTAATTAATATAAAAATTATAACAAAGTTAACCATTAACTTCTCTTTCCGTTTTGCATCCTATTAGAAAAGAAAAACAAAGCTACATCCAGAAGATTTTAAGCTACATTTGTAAATTCTATAAAGAAAAAAAAAAAGATATATTCTTGCCATTTGGTCCCTAAACCAGTCGAGATATTAAAAAAAAAAAAATATATATATATATATATATAAAAAAAGGGGGTTTTAATGTAGAGTTTTAAAATCCTTAGTTCGTCTTCTATTCGTTTGCAGTTTTTTGCCTTAAGTGATAATAGAGATATTTCTGGCTGGAAAACCTGTATAAACTTTTTCTGCAACGTTTTTTAATAAAAAAAAAAAAAATCACAGTATTTTCTAAAAAAAAAAAAAAAAAAAAAAAAAAGAAAGAAAAAAAAAACAGAGATTATTTGTGCAAATGTGATTGAATGTCTGAGTGTCAGACTTTTATTTGAAACGCACGCACAGGAAGAGACTTTTCTCGTTGTACGTTGCCTTTTTTTTTCTCTTCTGCTGCTTCAGAACCGGTTCCACTCAGGAAAGCGAAGGATATGATATATGAGCTAAAGTATGTTGTAAGATACGTCTGCACACAGCTGCAGTCAGCTTCCCGTCTTCTCAACTTCTCCTGTTTGTTTCAGAGCCAACAAGACGTTCGTTCCACCAACCTGCAGATCAACAAATTCTTTATTTCTTGTTAGTCCCGGTGCTGCTGTGAGTATCTTTTACAAGAAAAACCCAGGTCCTCCTCATACGAGGTGTCTTAGATCAGAAAAATCTAGGTGATTTTGGGGATAAATGGTAGTTTCCTTCCTAGGTCCGCCCCCATGCAGGATGCTCCTCATGGAAGAAGATGGCAGATGAACTGGACATCTAGGCAGGCCTGGTTTCGATGTGAGTCATGGTGCCACTTGTGCCGGTGTATTTGTACCAACATAACCACATGAAGCAACTTGCTCAGTGGATCTTTCCTCCTCCACCTGCAGGTTTTATTTACACACCGACTGGAGGAGAAAAAAGATCGGAAATGGGGTAAAGTTTAAAGGTTCAGATTTTCCTTCTAAGGTTTCCACACTTTCGTTGGCTTTTAGAAATAACAGGGTTAAAGAAGTGGTGACATGGTGACTATAAAACACTCTATCTGTTTTTTTATGCTTTGTAAAACCAAAAATAATGTGTAGGTGATTATTTGATCTATGAGCCACTGTAGAACACTAGGGGGCAGTGGGGTGCTGACCCCGTCTGATTATCTAAAAGATGAAATATTAGACATAAAACAGTTAAAGATATGACATGTACTTGTGCTACATCACTTTTTAACCTGTTTTTAAACTGCAATTATTTCAACTTGAATATGCGAATACCTATACTTCTCATACACTAACCCTATATGTGTGTGTGTGTGTCAGATAATCTTATATTACAGCAGTGATGTTTCACAATAAAAGCAGCCAGCGTTTTCACTTTTGGCGTTCCTGGAGAGAATTTACAAAAATAAAACTCTTTTTTTTTTTTTTTTTTTTTTTTTTTTTTAAATAATTTAGATTGACTCCTCTAGCTGCCAGAGATATTGATAGGTTCATATAGTAAATTAACTAGTGTTAGTGAAGTAGTTTTAATTCTAGTTTCGCAGTTTTAGTAGTTAATTCACTTTCACATTAAAAGCCCTTCACTACGCTCAGCGCCTCTTCAATTGTCGAGTTTTTTTGAAATCACGACGTGAAGACACGTTTAGCAACTTTATGAGCCGTGTGTGTCGAACTCTGGCATTAACTGAATAGCTGTCTTTATTTTTAAAGTAAAAAAAGACATCTAGCGAGCGTAGGCCATGTCAGGAGGGATGACGCCCGTTTTGAATGTTTGTGTTGTCGCTTTCTGAAACGATGAAAAGTCAATTTCCAAAGAAGGCGAATCGACTCTTGTCGATTCGCTGCGCCGCCGCTGATTGAGTTCGACTCGGATCAATTCTGGCAATCAGGCAACTGAAACTTTCGTTTTTTTTTTGTTTTTTTTTCTCCCCAAAACGTTGAATTGCATCTGCAAACAGTTTGGTCTCTGCCAGCTAAGCTGAATTCTCCTGACTTTTTTTGTGAATTGCTGTTGTGCTCCGTAAGGGAAAACAAGATGCGCCCCTTTCTGAGCTGAATAGCAAAGAGAGCTGCTGCCGTGGTTACAAGGCCTCCCCTGACACTCGCATCCAGACTCTGAGTTGTATTCAGTAAAACTGTCTTGAAGCCACCCCTCCCACCATCACCCGACCTCCTTTCTCACTATTCAATCTATTGATCCCGTTTGCAACAAGCCAAGCAAATTAGCTTTTGACTTAAAACTAAAGTGACAGGGGGAAAATTGAAATCTTTAATAGTAATCTGCAGCTACTGAGGCGCAGTGGATGTCTCCATACAGTCGTCTGTGACATTTTCCCAAAGCTCCCTCTCATAAGCAAAAGCAAAAAAAAAAAAAAAGACGCTGATGTGTGAAATGCATTTCATGTGATGAGGGAAAACTTGTTTTCATTAAGCAAAATCGTTTGATCCATAATATATGATCCGGCGAATGTGTCTTAAACATGCCGAGATAAATATTTATTTTCCTCGCGTGCAAACAAAAGCAAGCAGCGGCTTTTTAATTGGCATGTTGTTTATGCTTTGGGTAATGAACGGGAGGTAAGGGGGAGACTGGAGGTAGGTGGTGGTGGGAGGGTTTTAAAGGGGGGGTGGGGGGTGTTGTTCAATGTGAATACTGGAGACTCGACTGGAAGTTAATTAAGCTGGCAATGGCGTTCTATCACTCAACCACAATCCCAGAACTGTCATTCAAACGCACCGCTCACTCCAAGCAGCCATTACCAAGGCATATCGATCGCCGCGGTAACAGTGTATTGCACCAAATGGGAGTGAGCACAGATGAAGGTGGTGCAAGTGTGTGTGTGTGAAGTAGAGGATAGAGAGGCTGAGGTTTTTCCTGGCGCACACAACCCCTACTGCGACCAGCTGCAGCACAAAACCTAAATAAATTAAAATGCAGGTAGCCTAAATACCTCAGTAGCAGCAGAGGTGGCTGATTGCGTTCCCCCTCCCTGGGCAGCAGGACCTTTAATAGATGAATATGAAATCTTCAGAATCTATATATAGGTCATGCAGTGAAGTGGTGAGACAGCAGTAATGGCCTCTAGAAATCCCTCCTCAATATCTTTTTTTTTAAGTGTATTTTTATAAATTATTGTTCCAAACTTGCATTCAGCTTCAGTAGTTTTTTTTTTTTTTTTTGTGTGTGTGTGCATGAAGAACATAACCCTCAGGGGAATTTTCTACATCACTTGTTGTCCATGTAAATGAGTGACTCAGAGGCTGATGGCAGCGAAAGGATCATGGGACTCACGCAAGATGAAATTCGAAATCCCTCGCCGAAAAACATGCACCCAAACAGAATTTCTTAACATGGCCGTCTGGTGTTAATGAAACAAGACAGTGTTTCTGTGTGTATATGTGGCTAAATTTTTACAATTTCTCGTATTGTAAAGCTTTGTTACATCAGGATAAGACTTCTATAACCCTTATGGGTCTCTTTGTTTCCATCCACTCCCATTCCATTCATATATATATATATATATATATATATATATATATATATATATATATATATATATATATATATGGGTGTGCCAAAAACAAACGTGTGCCAAAAGTAAAAATGTCCATGAATCTTGTAGGAACTACTTGTTATTCTAATTTAAAAAGAGCCAGTTCGACAGACTTTAAATGTACAAAACAATTATTCCTGGTCACCAGCTTTTCCGTCTTCCCCTGAAGGCTTAAAGAGATAGCTAACAATGAAAGTAAGTGGGGCAGTCAGCCAAACGTATCTTTTCAATTAAAAGTAGATGTGTTTTTTTATTAAAAAGTCTGCTTTACAAGACTTACTTGTTTTTATAACGACTGGTGGTGAAGGGTGTTCCAGATCAGCAGATTTGTCATTTTCCTGAACAACCGGTCGATGTGTCTGTGAAGAGCGAGGAAAATGACATTTTTGTCTTTTTACTAAAATCTCAGCACACTTGCTGAGTTATCGGTACTTTAGTTTATGCGTAGGGACCCTATTCATGCTACTGTTGAAGTGAAGTGATATTTTGAACCTTTAGTGATTTAAAAAATGGCAATTTAGATGTATTTGGCTGGTGGCCCCACTTACATTCAGTGGTCAAACCAAAGTAAAATAGCCTTTCAGGTGGTGTTCAACTCAAGAGCATAATTAATCATTCAACAGCTCCTGCGGTGACACCAACCATGCCTCCAAGCACAGTCCTGACAGACGTTAGGCCGTCGCTGATCTGCATCTATTTTTATATGCAAATGCATCGAGCTGAATTGAACCAAACCTACAGTAAAAAAAAGCAGCTGGGCTCCTCTAATGTAACCATTTCTCTTCGCTTACCCTTTGTTTCATTATAAGATCAAGCTGACACCATTTAATTTAAACTATTACAGTTGATAGTATATACCGGGAAGCAAATGAGTACAGGAGGGAAAGGTAAAGTCTGCTTGCCATAGGAGGGGAGTTGGGGGAGTTGGGGGTGATGCAATGTAATTACACTGCTGAATGTGACTGCGAGACTGGCGAGCAGATGTGTGGCCATCTTGTGTGCAAAGCTGTTGCACAGTGGATCTCATCCAACTCTGCTACTGGTTGCAGATGTATGCATCAGTACAGAATTGATCTGTTATTGTTATCGCTTTTTTTGTCTAGTTAGAGCAATTGTTGCCATATCCATGTTAGCGTGCGAGTCGAATATGGTGGTAGTAGTTACGCAGTTGCTAAAGTAAGAAAGACGTCCATCCATCAAACCACTGACCCATTCATTTTACTAGTAGAAGGTTGGTAAGAAAATCTTAACAAGCAGCAAAAAGGTTCTCTAAAACAAAAATGGAGGGAAATACGATGTCTGAAGCCACATGCAAAATAAGGACATACAAGAAACACAAAAGGAAACTACACTACACAAGGGAAAACACTAAAGAGCTGTTAACATCTGTCTACCTGCAGATGCTACATCAATCCCATCTATCAACCTCCCACTCAATCCTCCAGGCCAACAAAGCCCCCAAGATAATAACTTTCCTCCAACTTGAATGCACCACAAAGACAAATTACAGGTAGAAAAGAAGAGGAGGAAGAAGAAGATTTAAATGTATGGATGTAACATCAAATATAGTCATGAGGAAAAAAGTAAGTGAACCCTCTTTTTGAATTGTAGGGTTTAATGGCAGTTCGCTGCCAAAACTCCTGCTTTTATAGCAGTGGTCACACTTGCTAATGATCAATTAATCAGGTGAATTTGATTAGCAACAGCTGGCTGCTACTTACCCACTTAAATCCTATGGAAGTAGCGAGTGTGTACTTAATAGGGCTTTTACTATACTGCTCGACTTGACTGCCTGGGTTTTTTTTGGGGGGGGGGCCTTTTTGCCTTTAATGATAGCGACAGTGTAGAGACAGGAAGCAAGGAGAATTGGGGTCGTGATTCGAACCAGCAACCAGCTGCACTGTGTAAAAGTTATAGACACCCCCACCTGTTGTTTTTACAGTGCTGTAAAAACCATACATAATTATCTCTCACTTTCTTTATGCAGATATAATAAGAAAATACAGGGAATGTGTATGTACAAAGTATTTAAGAACTGAAGTCTTAAATACTTTGTACAAATTTCCTCTATTTTTTTCTAACCATAACCATTCGGTCATCTATGCGCCCTAATCAGCTGTCATTTTTAGATCGACAGCCATCATCGAAGTCTACGTCGTCATAAGCACGAAGAGAAGAATTTCTCTCTTTGAGTTTTTGGGGCTTGGAGCCAATTATTAACTGAAGTGTTTGTAAAAAATAAAAATAAAAAAAATATATAAAATCTTTACCTGCTTGTCAACCCACATGAGTGAAATTGAGTTGAAGGCATTAAACAGTCCATATATCAATAGGCTGAATTGCCTATGGACTTTTACAGTTCAATAAAATCATTAATGGCACAAATGTTCTACACTCCCTAAGTGACCGTGCACAGAATGCACTGAGACAAATGGTGACGAATGAAACGATGCAGGCAAGTTTTCAATCCAGAACGATTGCTCCAATACATTTATTATTATGCTAGTTACGGAGACGCGATAGTTACTTCCACCTCAGTGTTTTACATTAGTAACATGAGGTGAGGTCATGCATTCTGGTGAACTGTTGAGGAAAGCTGTTGAGGAATTGAGACTCGGCGCGTTGACGCATGAATAATTTAACAATAAGCAACGGTGTCTGGGGAATTACGTTTAGATTTAGATACAGTGAAGGCGTTTCAGTGAAGGCCACTGAATAAAAACAGTTTCAAGGAGAGACATGTTGTAGGGAAAATAAATAGTTGAATATAAATACAAAGATCAGTTGTATTTCATCGCTCATTTTTTCTTCTCGCCTTTATCGAATAACGGTTAGAGGAACGACAGGAAACTGAAAAGACTTGTAGAATGCTAAGAGTTAAACCAGGGACTAGTTACTCCAGGCTTCTGGGTCTATGCAGTCTCTATCTAAAGGTGAGAAGCAGGAGGGAATTACACAATTACCTTGGAATGATGAGACGAAACGAGATCTGCAGGTAACGGCGGTCAGTTGGTAGAAGGTGACTCCGCTCTTCTGTACTTTAGTGTAAAACAGAGTGGCTGCTTGGAGGCAACTCAGTCTTTCATCTTCAGGAATTGTCCCTCTGTGGCTCCAATTCAGCGAAGTGTGCATGTCCGTCGAGTTGCTAGAGGCAGGGGTTTTTTTTTTTTTTTTTTTTTTTTGAAGATGAAAATCTAATTTCATTTTTATCTCAGCAAAGCTTCACCGCGCATATAGAGAGAGAGAACTTAATATTTGTTCGAGGTTGTTTGTCGCAGGTACTGTACATACCACAGCACATGTCCGACTGTAGAGGGATATATCTTGGATGGTACACCTGTTCTACCGTGAGAAAGATGAAAATCCTACCTCCACCTGGACTATATGGTGAAAATAAGTGGACTGGATAAAAGAAATTTTGTTTGTTACCTCTTGACTGGACCACTGTGATTCCAATTACCTCAATAACAGGAAGTAGGAACAGGTGTTATATCTCATATATTTGCCTTTCCTCCTCCTCCTTCCTCCTTTCCTGCCTTGGCTCCTTGTAAAAACCCACAATTAGAATTAAAAATTAACAATATCTATTTAATTTTGACTACTTATATATAATATAATCCGCCCCACAAAAAATAATTTCTCCCAATAATAATGTTAATTCGCTTCCAGCACACTGTGTGAACCTGAGAAGGTCTTTGGCTGCAACATCTGTCAGTCTTTTCCAATTTTTGGGGCAATATTTGGTCCAATTTTGGCAAAGTTTCAGAAGGATGTACCTCCCTTGTATGGCCCAAATTAAGGGTGCAAAAGAAAAAAAACAAAGGATGTTAAAACTCACCCAAAACCAAACATGAATTTCCAAAACATAGACAAAACTGCCTCAAAAAGAGTCCAAAATCCCCCAGAGTCAAGTCAAAAGTCTTTACCTGGCTTACATATACTTTCTAAGTAGTGTGGTGAACCATAACTATGACACAGTCAATCCAAAGACCTTCACCCTGCTTCCTCTGTGACTAAATGAATCTAACAATGACAAACATCTGACAGACTACAGCCACAATCTTTCAACTACAGTCCAAACATGTTTGTGTTCTGTTTATCACCAGTCCCTGAAGGTGCATGTGTAGACACATGGACTGAATACTGCCCCGTGAGAGAATTCGATGGTGTCTTATCCCGACCTTGACTTTGTAGCGCCCTGTCCCTGACCTTCATTTATAACGCATACAATGTCATTAATTCACCGACTTCACACGGTTACAGCGGTGTTAATCAGCTGAACGTGTAGGTGAGCTGTATGATAATAAAAGGAAAGTTTCCCCCTAATGAATGGCAGTTCCCGGGTGAGTATGTGTCTATAGTATGTAAACTGCAAAATACAACACGTTCGCTGCTATGTTGATTATCTTACCCAAGGACACTTTGCTTCAGCATGCAGACTAAAGGAGTTGTGAACACATTCATTTACCTTTGTTTGACTGTCACTATATTTGGTTTTCTCACTGCCGGTACAACTCTGTTTTTTTTTTTTTTTTTCAAATTTTGCACAAAGAACTTATTGTGCCAGACTTGTTTCTCAGTTTAAGTGATGAGCCATTGAGTTGATTTTACACCATCGTGGTTCTGTCAGCCTTCAACCTTTGAAAACATTTTGTCTTCATTGGTGTTTCTGGAAAAGATTTTCATCTGTGGAAAAAAAAAAAAAAACTCAACTTGAAATGCTTACAAGGCAGCAAAGGTGTAAATGATGATACTACTGGTTGCTTTATGGGAGATTCAAAATGCATATGTTGATCTTAGTCAGATCTGAGTCCTTTAATGTCCATTTTAATTGTTTTACTGGGAGAATGTGACTCCTGAGATTGATTGTCCTGTTGGAGAGAAGAGGTGACCGTTTGTTTTGAACTTGTTGGAAGCAAAGAGAGCACTGGCCAAATTTATCTGGACCTGCCATCAAGTTACTAATAAAGGTGATTGGTGACAGACTGATGTGACCTTCTGCTGCCATTACAAGACACTGGTGCCTCAAGCAAGTATCATTGTTGGTCTAATTTAAAGGATGAACCACTTTGATTTTGGTAATCGGGCGTCAAAGGTTAAAGGGGAAATTTGAACCGATGTTCTGCTGTTAGAGGCCTTTGAGTAATGTCAGTTGCCGAAGAAACCAATCGGTGCTGCTGTTAGCAGAGATGCTGCGGTAGCAGCGGCTGATAAGCTAGGTGATTCTGGCAGAGTGGTGAAGAAACAGTATAAAGCAAGTCCAAAACATTTCCTCTCCGCACTTCACAATAAAAGCCTCCTGCTTGTTAGTTTGCCAGTGCGAAGCTTTTAATATGAAGCAGCAGGAAAGTGTTGGGTTTGAATCAGTGGTAGATTCAGCAGCTGTGAAACAGCAGCTATATTTATGTCCTATATTTTTACTGTTTTTTTACCACTATGGAGTTAAACAAGCATAATGTATAAGGTTCCTGACTGTGTTGTACAGGGATTAGAAAAAGAGCAGTAGAACACTTTGGCATTGAAAATCTGCCCCTATCATATAGCTTATTAGCTTCCTGACGACCCCTCCGCTAATGTTGCACCGGTTTGTTTCATTTTTTGAGCAACTTGCATCACCTGTAGATTTATAACAGTAGGGTATCGATTCAAATTTGCCAGTGTTTCCCTTTGAGGTCACTGCGACACCATAATGGTGGCTGTTATTCAACACAGCAACATAGGAACAGTAAAGGAGATTGTGACCATATTTCTAGTGGTAATTCTAGTTTGTTTTAGGAGGCTGCTGGAGAGGTTCTCATCCTCTTGTCTCCAATAATAACCTATATCCTAATCCCTGCTAAATTTACTGCAGTGGTTTATATATAGCATGATGTTGGTGTGTGTAAGGAGAGGAAGGAGCGTGTCTCCTCCTGATGGAAACCATAGCATGTAGGACACAGAGGTCAGCGCCGGATGATATTTTGCCCTGCCACTTGGTTGCCAGATGAAACAGCACAGATGATTTATGGTGGTGTGCCTGGATGGCAGCAGTGCAGGGAGCACAGTTTGCACTGGCCCCAGCAGACGGCAGCCAAAATTGGGTTACTCACAAAATGTAAAAGGTCTGTCTCAGACTAACAAATTTAATCATGGCCTTCCTCCCCTGCAGGTTGTTTCAATACTGCAGGATTACAGAGGTCTCTCATCTCTCTTTGCTTCTATACAACAGACGTAGATGTAGTCCCGTCAATGTGGCTGCAGCACAAACACAAGCTCCTCTGAGGATTTTTCAAAGTTCTTTTTTTTTTTTTTTTTTTGGCACAGAAATCACAGGTTTAAAGACAGTTTAAATGTAAATTTCCCAACCAAAGTCCAGACTGCAATTCTCTAATGACAACGCTGATTTATCTGTAATTTATATACAACTGATCTCCAAAGCAACAAACACTTAAAAAAAAAATGTTCAAAAATAACTGATCGCAGCTGTAATTTATAATGTAACAATAAGTAATTGAATAAGCATTCCAGCCTTTATTGATTATATCCTCTCAGAAAATATGAAAATATTTTACTCTCTCCGAGGCACTTGCTGCTGCTTCTCCGTTTTTCAGCACTTGCGGCATCATGGGAACTCTAATATGTGCTTACTTCAGATCTAGGAGCAGTGGGACGCCGTACTGCGAAAAAAAAAAAAAAAGAAAAAGCACCAGTAGTGGAAACTGAACGGAAACAAGACAAGAAGCTTTTATCTTTCCTCTAGACTTAAATGTAACCATTTGAATTTGTAATGAGACGCTCTCGACACAAACAACATAATAAAAATTTGCATATGTTACTTTAAAGAAGCAGTGTGTTAAATTGCGGTAAAAACTCAACATACATTGACGAGACTGTGGCGCCTCATCATTGTGTAATTTGGGCCGGTGATAAATGGAGCGCATGTCAAAGGAGAACTTTGGTGTAAAATGATTTTTGGATATGTAAAACATGGTAACGAGTTGTTATGTTTTACTGAGGATCAAAACTAGCTAGCCCTCTGCATTTCAAATATGCTCCTCATCAAACACAACAACTCATTATCATGTTTTTTGCATATCCAGAAATCATTTTACACTAAAGTGTTTCTTTAAGCTTTGCTTCTAAACGGTGAGCGCTCGCTGACCTCAAACATTTGTCCCACGCGTTTGAAAGGAGGTTGCTACTCTTGTCGAGACGTTTTTGAGAGTCATAGCGAGGCTTTTTTTTTTTTTTTTGTAATTCATAATCCAAAATGTTTGTAGGTAACTGATAACCTGGATGTTGATGGGGTTAGGTGATAGTGAGACAACGGCGAGTGGAGCAACAGGCCCAAAACACAAAATCAAGACATAAACATGATTATTGTGCTGTAAATTAAATTAATTATAAATGCAAATATTCTGGTTGTACTATTGTTATCAATGACGTCAGTATTTCAAAATAACACGATTCTTGAATCTCTGGTGACATTTTATGATTGATTTGCCATAAAAATCTTACATACTGCACCTTTAATATTTTGTGCAGCGGACGTGTTTTTGCCTCCTGGAGAGAAAGCGCACGTTTGGTGTTGATTGGTGTGTAAGACATTAGGTGTCTTAGGAAGCAATAATAATAATAATAATAACGATAATTATTTGTTCCTATAAAATCCATCCCTGTATTTATTAATGCCATGTTTTGCTGGTTAACACAAATCTGCCATAACAGCACAGTATAGACGTCTTTAGAGGCGAAGAGTCTGCATATGTCAACGATAAAAAAAAAGCTCTATTACGTGGACATATGCAATCAAAAATGGTACAGAAGACTTTCTATAGCCTTATTAATTATTCTTGTTTTGACTTTGACTATCAAGGTCTGTAGATGCTCATTTGTCTCGGAATATAAAGAGCAAACACATGTGTCAGAAAAAGCTTTTTTTTCTCCACCTGGTCTTTGTCATTTCAGCGACAGCGACATAAATATCTGGTTCATCTGGTTCATCTCTCCGGTCTTTTAGCAGTTTATTCAACCAGTTTGTAAAATCAAGTCATCACTCGAGTCAACAAGTTCTCAACAAGATCTGACGCCACTAGAATCGTCCAAATTGTCTAAATACACAAGATCAGGTGTAATTATCGCCACGGGGTGACGAGATGACGTGACGAGCCATGTTCAGCGTCAAAAAGGACCAAATACTTTTTTTTTTTTTTTTTTCAAGCTGGTAGGAATCAGATCGCATCATCATGCAGGTGCAGATGCCACAGGAAGCCTCTGGATCTAATCAGTGCTACATAAAGAGCAGAGGAGTGTGCAGCTCATCTGTCAGACAGGAAGAAGATGCTCTGCGGTGACAACTGGAAGAGATTGCATTGATTCCCAGCTCACCACCTCCACAGCACAGTTAATGTACACAGGACGCTGGTGTATTATGTATCAAGAGATGGAAAAGCAGCAGTGAGAGCACTTATGGTCTCTCATGTCCACAACAGTGCTCAGAGGTGGTGTGAAATATATTTCCCTCCCATGTCTCTGAGTAAAATCAGTAGTGGGAAGGAGGATGTTATTAAGATATGTCAGTGACTCAGCAGGATGCAGTGTGTGTGCGATCATTGATTTAATATGGATGTAGCTGCTGCAGCATCAGCACACCAGCAGCAGCCATCCTGGTTATCACAGGTCTGTATTCACCAAGCAGCTTTAGATTAGTTATGGGAGGGTAGAACGGGAAAAAAAAATGTAAGATTGATGTAGTGTTTGTGATTAAGTGTTTGAAAAGTTCAGGGTGATCCAGATGAATCTTAAATCATTGCGACTAAGAGGACAAAACATTTTTTCAAGACTTTAAAGACACTTTCCTTGATTTCTTCTGCGTGAAAAAACAAAACAAAACCTGACAACTTTGGGACATGCCAACTTATAAAGTTGTTATGGTTACAACTATGTTTACAAATCATTTCTCCAACATTGTGTCTGGTCACATCTGTCTATCTCATCACCCGGTCGGCGCTGTGACATCCGCATTTGCGCACTTGAATGACAGGTGTCGAGAACCAATCACAATCGATAAATAAGAACATAAAACAACACTGATTGGATGGAGCCAATGTGAGAGCAGCCTCACGTCACCTGCTTGTCAAAGGTTTAAGGACCTATATACACATCCATTAGTCCGGGGCCCCGCAACCTTTGATAACCAATGATAATGATGCTACCCCCGGTTGCTAACGCTACTGTCTCGTGTGTGGACGATCTTGTCATGACAAGATCAACGACGTCTTTCAAACTCATCAAAACCTGTCAGGCCGTGGCATCTTCTAGTGCTTTGTCACCAATCAAAAAAGGCAGCAACCGCAACAAGCAACGCTTTTCATATGGATTGCAATCACTCTACACTCTTGCATAATGCAAAAGTCAAGGGAGTGTGTGTTTATGAAGACATTTATAAAGAAAAAATATTTCTTCTTTATAAAGACATTGAGACACAGTGACACCTCAAATCAGGGATAAACTAAAGTGGCATTAAAGTAACTCTGTTAACATTAAGTCCGTTAGAGATGTGGCAATGTCTTTTTGCTCTAGAACAATGACTTTCAACAATGACTTAAGACTTTACCTGTGACCTTTTTTTTTCCAAGACTTGACTCAAAAATACCACCATCCTCCATCATTACTGTTTGAGCATCTTCCATGTTTCAACATGTTCAGTCTTTGGGCTTTGTGTCCAACATTTTTGGATACCAGTAGGGTCCACCCTACTGGTTGACACCATCTGCTTTACAAAGAATGACTTGATTAATGGACGTTACAAGGATATCTGCTCATACCCAGTAGACATCAGTAGTTTCTCGCAAAATAAAAGCAAAAAGCAGAACTCTTGTAAAATTTCCAGTTGTTTCCAGTTTTACTTTGTAGTTGGTTTTACTACGTGTTACTTCCTGTTTTTTCCTTCTGTGTGATTACCTGACCCCACTGTAATGTGTTTCACCTGTGTCCTGTAGTCTCCCCTTCCCTGTCTCCCCTATATATGCTGTGTATATATATACAGTATATATATATATATATATAGAGAGAGAGAGAGAGAGACAGAAATTAAGAATTGAACATTCCTCTGTGACCAAGTCTTGTTGCTTTCGATTTAGATTCCACACCTTTGAATAATTATCTCACTTTCTCACTATTCTTTAAATATCCCACTGTCTGACTTATGATTCCAAGGCTAAGTAGTTCATAACAGCAAAGCACTGTAGAAAACTGATCTGAATAGCCTGCCTGAGCTCCATTAATGACACAACAACACATCTGGCTTCTATTGTCAGATTCCTCACACACCTCTAAAATGCAAGTGTCTTAACCACACTAGAAACCATGTTGGTGGTTGTTTTTTTCCTCTGTTTTTACCATGAAATTCGCAAAGTTGCTGATCCTATAAGTCGACTTGGTTTTCTGCCTCTGCCATGCTGGCTCTATTTATAGTCAAGCAAATGCCATGATAATCCAATTTCAGAGTCTAGCAGTTACATTAATGCCACAGAAACAAGTGTCTTATTGAGAATTTAATCAGGGTTAGCTGCTGCAGAATTCTGAAATCAATACATTGTATGTTATGTCCATTTACCACCAGTAAATTTGACTTTTTTGGCCTGAAGCCATCCTTCAGTCTTATGCAGCCACATATATAAAGAGTATAATGGTATCTGTTGGGTTCCAGACAGTATGAGGTTTAAGTTTTAACTGCTGTCAGATGATGTTCACATAGAGGGACAAGTGAAGGCGTAAGCCTTTAACTTTCCTTGCGATACCATGGCCAGAGAGTTAAGCAGCCTGTCATCCTGTGTTATGTTTACAGCTATTTGATATGCTAATGTCACCTGAACTCACCTGGTAAAATAATAACACACGGTTCATTATATTTATTTAAGTAAATAAAGGCACCGGCCACTATTTGGGGGAATTACGTATGCAGGGGATTCTGGCACGCTCGTCTGTAAAGATGCTATTAAATGGCACCTTGTGTTCATGATTGACCTTGAGGTGAGGTTACAAATGGCAAACCCTAAAATCTTAATGATAAATTAAAAATAAAGAAAAAAAAGGTGCTGCTTCCATATGTCCAACATCCCTCTCTGAAGTTTTCAGATTTCTTTGGTTAAACCACCGACTTCTTAATAAGAGCACAATGGAAGACCAGCAGATACAGAAAGCACCAAAAACACCCAATCACATGCTTCACCAATGCCGGGTACTAGTTTTGCCTCAGAGATTGCTGATCACAGCTCTGAGCATGTACCCTGAAAATTTGGTTTTGAAATTCGATATTTTGTGTTTTGCAATTTTGCAGTTGAGGTAGAACTTAAGAGTACACATAGTTTTAGGGCGGACAATCCATGCAAAGAACAAGAAAGATTGGAATTCATGCCAATTCTGTCATTAGAAACTACACAACTGAACTAAACTGATGGGACAATGTTGGGGAATAGAAAAGAAGGATGAAGGTGAACAGCTGCTCCAAAGCATAGTTGGATTTGGACTTTCTTACAAAGGTTTACTGAGAAAACACAGTAGTTGTGTAATAAATAGACAAATAGCAGCAGCTTGTGTTCTAAAATAGCGGCTGCAGGTGCTGTACAGCAGCTTTATGTCTGTGAAGGTTCTCAGCATCCAGGTCAAGTCCAGTTGCCTTCTGTAGCACTTACAGTTTACACCACCTTTATCTCATGCAGTTCAACCAGGAAACAAATCTGGCGGATAAAGAATGGCTGCCATGTGTTACAGTGAACCCATTTTCAAAGCGTGATTATACTGTCTCTTTTACTTTCTATTCTGGCTTCACAGAAGCAGCAAGGTCGTCTAACAATACATGTCTGTCTGTGCAGCCAGCTCAGCATACCCACACTTTATTGATTGGTCTCTTTCTTTCGTCTTAAATTCACAGACGCCCTTTGGATTCTTATTGAAAACTCAGGAATCGTGTGAACATTACGCAACACAGCAGAGACACAGGACGCGACTCGGATAGGAGTCATCAACAGCTTGAGTCGTGCTAATTGCTACGCAGTCCTCGCCCTCATCAACGCCTGGCCTGTCAGGACAAATCATGTGCATGGAATCAAATCGTTTATGGTGCACGGACTGGCATTTTATGAGTTTCTCAACAAAATAAAATGCTTAGAGCGTTAAATGTCAATTTGATTAGTAGTGTTAGTAGCATTTGATCAATGCTGCCTTGCCATCGCATTCCAAAACCCCGGAGGTCAGAGGAAATGTTCAGACTGTAGCTGCTGATACTTGGTGGTCAGTTGTCGAGCCAGTGCAGCTGTTGAAATACTCAGTTAATGACATTAGTCTGTTTTTTTCATGTGGTTAACATTTTCTGATAAGCCAACAGATCGTCTGAATTCAAGTCAAATTCAAGAACTGTTGCTTTAAAGACATAAGACCTTTTACCTTCACTGTATAGAGGTGGAAGCAGAAGTCATCTTACAGTCTCACATATATATATATATATATATATATATATATATATATATATATATATATATATATATATTTTAATTAATTAATTAATAACCACAAATGATACTTATGCTGTCATTGTTGTGGATCAGAAACATGGTAATGCCACTTCACGTCACATTGTGAATGCTGCGTCAGTTTCTTGGGAACGGTGTAAGACTGCGAACAGCCAGTGTTTCAATAACAGTCTTGAGAAGCTGCTTCACTGGGCAGACACAACCTCACACATAGAAAAAGCAAAGTCACACTCAAAGTCTGCTTTTTCACACCTCTGTCACAGTCATTTGCCTAAGATAGAATAAAGTCAAGTATATAATACTATAATATAACAACTATAATAAAAAAGTTAAGTATAATGTCTGAGTATGGCATTGTCTATTGAAATGTCCAATCTGACTCAATACTGTTAAAATAAAGGGCAAAGCAGGAAGTAGACCAACCCCAGGATCTGATTTCTATTTTGTGTCATTAAAACATGGGGCCTGCCAACTGCCAACTCAAAGTCTTGTTAAATTTAAATTAAATATGACAAAATAAACATTGCAAAAAGCATCAACTGAGATTACTTATTAATGTCAGTCCCTGTGTAACACCCAACAGGCTTTTTCTCCATAGCAGCTGAGGCGCTGACTCATGGGTTGTTTAGTATTTTAAAGCCTTAAACGTTTCCAAACATATTGTCACTAAAACACTCGTCGTGTGTCTCAATTTGGATACTTCCGTTAGTACACTTCCATGTAGCATGCCACGTACACTATGTACATACTTCTGTAGAAATTCCATAATTTCAACAAGGTAGTGCAGTCTCAAATCATTGTGCACCTACAGGAAATGACAATCGCAAAGTCTTTTTTTTCCTCCTCCTGATTAATGGTGAATTGCCCCTGAATGGAGCATTTATCGCCGATTTGAACTATGATTGTCGCCCGTCATGATATCTGCCGGCATGTTTTCAATTATAATCAAGAAAGAAAGCCTTACTGGTACTGCCCCATGTTCCATACGAGGTGGAGATTACCCCGCCGCTATGTAGCCAAGATGGTGCCCATTGAGGGTGAGAAGTGTCCATCGTTGCACACTCAACTTTTTGACTGTTATGAATGCACCGTCTGGGTACTAATCGTGCCATACTTTACCATACTTGTCAGTGTGAACACATTTACACACTCCAAATAGTAGGTCTATGTATGGAAGCATGTCAATTTAGACAAATGGCAGGTTTAACTGTTAGACGACCCTTGTGTTTGGCTGTTTTTCTCTTGGACCAGTTTCTGTCAGGTGTCTTGCAGAGTTGCTGAGATGCTAAGATAGTTGAAGATCCTCTAGAGATTCTCACATACTCTAGACATATATATGTGTTGATGATATTGCCGTGTTTCTCCACCCACTCATATGGCTGCATTACTTGCCCAGAGTTTTCCCACTTGTTGGTACATTATCAGCTCAGTGTTGAAGGGTTTTGAATACTAGCTTGTGTTCTTGTGGGTGGTAAGAGTCAAAAGGCTTGTATGAGTGGGTTTTCTGTTTACTCCAAAGTGGAAGCTGCTGTTTAGTTTGTTGGGCACAAACCAAAACAAAAAAGCTAAGCTGGGTTTGATGTAAACCCATATATTGTTCACAAATGCCTGAGACAGTGGTTCTGTATTCTACTTCTTAGCTACAATGGACGATCCAGAGGTTGTGTAGTTAAAGAAGGAAGCACTTTCCTTTTGTTTCCACCAATTCTGTCGGCTACCAAGATGATACTTCTTTGTGAGCATCAGCATTAGCATAGCATCTCATTTCATAGCATCTCACCACGTAGGTCATTAAAATGATCATAAATTACCTGTTTTATTATCATAATGTCTTTAAAATCAAGTATTCTTGGCTCACTGTAGTTTTGGTCAAGACTCAGGTGTAATATGATCTTTGCGTCAGAAATGTTTTGCTTAAGCTGACCTTATTTACAAATGAAGGAAATAAAACATCATATTCTCAGTAGCTTTGGTTTACAAGGTGAGCTGGCCTCAGAGCTCCACTCTGCATCATCAAAGCCAGCTGCGGGAGCTTTATTAGCGAACATTTCTCACAGCTAACAATGACCTTGGTCTTGTGTTTACAGGACGGACCCGCACAGTGCTACGCTACGCTCCAATATGACTATAGGGGTGAAATAAAGAGGCAGAGAAACATGGAGAGGCCTGAACACTTAGAGCGGATGAAAAAAAACAGACCTGACCAGACCAGAAAGCATCTGCAATCAGTATCAATAAAAATCATATCTTCTGCACCATATCAGCATGAAAATTACCACACATAACACTCTATATATATATCTCCACCGAATGTAATGTAATTTTAAATACTCCTGGGTCCTGGCTAAGATCATAAGGAACTGGTGTCTGTTCCAGTTTACACTGGCTGTTACAGGTTTCCTGGAAACCCACGGGAAACACATATAGACAATTCAATTATCACTATGCAGTACAAGCTTCCACATAGAAATGACTGATGTGGTCCCTTGAAACCATTCATATCTATGTACCACTCAATCCCCAGTGATGCTTGAGAAATGTATTGTATGGCAACGGTGGTAGGATGTAGAGAAGATAAATGGTTTGATTCCTGGCTTCTCCAGTCAGCATGTTCTTGAGCAAGACTCTGAATCCAAAGTTGAAACTGATGGTTCATTGAATTTGTTTGTGAAATTGTTTGTGAATGTTGTAGAAGAATGTTCTGTATGAATGACTATTTGGTGAGTCCGCACAAGGACGTTTAGCTGAGTAGTTAGCTAGAATCTCATTGCTTTCTTTTAGCCTTTAAATCACATACGGTGTCATAAGTGGGTTCTTAGATTTTAATTGAGTAATCTAAAAGTAAGTTAGATGACTGAAGATCATCTGTCAGTGAGGCTGATCCCCAACGCTGGTGATTGTTTATTGATTTTACAACATTAAACCCAAAAAAACAACCTTAAATGCAAAAATGATGTTTCTACATTTGTCAAAGTCTTGTGACAAACTCACAGCCGCTGTTTGTCATTCTCTAACAAGGTCACAGGCCTGATAGTCGACTGGTGTTTAAACCCTCATTGACCAGATTGGCCAAATTTGAGGCCTCATTATATGATGACCAGACCATCAACTTACAGTGTAGGACTCATCACTTGCCATTGTAGCTCCTTGTAAAATGGTTCTTGCAGGATCCACCAATCGATTTGGCAACCTTGACTCTCCCTTGGCAGTACTTTGTATTTGACTGTAGAGCCAGTTTTGGCTAAAATCTTACACACTGCTACTTTAAATGAAGAAATATGCTGATCCCACTAAGAACTGTTGGTTAGATCAGAATGACTTGCAACAGCCTGGATATATTTCTGCTGTTATTTCTCATGAATATTTGATGCAGCTCCTCTAACCAATACTATTTGAAAACTCATTATCAGCATTATGTTTAATGCAATGTGTACGCAGACAACACGGAGTCAGAAGATGTCTCTTTAATGTGCACCTGTTGAGTGACCTTCATTGGAATGAACGTGGCACCACTTCACAAGTCCTGAGTCAGATGTGAATCAGTTTCACATGGATGCCTGCAGTGTGCAGTTATGTAAGCTTTGTGTGGAGTCATCTAAAAAATGAAGCAGATAAAATGTGATGGCGTAGAGGAAGCCCTGCTCGGCGGGGGCTGAGGTGCTGGATAATGAATCTGCTCAAAGTTCACACCGACAATTAAAGAGAAGGTGATGCAGAGGACTCGAAAGGTCAGATATCAGGGCACTAAGGCTGTCAGAGTCGATGGCCCACAGAGACACACAGGGCTGACATTATCACAGTCTGCAACAGCCCTATCAAAGGCATGTCCACAAGCTTACATCTCACTGTCTGCTCCATTTCACTGCTTTTAGTCTTTGTCTGATGTACATGACTATGCTTGTTGCTCTGTTTCTCCAGCTGTGAGCAGAGGGTTGGAGAGGGAGCTTCAGCTACTGGCTCAAAACATTCCACGCTGAATCAGTGGTGTTCACTGATCCATTACTTAATGTTCACTTAACATTACTTGCCAGACTCAGGTTGTCCCAGAGGACTCCTTGTCCAGATCTGGACAAATATCTGAGAATCAGGAAGGCATCTGCATTTCTAACCATAACATATACATAATCTACATAATCGGCGGTCAGCATTTATTCATCGTGAATTTTTCCAATTTTCCTCCACGTCAAACTTTAAACAATATGTGCTTGTAGGTGCAAAGTCATGGTGATGAGTTGATGTAAGAAAATGCTGCCAGCTGCTCCAGTGGCCAACAACCGTACAGAGTATTATGAGAAAAGAGATGCCTATAAGATCAATCATCTCCAACTAATTGTAGAAGTTATGAGTTTTATGAATATTTGAACCATGAAGGTTTTTAAATTTGGCAGCAGGTTCTAATGCAGTAGCTCACAGTTCTGTTTATTTTCTTGTATGTAAAACTTTAAAACTGAAAGACATTATTTTTTTTTTCTTTACCAGATATTTTCCCAAAGAGATTACTTGCTTTCCTGATAATTCATCCAGTTGTCGATATGAACTCAAACTCAAATCAGCTGAACATATTGAACATATTCAGCCTGCCACAACCACTGCCATTATCCCTGTTCCTAAGACCTCAGCAGGCAGTAGCCTTCATGATTATGGGCCCATTGCTTTGAAAGACTAGTATTATATAACATCAAGCCCTGTATGGCCCCACCAGTCTGGACCAATATAACACAAACCCCCCACCCCCTCAGTTCCAATTCCTATTCCCTCGGGCAGGTCCAGGGTTGTGAGGAGACAGATCAGTGGCCTTAGGGCCAATTTCTTCTCATGAGTTGTATTGGCTGTGCAGAGGATGACCACTGGTATGAAAGTAGACAGAGAATGGAGGCTATATTTCTTTGTGCAGTTGCACAACAATAACAATTTGCCAATTCAGACGTGAACGTGTTACAAAATAGGAGGGAAATAGAACTTGTGGTCTTCAGATTTGGTATCCAGCTGTCAAAGTACGTTCAGATTTGATAAAGGAATAGGTGGTTTTGATGTTTAAACACTTGAAGTCCAGTAAACGAAGCGACAAGGACCAAAAAACTGCAGTAATCTTGGGCTGTCAGAGTTAACGCGATAAGCATTGCGATTGATATGGCCGAGATTAACACGATAAAATAATTTAACACAGTTAAATGTGAGTTTGTTTGTACTTACGATTATCGGCATGAAACTGTCACTTGATTGTTGGGCGATTTGGCGACTGCCGGCCCATTAGCGTAATGGAGGACAGTGGGCTGACTGAGATGATTGGAATTGCTTCTCGTCAATGTTTGGTAAACATTGACGAGACTGTGGCGCCCCGTTGTAGTCCAGTTTGCTCCAAAATTGGGTCGGTGATAATCTAAGCACATTACAACACTTGGTAGCCGTAATGCTAATGCGCTGGAGGGAATCCAAGACAGCTCCTACAGCTCACTACCAAAGGGCATGTGTTCTTTCACTACCCCCCAATCTGTAATCTATTGACAGCCCTGGTTACTACATCTCTTGTGGGCCAATATTCTCCACTTAAGTGACTTTAAATGTGTTTTGACTATCAAAAGCATTTGCTGCAGTTTCAGACCACATTTTACCGCCTCCTAATATAAATTGATAATTTTTTAGGAAAAAATTAAAGAGAGTTAGAGTTAAAACAGATCGATGGATAGACAGGAGAAAATAAATTGACTTTAGTTCTACATTTGTCAGCAAAATAGTCACGCTGATCATGTACTTCATGGAAACTTGTGGGCCCATCTGTATAAACGCATGCTGTGCAGCTGGGCATGATTCAGTTCCTTGACATTTCATTTTAAACTTGAGTAATGTAAAGTTAGAGATGCCATAATTTGTAAAGCTACCAAAGATTACAGATAAAATGATAAAATATGATTCTCAGACTATCAGCAGTGAGCAGATATCATAGTTTAGAGCTAAGGCCACTAACGAATTCTGGTGACATGTAAACACCGACCACAGTGTCCCAGAAACAGTTTCATAACAGCTAGCAACTGCTGTGTGCTCAAAATGCAAAGTAACTTTACGCTGATGCAGCCTCTAATGTTAACAAATGAGCTGCCAGGCATCGCAAGAGGCACTGGGCCTAAAGCACATCAGGCAAACACATGAGTCATAATCAATCAATCCACCGATCAATCATCAATTCAGTCGGCTCAGTGGTGGAGCGCACAGACAGTCTCTGCCATAAAATGGTCCAAGGCAGCTGCTGTGGCGATGTCTTCAGGGTAGCTGGCTTGTAAACGACGCAGTGGTAAATTAGTCCCACTGGGATGGCGGCGGAGTGGGCTGTGTATTTGCCCAGCAGGAATAATAAGCCTACAGTTGAAGTCGTTATGCAGTTACCACAATTACTCCACCTGTCAACCTCCCTCAAAGAACTGTGTGTCTAATAGCCTCTGTCACGTATACAGAATATTAAGGTTTTTATACATGGGGAGATGATGACAGGTTCAGAGCATGTGGATAAATGTGATCCTGGTGGTCACGTCTGTGGGATCGTCATCTCACTATCCGACTGGTGATTTTCACAGCCACGTGTCACCCACCATCAATGCAACAACCACAATTAACAATGTGTCATCTGTTGTTTGATCAGTTACTATTGATTCATCTTGTACAAACAAAGCAAAGCGGCTCAGACTGAGGAGAGTGAGGGGGCAGCGTTTTAAAGACAGAACTGTGTAAAAAAAAAAAATAATAATAGCAACAGACGGTGTGATTGATCTTTTTGAATTAATCTGCTTAATTCTCATTTCTTTTTACCAGCCCAGTTGACAGGGAAGTGTGGTTTATATGAGAAGTTGTTTCATTGGGACACACTGTCAAAATGCCAGACAGCAACAGGTGGCTAATATAATCCAACACACAGCAAACAATATCTGAGAAGAGCTGTCTGTGAGTGTGAGTGTGTGTGTGTGTGTGTGTGTGTGTGTGTGTGTGTGTGTGTGTGTCAGGTTGTGAATCAGGGTGTCAAGAGTCCATCTCTACCTCTCTGTTTCTACATGTTCAAGCATGTGCAGTGTTTTGTATATAAATGTTCTATCTATTTGTTGCCCTGACAACAATGGGGCTGTTTCTTTCTATTCTGAATAGTGTCAGATGATGTGTCTTGAGTGCTTGAGTGAGTCCAGTATGTGCTGCTGACAGATAGAGAGGAAGACTTTCAGTCTGATTAAACCATTAGTGAATTGCAGGTGTCAAAACTAAAACCTTTATATAAATAATTCCAGTGACATGGCAGCTAATCAGTTCTTTATTTGCTTTGGAGAAAGTGGGATGAATTGTTCCTCGCAATGTACAGCAGGGGTCAGGATCACCTATGGACAAGACGTCTGTGTTTAACATGCACACCCATCTATCTGTTTTCAGCTGGAAGGTCTTCTATCTATCTTTTTTTTTTTGGCAGAGGACCGTGGCACTTATCTTAGTTCTCATCTCAGCTACAAACTTAACAACCCTAGTGTCCGCTGAAGGTCAAAGTCTTCAGGAACCAACAGAACCACATCATCTGTAAAGAACATAACAGTTCCAGTGTAGTAAACTGTTCCTCATCTTGTATAGCATCAGGATAATCCATGAAGAAAGATCTTGACTTGAGTTTAAAATGGAAATCCATCTGTCCTTATTCAGCTTAGGTCATTCATAGGACATTTTCCAGCTCCTCTTAAATGATCCCAAAGTGTTCCAGCACTAGATTTTTCTCGGGAGCCAGTTTGACTGTGGTTGAGGGCAGGGTACAGCCTGAATAGGTTGCAAGAAAATAATGTATTTGCTAATATGTCGTATGGTATCTTAAAGTCTTGGAGGATATCAGGTGATACAGTAGTGTTGATGGATCTTTGACAAGTTAAGAGAATGTTTTTTTTTATATTTTGACAGAAGTTTAAACTGGGTTAATGAGAATCTCCTTAGAGTTCTTCTAAAGTTGACAATATGAAGTAACATTTTAAAGCGTCACAGATTCATGATATTTTAAAGTGCGAGAGATTCTTGAGAGTGATTTTTAAAGAAATGGCAAGAAAAAAAAAACTTTATTTTTGGGTCATTTCCGTTTACTGTTTTGTGGCTGGAGCTGCAGCAATGTCACGGACCATTAGTCATCATGGACCTTGAGGAGATTTCAGGAAAGTGTACGAAAGTTTTTTAACATCTACATCAGACTTTCTCAGCACAAACTATATCACTGCTTCTCTGTAATGTGCAATCCAAACACCACTTGACCTGGGACCTGCTGTAAGCTAGTGAAGTAATTACCTCAGAGTAACAAGAAAGCTGTTTCTCTCGATGCCATAATGGCTAATGTGTTTTGAATTTACAAAGGCATCTGTAATTGTGACATCTAATGGAGTTTCAGGTGTATATTGTATTGTATTGTATTGTTTGATGAATTTTAAAAGAAATACCAGTCTAAAAAACACACTGTAAAAGAGAATTTTAGCTTTTAGCTACGTCAGTTCAGTTTCCCCAAATCAGGTCAACTGATGTGTTGCGTGCAGCTACAGTTTTTAATACAGCTGTCAGCATTAATCTAATGCAAGTTTACTTGTTTACTTCCGGTATGCGCTGACCTCTGATATGAAACCTTAATTAACTTTAACCGTAATTATCTGCACGAAACTGTTGCTTGCCTGCAGTCAGGCAGATAGGAGAGAGCAGTCCCTCACCCTTATTCCCTTATTCAAATTGCTTCAGGTCATATTTCCCATACATTGGCGAGACTGTGGCGCCCCATCATAGTCTAGTTTGCTCCACTGTCGTTTCAAAACTGGGCTGCTGATAATTGTCTTCAGCGCATTATGGCACTAGCTGTGACGCTAATGCTAATACGCTGGAGCGCACGTTAAATACCACTCTTGATGGCGTTCATTCGCTACTATATTTTAAAAATGTGACATTAATTACTTAATTGTTTTAATTCTATTGACAGCCCTAGTTTTTAGTGATTTAAATCATAACTGGAGTGATTTTAGCTACAGCTACAGCATGGTGACTTCTGTCCATCCACTCAATGCTAAAGGCCTGAGTGCTGCTGATGAGATGTTTTGGCAGGTTCTCTCATCTCCTCAGAGGACTCTTTGGGTCTTGGTTCCCTTCCAAACCAAGGTCCTTCTCGTCCAGTTACTCAGTTTGGCTGATTTATTTTATTTATTTATTTATTTTTTCTGACTGACAGTGAACACAGAAAGCAGCAGCCAAGAAAGACCATGATGCTTACAGAGCCCCAAAGCTCCACATCAAACTGACCTAATTTTTTTGTTCGTTTGTTTGTTTTTTTAACATATTTTATTCACATCACTAAGGTTGTGTGGAGTGAACATAGTGTAGTTTTCAGTCCTCTAAGAGAACTATCAACATTTCTTTTCAGTCTCAGTAAACAGAAACCATAGGAGTCGATATGACCACTGTTGTACAAGTTGTTCAAGTTGAATTAAATCAGAATTATTGTTTAAATCTGAGACAACACAAATGCGTATAATGTGAATGATACTGACTACTTCCTGCAGAGTGACTCACTTCTAGACTGGTGCCCACTGTGTTCCCTGTAGCTGCCTACAAACCCACTCTCATGGTGAATCCGCTATGCTGACTAAATTAGTTGCTGCTGCTGTTAAAGTCACATCTGAACGCAAGAAAACTGGCACATCAACACTTAAATGTCTGGCAGCTTTAACATTTCCCAAGGTGGCCTGCAATTACTTTCCACTTGCACTTCCTTTGGTTTTTTCTTGTCCACCTTTATGCTTTTGTCATATTTTCTTAGCGCTTGTGTAGAGAATGTAGCTGCAGTTCAAGCACAGTTTTGTGAAATTATCATTATCAGTTTCATGAATATCACAGAAGTCCCCACCGTTTTATTCATGGCTTATTATTTGCATAGGTTATTTTCTGCAGAGTTGTTTTGGCAAACAAAAAAACAAAAAAAACTGGTGCATATGCAATTTTGTGTTATTGAATATTTGGTCATTTAATTCCTCCGCTACATATTCCTCCTTTGCTTTTCCTTTTAATCTTTTTATGGAGATATTGTTTGATCTTGGCCATGTATGCAAATGCATCTATTTACTCTCATAAATTAGATTTGGAGGTAACAATATGATGAAATCAAGCTGTTGTTGCACAGGAAATTGGATTTATTGATAAAACTGTTTTGGCACTGGAACAATGATTTCTATTTACAGTTTTTGCATCAAGCGGGTATAAACAAATGTTTAGAATTTATCACCCACAGTACACACAAGTCACCAAACCTTGAACTTGGTGAAGACTGGTCATTGTCCTGGTGTGACTTGAGTCTGAATGCCTGGTTTGACTTTAAGCTGTTAGAGTTTGTTAAAAAGTTCTTTTGTTCTGACCACAAGAGAACTTTTGATGTATTTTATTGTTCACAGAGTGATAAGGCACTTCAGTAATTATTAAGCTGGAACTGTCTGATTTTAGGGAGCAGTGGAAACCTTATTTGGAGTGGAGGTGTAGGTGACTGGTAGCCTGGTCCCGTCCATACTGCCTGTGACACTACATTGAAGTTCAAGTCAGTCTGGCCAACCTGCCTTTGTCTCTGTTCTTCCAGATCTCGAAAAAACTCGGGAACCGATGACAAATGAGCTTTCACGCCAGTGCGGGTTTAACACGATGACGCACTGGTTAAGCAACCTCAAACACATTTGTTTGCAGCCAACACGACGGCCACTGAAGAGAGGTAATCCCTCGATTCAGTTGTAGCTGCTGTTTTAAGAGATTTTAACGGCAAGTTTTCTTTGAAAACGAAGCAAAAGGTAGCTCTTGAAGATTTGATGTTTCCGTCATGTTTTTTTTTTTTATGTCACTACGCATACATCAGCGGAATCAGTGGTCTGATTGGTTGTAGCTCTGTCCAGTAGGACACAGAGGCATTTGATAGACGCCCGTTGATCCTGCCTCCTACTAAACTACTATTATTAAAGGTGAACTCCAGCAAATTCAAACCAATATTCCACCGTTAGAGGTCTTTGACTGTCAATTGTCGTTTGCCAAAAAAATGAAACGAATCGGTGCAGCTAATAAGCTAAGTGATAGGGGCAGATTTCTAAAGCCAAATTAAACAGCATTTCTGTGTCTAAAGAGGTTGTACATCTCTTTCTAGTGGTAGCGGTAAAGAAATGGTATAAATATAGGAAGGTGTTAGCTGTTTCAGAGCTGTCGAATCGACCGTCGATACAAATCCAACACCTTCCTGCTGCTGCTGCTTCCAGCCGAATTGTTGGTGTTTCTATCGTCTGTATTTCTACTGTGGCTGATGTAAGCACAAGCATTCAGAAAGAAAGCTGTGTGATGCATGGAAATGGATTCTGCTGCATTGGTTTTTTATTATTATTATTATTATTCTGTTAGGATCCATCATTAATCAAATAATCATAATCTTTTTCTCCTTTTGAATGCATATATTGTACAAAACCCTGTGCCAAAACCTTAGGGTCAATAATGACTATTACTCTCAGAGAGTACATCCTTTCCAGTTTCAACACTTCTTTGCATTTGCTTAAATTGTGTTACATCTTCCAATAACACATATGCTTTAAAAAGGACCTCAGAGCCTTTCCTCAGAACAATATGCACCGGCATACACAGTCGGTGCAGACATCACTGTGGTAGACCCCTTGTGGTAAGGCTTTGGCAATACATGGATGTCTAAGAATAAGGTTTTGTTTTTTTTTTTCATTTCTTTGCTGGTGCAGTGGTGAACATTCACTTCTGTGAGACACAAATAAAAGGGATTTGAATTTGATGTTGGTGATTTATAGTATAATAAATCCTAGTAAAACAGGTCTGGAGAAAGCGTTTAGAAATGCTAAAAGAGAAAAGTCTGGAGTAGAGGGCAGCAGAAATGTGTTCCCACACTCCCACCTGTGGGACTGATAATGTTCAATAAATGGGCCAGTTAAACACCCATCTGCAGTGACTGACAGCTTTAAGTGAAGAGAACCAAGTCAGCATATCTGATAATTGGCAATTGGCGAACGGGAGTGTGAGTCTGAGTGTGTGTGTGAGATAGAATGACGGATACAAAGGTGGAGTGGTGGGTGGTGTGAAGCGGAGCCCGCCCGCCCTCATCTTCCTTCTTGTCTTTATGTCTTGTCACTTCCTGGCAAGGAGCCCTTCCTCATTTTATCTTTTTCATCATCTCTCTTGACCTTTCTATTGGACTGCCTTCCTCAGCACCACACTGCTTTACTCCCTAAGACCACAGACTACCAATTTGTGGTTCAAACTCACCATTGACTCCCCTATTCCCCCCTCACCCACCAAACCCAAACAGAAGTGTCAGATGTGGTAACTGTCAGACCCAGCCAGCTCCCCTGGTGACACCCACTCATTATTTTAAATGACTCCTGGTGGCATTCGTTCCTGTCCTTGACTTTGCCAACGTGACATCTGCATCGTCATTAATGTGGCAGCCCGCTGGCGTGCTGTACGGAGCGGCTTCCTGCGCTTGTTGTGAGTGATCAGGACTAATCAGAGAAAAAATGATGCTTTAGTCAAAAAGTGCTCCGTAGACTGTCAGTTCAAATTTAGAGTATGATGTTGACGGATTCACAGTAACGTGTAGGTATGCCATCACTTGTCATTTAGAGCTCTTTAATTTTACTGGCACTGGCAGCAGATGAGCATTCACTGTCTATTTTATCTTTTTTTATTATTCATTGACACAATATTAGTTTATATAAAGCAGTATTACACAAAAACTAGATGTCAGAAAATGAATTTACGCTGGGTGAAATCTGTTGTCCTGTGATCTTACTCTGTAAAGAGCCTTTAGGTAATGTATGTTATCATCAAGTGCTTTATAGATCAAATAAGACCAGTTGTATAGATTGTTATTGTGTGATTGAAACAACAGCAGGTGCAGTAACAGTGGCAGTGATGTCAACACCTGTCAGGATCTGTCTTTAGGTCGACTTGTCTGTCAACTTCCTGTTGCTTTTTGTCTTGTCTTTTATTACTTCCTGTTTATTTTCCCGCGTTTTCTGTGTGATTATCTGACTATCTAATCTTCGCCACCTACTGGCGTGTAAGTCATAGTTTTTCATGGTCTTACTTTTTTTGTTTGTGCTCATGTTTTTTTGATTCCAGTGTTTTGATTGTTTTTTTTTTGTTTTTTTTTTGTGTTTCTGAATGTCATGTCACGACACCAGGCACAATCTTTAATCTTCACTGCCAGGCGAGCAGGGCGTCAAACATTAAAAATGAAAGACTAAAAGAAAATGCATTTTGTTTATGAACCTCATCGATCTAATTGTTGTAGCAGATGATCAAGGCAGCAGCAGTGAAATTACCAGCTTTAATGACAGAGCCCACATCTGCACCTTAATTACCATTTGAAAAACACTGCTGCTCACTTTGGCTCCCCCACTTGGATACCGGTTGAACACCCGTCCCCCCAGGGATGATGAACTCCGCTCTGTATCTCTTTGTCTTCTGTTCGACTGACAACTCATCTCAGTGAAATTATGCGTGAACCTACCTGGTGATTTGCTGTAAGGAACTCAAAACTAATCGATCTCAAAGTTCAGTTTCACAAAAAAAGAAAAAAGAAAACAAGTCTGATTTAATTCTATTACATAAACAAGCAATATTCTGCTCAGATGTTTTAGTGCGTGATCAAAGACCAGAATACCAGTGTCTGATTTTACCTTCAGACATAATCACAATGATTCACTGCATGGGTGGATGGTATTGTCAAGAAATCCTGTGGTGTCATAGATGTTTGTGGTCCATTCAGAACAAATGTTCATGTTAAAATGTTGTAAACCGATGGATGAAATTAATCTCGCGCAGAGGAATATGCATTCTGTGTTGATGCAGATAAAATGAGGTTATATAAATGTAGTGATTACCTCTTCACGCACAGCCAAGAAAGTCGGTGGGTGAGAGTAAAAATGAGGAAATCAACCACAGAGAAGGGAGAGTCGGTCTGTGGGTAAAAAGTAATGAACTCTAAATGAATAGGAACAGAAATAGAAGCACAATAATGAAAAACCAGATATTTGTCTTTTTTTTTTTGGCGGGGTGGGGGATTGGTAGGAAGAAGACAAATCAATGGCAGGCTCTTAAAGGAACATGTTAAGTTTCTCTCACGCTGTGTGATAACGGCAGTCATGGGAGGTCGCAATCTCAGTCTCAAGATGTGTCACAATTACTCAATGAATATCTGATGTATCATGGTGCTACAGTGTAAGCAGAATATACTGTAGTATATATATATATATATATATATATATATATGTATACATATACATATTTATCTCTCACTTTCTTTATGCAGATATAATAAGAAAATAGAGGAAATGTGTACAAAGTATTTAAGAGCACAAAATGTACTAATGATTCTGGATTCAGACTCTAACCACCTCCAGATTTATTGCCCCAGCAGTGCTTCAGTGACCAACAACCACAAGGGATAAGTTGTTGGCTGACTCACTGTTCCACACTCAGATCACTGATAGACATGCCTAGCCTGCCATAAGCTGTTGGCAGATCCAGATGTGACAAGGGTCTTGACATCAGCTGCTGATCTCACTGTGGCCAAAATGGGAAAAGCCAATGGCCAAAGGATGATATCCAAAGAGTCCCGGTGAGGCAAACTAGGGCAGAATTCCCCCCTCAGTTAACAATAAAGGGGGTCATGAAAGACCTAAAGCATGTTTTGGGTGGCCTCAACTCATAATGACTTGCCAATATACAATATAACATACTCACTGCAGCATATCTTTTGGGTGATGACTTTGTTATCAGCTTATTCCTTGTGGTTGTTGGTCACTGAAGCACTGCTGGGGGAACAAATCTGGAGGTGGTTGGAGTCTGAATCCAGAATCATTAGTACTTTTTATGTGTTCTTAAATACTTTGTACAAAAATCCTGTATTTTCCTATTATACCTGCATAAAGAAAGTGAGAAAACACACATACAGTTTCTTTCTGGTGCCAGTCCCAGGTTCTGCTAACACAACACAAAGTGTAAATTATGTGTTTTAATAAGCAATGCAAAGTGACGTACAGAATCTTTATTAATCTTAATCACAAATGTCTTTTTTTTTTTTGCAAATCACTCGTAAGAACACAGTCTAAAAACTTTTAGCGATGTAGGAGTTAGAATTTCTGACTGATCGGCAGGAGTTTGTGTTGAAACCAATGTTAACTCCAACCCACACTCGCTATTCATGCAGTGCATTATAACCAAACCAGATGGTGCAGTCAAAATATCCAAAAAAATGTGTGTGTGTGTGTGTGTGGTTTAGGTATACCCTATGTTGTGGGGACTTAAATCTGTTTACACACTCACATTATGGGGACCTGTCTCCCTTATGGGGACAAAAAGCTGGTTCCCATAATGTAAAAAAACAAAAAATGAAGGTGAAGACATGACTTTAGGTTTGGTCAAGGTTAGAGTCAGGTTTAGATAAAAGTTAGACAAGTGGTACCAACAATTGAGATCTCTAAGGTTTCCAGGAAAGTCTCCAGTCAATGAAATGTTTCCTGAAGTTATGGAAACCAGACTGTGTGTGTGTGCATGTTTGTGTTTGTGTGTGCGCAAAACACTGGATGGTTGCCAATGATCAGTGGTTGCCATCGAGGGAAGGTACAACAGTGTATTTCTTTTTGTTCTAATGAATTTACTAACAGGCTATAAGACTATAAATGTATAGCCTTATAGCCTGTTAAGTGATGCTGCCCTCTACAGATTATATGATGTTTATCCCCTTATTTTAACATGCTTGCTTAGAGTATTTTCAAATTTGTAACATACATACTCACCATATTGATTCACACACTTTTCAACAGTCGTAGTCAGGTGAGGATTTATTGGACACTTATAATCTGCTGGTGCACAAATTGTGAACCTGACAGTCATTTCTCTCCACAAAGTCTAATTTCCCTTCAGGTAACTGCACTTCCACCTTCCTTCCAATCTTAAGCCAAAATACTGATTAGCTTCTGGCGTTTCCATCAACGACGCTCAATTTTTTTTCCTTTTTCGTGAATCAGTGGCAGAGTTCACCATCAGATTTTTTTTTCCCCCATCAGCCAAATCCATCACAGATGCCTCAGAAATTGCATTGTCCAATTTTTGATCATTTGGCAAATCAAAAAAACATCTGTGGACAAGAGCAAATTTTGAAATACTTCAATAGGGGCACAGATTCAAAGAGGGAGGGTTTTTTTTTTTTTTTTTTTTTTGTCAAAGGGAGTCAAATTTAAAGCTCTAGGTCTCAATAATAAACTGAATATTATTAAATCTTACATTATTTATGCAGTGTAGTGAATAAATGTCAAATTATCAATTTAAACTGTTATTTGTAGTATGAGATTGAGCTCTGTGGAACAGAAAAGTGTAGAGCTGGAACAGGGGGTGGGTTAATTAGCCAGTGATTTCTGCTCTACAATAATGGTTGGTACATTTTACACTGAGGAATCACTGTGGGCCCAATGAAAAATTTTGGGGCCCCCAGGAGGTTAATGCATGATACTGCATCGTTGCATGGATCACTTTTTATTTCCTCTATATTTTAGATCAGAGTACTGTACATGACATTTGTGAAATCAAGTATAAAATTCAATGACCACGAATGTCATAAAAAGATTATTTAAAGAGAAGTAACGAAAACTCAATCTGTGCCGCAGGAGAGACAGTGAAGTATTGGATGAAGAGACACAGGAGGAAGGCTGCTGTGTAAGCATACCTACTTCAATCCCTATCATCCTTCATGTATAACAATACTCCCGTTAGACGGCACTAACAGTTACTGCTGTCACCTGAGTCACCCCCCCCCAACAACCTGGATAGAACAAATGTCCAGATGCAAAGCAATCAAAGAAGCAGCATTGCCGGAGCTCTCTTGCGGTGACACGGGACAAGAGGACCTCTTGTTTTATGTTTTACTGCTTTATTTCACTTCATTTTCTAGGGGTTTTATGGGTTGGAGAGGATTAAAACAGAGACACAGTGATCCACAACTGAAGGACAGGTAAATTGGCCCCTTTACCCCCTACATCCTGTACCCGTAACTGTAGAGGAATCCTGAAGTTCTCTGACTTTGATGTCCATACCCTGACTAAGCCCCTCTTTCCTTCTTCCCAGTTTGGTCAAATGTAAGATCAGTTGCATGGCTCCAGGCTTGTTTCATCTCACAGTTATTCAAGCCGCTGCGCTGATCATAGCATTAGAGCAAAGTCCAGTGTTCTTGACAGCTCTGTACTGAAGCAGAGATGATCCACCTGAGCACAGTTTAGAATGACAGCAGGAGGAGGAATAAAATGAGGGTTTTCAGTTTGCAGAAAATTCTACTTTGTCCAACAGGTTTCTATCCATTTTAAATAAAAGACCAAACAACACAATTCAGCCAGCTTCTTTTTTTTTTTTTTTTTTAATAATGATCATTATAGTGTTCTTTTAGCATTTGATTCAACCTGAAATAACTATTGTTATTTGAAAAATCCGAAGTTGATCCATTAGCGTAATGAGACATTTAAAAGTCTCAAAAAGTTTTGCCAACAACTTATTTTTATTCTCCCAAAGAAAGTCAGGCAGGGTCGCCAAGAGAAGGTCTCGACAGTAAAATGAGGCATGTTGCAGCACAGTATCCAGTTCTCATGACACATTTGTTTGCTTCATTTTGATTTTTTTCTAGAATCACAGAACAGAGGTAAATACAATGCAGGTAAAAGCCAAGGATCAGTTCCAACGCTGAAAAAGGAAAATGCCAGGAAGCTATAAGGTTAAACAATCTGATGATGATGGTTCACTGTTGCCTTTGTTTACGTTTCTTCCTCTTTCAGTTCTTGATAATCCTCACGCTTTTTGTGCATCTTCTGCCTGGTGTTGGCGTCAGTAGGGATTAACATATTTATCCCTACTGCTGTCTTATATGTCTAATTGGTTAGTTAACACCTGTCTGTCCATCTGGATCTGGAAGTCCCACATGATCTTGGGTCTCGACCAATTTAGGAAGCATCCTCCATTTTGACTCGAGGACCTCAATCCCACTTCCATCTCAAGATGTTCCTGTACACAATTCCCACCACTCGGTAATGGTGTTCCATGTGCACTGTCCCTGTGTTAATGGATCTGACATCGCTCCTTCCATTCAGCTGATGTTTTGGGACCTGCCTTACTCTATGAAGGTATTTGGATGACTTCTGCAGCTTCCACATGATTTGCCGTTTCCTTCTGAGATCCCGAGATGTTTTGTAGCAGCTCTGAACATCTGCACTGTTGCCCTCAGATAGATCAAGCTCCTCTGTTGCAATTATCTTCCCTGCCTTGGATACCATCTGGTCACACTTAACCAGTATGAATGACAACCCCAATGTCATTACATATCCTGGTGGTGTTGATCAATGAGTCAATTTGTCGCTCACATATGCCAAAACTACCCATTTTGTGTATCTGTTCCTTGAGGGTTTTATTGTACTTTTTTGGTAATAGTTTAAAACAATATGTGAACATCTAAATTTATTTAAGTGGGACTGAGCTGAGCAATATTTTTTGTTACCACGTTTTGCTTGGGATATCTTTTTTTTTTTGTCATTTATCTATTTCTATGAGCAATGTTGAATTTCATTTGGTAGTTACTCTCAATTCGTATAGGAACTGCATCAAAGTTAGAGAGCCATTACCAAATAAAGTTACCAGACTCTGCAGCTGTGAACCTATCCTGTTTTAGAATTTGCAATAAAAATGGAGCACCTTCCTGAATGTGAATCCTACACTCTACTCAGTGCTTCACAAATCTGTTTTCCCTTGGGTCACATCTGCAGATGAGCCTTTGTCATTGAGGTGGGAGTTTGTCTTAACTGTCTGTTCCAGACTGGTGTTTAACAGGGATTGGGATCAGGTCCTTTGGTAGCTGGTGGTGTGACTGGACTAGTTTGGCAGTGTCCTTCATGGAGCTTAGGGTGGCAGCATGTACCACAGTGGCCCTCCCGCCAACTCATATATTTATTAGCTGCCTTTTACATTCATAAAGTGAAGTGTACAGGCACACATGAGGGCACATAATGGAGAAGAGGTATGCAGCCGAGCACAGGCACCTATAATGGAATAGATTCCTTGTCCACACTCGAGTGACTCTGAGAGAGGCTATAAATAAGCAGTAATATGCATGTAGGGTGAGTCAGGGCAGGACTCAGTATCAGAGATAAGACTTCACTTTCATACCTCTTGACCTTAGAAGAAGCAGCTCAAAGTCAAGACTGTCAAGTTGAAATAAATCAAGGAAATGATTAAGTGCATTTAATTTGTAGTTGCAATTTTTTTTAACAAGTGAACATTCGGGAACTTCATCTCCCTGTGGTGTTCTCTGTCACATCAGAATTATACAATAGAAGTTGTATAGAGTAAACACCTACGGAGTCATTCACATTCACCTGATTCTACTCATATAGTTTATTATTCACATAAATTAATATTCACATGAGAGCCAGCAGAGAAAGATAGACTGATTCATTTCCACAACACTGCTGTTTGTTGTTGCCAACTCTGTATTTCTCCATCTGTAACTGTTGTGATGAGTCAGAAAAAAATGTTGTTTTCTGAAAGTACTAAAAGTGAGGTGGGTTGCTGTTCATGAAGTTTAAAAGCTTTTGATATGAAGTCACTGAAATTGTACAGGAAGTTTCATTAAAAGTAACTTAACAATGGTTGAAACAACTATAAAAGTTTGATAGCTCTTGCCTCTTTTGTTGCAGCCCATTCACTCCAAGGAGTTCAAGACTCTGCTCCAGTGACTGATTAGTGAAGCCAGTGATGCCGAACTTCACCCGGGGGATTCTCTCTGGGGACAGTGCAGGCCAGGAGGACTGCCTCATCAACTTTGATGTCAACACCATATCTGGATGGAGCAAGGTACTTGTGATCACCTCTGGGACTTAAGCTGCCGTTCTAGATTAAGCTCAAGTTTCCAGCCCCATGCTGGAGCAAGTATGGTGGAAGTAATTGACAATCCAACTATTATCTGTATTCCTTATCCTTTTATCTTATCCTGGTGCGGGGCAGGAACTAATCCAGCTCTGTGAATGAGGGCAGAGTATGTAGATTCTTTATATCTGTGGAGGAATTTTCCAAAATAGTAGCATTGGTAACTGTAAGCAACATCTTGTCATGGTCCGATCCACTACCTCCACATTTTCCTTGTGTGTATTGGTTGACAATTTCTACTTTTTCCACTTCAGTTCATGTTTTCCCGCTGACCTGGATCTATTGAGGAGACAGCCAATCAGCAGGAGCTGCTCCCGCTCACCTGTTGCCAGTCTCCCAATCAGCTCTTACGAAGGGCCAGAGCCTCCACTCTGTGCCTGATTGTTTGACCTCACACAAGCCAAGCCTGCGTTTCTGGTTCAGGATTTTTTTTTTCTGTTTTTTTGGAGATTCAGAGACTATCCTGCACATTTGCTGCCGACCTATGGCTGCCTCTGCCTACAAAACAAGTGGATTTGGTCTTTTGGACCTGTCACCTGCCTGCCTCTGGTCTCCTGGGCTCCTGGTTTTCGTGAGTCTGCTTTTGAGTTCTTTAGTATTATTATTATTATGAGTAGTAGTAGTTGTAATATTTGCAGTCTCATTAACCGTGACACATCTTGAATTACTGCTACTATTGCGAGTTTGAATGTGAAGGATGATGGTGGCTTTCTTTTTGTTGACTTGAAATGAACTTGAGATCAACGACCATCAATGGCCTGTGAACTGTGTGTGTGTGTGTGTGTGTGTGTGTGTGTGTGTGTGTGTGTGTGTGTGTGTGTGTGTGTGTGTGTGTGTGTGTGTGTGTGTGTGTGTGTGTGTGTGTGTGTGTGTGTGTGTGTGTGTGTGTGTGTGTGTGTGTGTGTGTGTGTGTGGTCATAGTTCATCAGTTGTACGTTCTGGTAAAAAAACAAAACAAACAAAAAAAAACATCAAACATAAAGCTGAACAGATGAAGACATGTCCTCAGGGTTGGGTTCTGCAGACTTGTTCCTCTTTAGTAAAGAATCAAATTCACTAAACTCATACAGAAAGTCAAACACCACAAGACAATCTTATTTCTCATAGAATGCACTCAGACATTCTGCTCATACACCTTCTTGGGAAAATTTGAGAAATGTAGTTTTTTCTGTCCATTTTATAGCAATTCATACACTTGCACTTTTGAAAAATGGCCAAAGGATGTGCGTGAGGTAAATGCCACACTGATATGCCGTATCCTGGGAGGTTAGACAAGGCAGTACAGTTTATCTTTTTCCCTAAACCTCATTTAAACATAGCAAAGTGTCTTCTGAGAATGAAGCTCTGTGGCCAAACATCAGTGACATCAACAAGGATTTCTACTTGTTTTCTATGGCACATGTAAGACCTCATACATTATATCGGCTAAGTAACGTTAGCTTAAAATAGCTGCCAGTGTTATTGGTCTTGGTTACTTGATCTTTTCACCACCATGGATACCTTAAATTATGAACATATCCCTCCACAACACAGTAAAGACCTTTTTGGTTCCTTCTATGTGAAACAAAGCTGCTCTGTCTCCAAATGTAGTGAACAGCATCGTATGTCATTATGTCTTCGACACTGACAGCTCCCACAATTAGTTTAGGCAACGTGATGCCTGTCTGAGTGTGCTAACGGGGCAAGTTTTAGCTGTAGGTCAATTCCCTTCACGGTGAAATGAAATCTTTGTCGGCGGTCTGGTTAACATGCTGGTTGTAAGCCAGGGTCTTGATCAGCTAAGGCGTCTTTGTAGGAGGGAATTAAATTGCCGACTCACCTCAGTCAGCTGTTTGTCATCCTGTACTCAGTGGCTTTAAAGTGTATAAGAAACAAACCGACCTTGTGTAGAACACCTAGATTCGGATACTGTCTTGGATAAACTTCTGGGGCTGTGTAGGCTGATAACGGCATTCCTGGGGCTTCACAGTGGATTTTGTGTTTGATACATTCATCGTGTATGGTTGAGGTCAGACAGAAAGCCTGGGGAGGGCTACTTCTGAGGTGAAAAGAGCCTTTTCAATAGGAGGTGCATTTCAGTCACAGACTATTCAAGATGTGTCAGCTGGGCTTATGGGGAGAGTGTCATGTTAGCTGTTCTTGCCTGAGCAGCTTAGTCGCTCTGAATTGTTTGGTGTCAGAGTGTGTTAGCTCTGAGTCTTTGTTTGGGTTGGTCCTGTTGTAATGATGGCTATGGATTACACAGAGAGATGTGGAGAATGATAATGGACAGGGAACAGATGGAGACACAGGCAATGAGAATGAGGAAAAGAGGATCGTGTTGGTATCTTGTGTGTAAACTGTAGTTTGTTTCTTCCTGACGTCAGGATCAGCATTTGTAGAACATTAAGACCAAAGGTCAGGAAGAGTGTGCATGAAAATATATATCATTATTGTAACTACATTGGATTTTGGAGCTTTTCTTGTTGAGGCTGGTAACAGTATGTTTTATGCAGAGGTGGTGTTGTGTCTCTTTGCATTGTTTCAGGTTTTTTTTTTTTTTTAAAAGATCATCTCATACATCTAAATTTTCCTGTTTTATTCTGTCACTCATATGCACAGCCATTTTAGCTCATTTTCAAGGTTGTAAATATCAAGAAAAGGAAAGAAAAAGGTTTCAGATACGATGAACAGATTTCATGATAGATTCACTTCCAATAAAAAGTGACTGTTGTTATACATGACTCATCCATTGAGCAGGTCAGCTCATACAAGTATCTCAGAGTTCACTTAGTCTGATAGTTGATAGTCTAGTCTGTTTTCTCGTTTACAGCAGAGATCGCATTTTCTGTGCAGACTGAGGGCATATGGGGTGGACAAAAGCATTATGTTTTTATTTTACCAGGCTGTACTAGAGAGCTTAGTCCAATATCGATGTGGGATGTCATCTTGGTATGGCAGCCTCACCGTAAAACAGTGCACACGGCCATGAAGGTGATAGGAAAAAGTGATCAGACCTTGCAGTTTATTTATGAACAAACTGTTCTTAGGCAAGCCCGGAGGAAAGTGAATGACCCTTCCCATATTCTTTATTTAGAATATGACCTCCTACTCACAGGCAGACGTTGCAGAATCCTTCACTGTAAACTCAACCGTTTTAAGAATTCATTCGTTCCAACCTCCATCAAATTCCTTAATAATGCAGCTTGAGGCCGAAGTTTGTGCAATAATTTTTAAAGTACTTTTATTATGGTGATCTTTTAGTGTGTATTATTTATTAAAAGTGTATGTGTGTGTTATGTTATGGCATATATGTAATGTAATTGTCAGTGATGGTATGGCTGAGGATGTAATGTTTGTTGTCACTGAGGCTATCAAGGCATTTATGGCGCAGCTGTTGGGTCCAAGACAATAAAGTATATCGTATCCTGTCTCTCTACACTGCCTATTAAAGGCAAAAATGTCAAGCAACAGATCTTCTTCACTTGCAACTGTGAGTGTTCCTTTCCACTTGTAGGCACATGTGAATAATTCACACAACAGTGTTGTTCCACTCTACTACATAGAGAAAAGTGAACAGACAGCAGGGATTCTGTAGTTGGTCCAGCTTCGCCATGATTTTGTGATCTAGACTAAGAAGGAAAAGACAGAGGTCACAAGTCAGCACATGGTCGCCCACACCACCTCCCACCTATAGCCTCATCCCCATCTCATTACCGTCCTGTCTTACACACCTAAAAAACAGCCCCATCAGCATCTTAGAGGTCATCATGCTAACCTTGTTATACCGCTGTCAGTGACACTCCAATTCCTTCAACCACCATCCGACCTCCCACCCTCTGCCCCACACCCCACAAGCCTCTCAGCCAAGGGTCCAATTAAAACGCTTGCTCTGCTTTGTCGCTCCAAGATGCTCTGAGACGCTCCGAGACTTGATCCTTCCAATAAAACACGCTCACACGGCTCACTGAGGCTCTCGCTAAAAGGTGCCGAGACACAGATGCTGCCATCAATTATTTAGCAAAAGGTGAATATTTCACATACACTGGGAGTACGGGTCAGGTCCTGTGGATGTTTGCAGGATAAATATTTAAAGATCAATATTTCATGGGTGTGAAAGAGTAGGGGGGAAGGCCGTGGGGAATTCTCTGGGAAGTATGGATGAAAGGCAAATAGTGACTTGGAAGGGAATCAGAAGGCACTTAGTTTCACTATGAAATATATTCGGTTGTAGAGACTGAGGTGTGATTTGGTTTTACATGAACAATCTTCAGATACTCTCAACATTAATGAGAGGAGAGCATGAACTGAAGTGGCTGTAGCCTAGTTTTTCTGTTCGTTCTCAGAAGGAGGCATTACCTGCATGTATTTTTGATGATTAGTGTCTTTTCAAACACCGGCTCCGTAGTGAAACAGAGGCTGAGGTGCGAGGCTGAATATGTGTTTCTTTTGCTCAACGTGTCCCTTGATATCGACCAGATGTTTAGAGATTTATCTGCGTGTAGTTGCGCAGATCCTCACCTTCAAACTTAATTAGCGATCTAATTGATCGGATCGAGAGCAGATGTGTTTCTTGGGTGGCGTGCGATCTGAACGGACGCCGCGCTTCTCGGGTATTTGTTTGGTCGTTGGCTCTCTTTTGCAGGTGCCTTAATCCATTTCCTCTCTTTAATTACACACAGCAAAGCATCCTCTCTTGCATATGACTGTGTTTGTATTTGAGAGGTGGGTGTTTGTTTTGAGGATTATTTCTTTGTAGGAAACACACACACACACACACAGTGGTTATTTACCTTCCATAGAGCTAATTTTAATATTACAGTCAAGCATATCATCTTCAGCTAAGATTTTAGCACTTGGGATATGAAATGTGTAACTGTTTGAATGCTGCAGAATAAGACAAAACGGCTGATTTTTGCATCCTTCTATAAGCGTTCTGAAATGATACATATGCATCACTACTCAAATATATTACTTTACACAACAGACAAGACAATTTATTTTGTTTTAGAAAAAAATAGATCTCTTTAAGCCAATTCCTGTTGAATCTCATTCTTTCAGTCGCTATTCAAAGCTCACGAGCAGAGGCAAGACTATACATCAGAGATGGGAAGATTAACCAATGGGTATCAGTTCAATATGCGGTGCATTGGTAAATATTAAAATATATATATATATATATATATATATATATATATATATATATATATATATGGCCTAAAATATGACCTATGCTACATTAACCTACAGTATATGCACCATGCTGATGTTGTATTCTTCAAAAAAAACATGGTGAAGAAAATACACTCACCTGCGAATTATAAATGTAAAGTTTGGAAAACACGAGGGAACCTGTAAAATCAGAAGCAATTTGCAAGCCGTGCGTTTCCAAGGTAACCTCAATAGTCACCTAAAGTGACAGCACGGCGTGACCATGGAGGCCACAGAGGCAGTAACCCGGCATCTGTATTGAAACTGACGCTATAGCATTCTTTATTTGTAAAGATATCCAGCCTTGCAGTGTCAAGACCAGAGCCTTAAAACACCTTTTTGATGATAGAGACGGTGTAGAGAGACAGGAAACGGGGAGGAGAGTCAGGTAAAGCACGAGTCAGTCAGGATTCAAAGCGGCGAACAGCTGCATGGCATATATACTCCTACGTTGTGAGCCATAATCATTCGCCTATCCAGGTGCCCCATGCATCAGATTGTTGACAGTGTATCAAGATGTGTATCATATCGGCCTCGTGCCAGATGCCCGTCCCTAGTATGTACATATATACACATGCATAAATATATATATACACCTACGGATCACTGCAGTATTTATTAGTACAGTTTGCTGCCCTTTTCCCATGATAGTCTTTTATACAAATATACACAAGTGGAAAACTACCATGAATATCATCTAGTCACTAATGGGATTTTAGGTGCGCGCACCGCACCAGACACAACTTTGGAGAAAATGAACAAAATTTCATTTTGTTTGTTTTTAAATGAACAAACAAACAAACAAAAAAAAATCCTTTTATACATTTAGATAAAAAACAGGATAAAGGAGATTGACCCAGACCAACCTGATTTAAACATCCAGCAGCAGGAGAGTAAATGAGGATGGACTTGGCTGGATGAGATGTTGTAATGACTTAATCATTTGCCTGCACTGATGTGTTGTGAACAACAACGGGGGTAAGAGACTTGACCACCCCCCAGCCGCCACTGGTGTCATGTATATAGTGAGGTTCATCACTAAGTGATTTTCGGTCATAATTCAGTCAAAGACACTCCACTGTGTTTTAATGACGGTACATTTATGACATTAAAGCAACTTTAGCGTAATAAGCGTGTGGCGCGGGCTCTAAAGTGATGCCAGCTCTCATGTTTTTCTGCAGTGATTCACCCGTTAAACTACACTGTGAGAGAAAGTTGTCATTATGCCGCCGTTATATGCAAGATGGGTTTTCGCTTAAAAGCACTTAAAGATATATATTCTACAATGTATGGAATAAATGATATTCAGACAGATGAGAGTATGCACATATTTCTACTGGGAGATTATTATGATGTATAGAGACTCTAGCATTAAAGGGATGTAAAAATGCTGTTGTAGCGTTTCACTTAAGTTATTATATACAATAACCCCAGTAGGTGAAAGGATGTTTTCTATCATCTGGACTTTATTTTTTTGGTTAATAATATTTTGTTCCTTAATTGACACTGCCATTACTTTCAGGTTGTTTAGGGTTCCACAGACATATTATTATTATTATTATTGTTAGTATTGTATTATATTATAGACCAAATATTCTTATAGTATTGTTATTAGACCAAATAAGCGCAAATTAATCAATACATTTAACTTGCTGAGTAATCGCTAACTGCAATAATGTTCGTTAACGTTATCTAGCAACCGCTAGTTGTCACTTTGCTAACGTTTTTCATCTGATAACAGGACTCTTCTGATGGTGACTTCCACTGAAACGTGAGATTAATTAACAAATATGTTGTCAGTTTTTAATCCATCGCCAACTTGACCGGCACAAACGAGTCTGTGTTCGTTGTCATTTAGTCGTCACAGAGACTTGTCTCCTCTTTGTTTCAAAGGATGAGGGGTAGGGGTAAAGGAAGGGGTAAAAAAGAAAAGGGAAATGTTTGTCATAATTTCCCCCATATATTACAAAGCGATGCCGTATGACATCATATTTGGATTCACGTACAGGAAAATAAACCAGTTAAAGGACGGCGGCTCTGTGTCTGTTAGATCAGCTGTGTAAGACCTGTCGAAGATCAGGTGGGCAGGAAATCATAAGGCTCATTTAGCTGCGCCTGTCGTGTGACACTAAAGAACCCTCATTTACATGTCACAAGGTGATCCTGAGCTCTCTATTGACCGACCGGGCAAACTGAACTGATGTGTATAAATTGCATCTGTAACAGGTATGGACATTTGGTTTCGGGCCCGGTTATGGTCGTAGATATCCGAGCCGTAATGCGCGACTGGTCGATGGCTTATTCATTTTGCTATTTAGAAAGGGTCTCTTCCTATTATATAGTCAGAATGAGAGTCCCTTTTCATCCTGTCAGCTCGACTTAAAGCTGGCTAAATATGGGTGAGAGTGAAATCTAAAAGGTGAGAATATGAGTGGCGTATGGGAAAGGAAGGTGGCCGTTCTGTTATGTTCTTCAAAGCTTCTCATTTAAGACACAGAGGGACTTTTTGAAAAACCATCAGAGAAGTTTCGTTTCTTATTTTAAGACCAGCCATCTTGATGACATCTCATCATTGGTCGCCGTTCTATAAATGAGACTTTTTTCTCCCTCATATCCACTTATGTCCACTCAGGATCCCTCTGAGGAACACTACCAGTTTGACAGGGCCTAAAAATACTCCTTCCTCAGAGTCACATCTGACAGTTATTTATGAAGCTTCTCTGCACGAACTCCGAACAAGGACGAGTGAACACAGAGGATGAAGGACATCAACCGCATGTACACACAGGCCAAAAACAAAAAAAGATGTTTTTAGTTGAGCTGAAGTGTGATATCTGGAGGAGCAGATAAAAAACGTAAGAAGAAATTATCCACACATAAATCATTTTATCTTCAAATTTAGAATAAACTAATCCTATTAATTCACACCTATATATATATTATACTATATTCACACACACACATGTACATTTGGCATTAATGAGTGCTCTGCTTTCTGTCCACACTGTGTGGAAATGTCTCATGTAAATTAAGCTTAAGGCTGATTCACAAGCATGGCCATCTTAAGTCAAATGAAACCACAGTGTGATGTGACAGACTGAGACACCGACACTGGAAGTTATCTGCAGGCTAATTTTCAGTAAGTTAAGTTGCTTAGGAGACTGATGTTACATATAGCGTTTGAAGGTAATTGAAGCTGAACTGGAGAGCGGAGGAGATTTCTTGTTGCTAACGATAGCTCGGGTCACTTAGTCTGATCTTGCACGTTGTCTCCCAAGATGAAGCCTCTTATTTTTTCCTTTTCGCGGAGTGTTTAGTAAAGTGTTAATGGGTGGTCTGTGAGGGCAAGTTGAAGCAGAATTAGATTAACTTTCAACCTGCTCGGCAGACTATTTTACTGAAGAAAATTTGTCATTTTACATTCCAGACGTAGATATACAAATGGAGAGAACACTATATGTTAAGAGATCATGAGTAAATTACTGTAACAGCAACATCATTGGTTTATTAATGTACAATATTACCACACAGACTGCTTTAAATGGGACTGGGAGCTTAATGGTATTATTCACCAGAGGCTGATAATTTAGGTTGGAGGAGCCATTTTCTTAGATGCATCTCTATTATGTTAATCATATTCTGCCTTTGATCACAACGGGCCTTGAGCGCACACACAAGACAAAGACTTCACAGAGACAATTATCACAGTGCGTCACCGTAAGAGCAACATCGTCAGTGTATTATTGCTCAACCTTACCATACAGGCTAACAAGTAAGCCTAGACAATTGGTAAAAAATTGGCTGTAAAATGTTAATCGTTCCCCTCAGAACACAGTAATAGCATCTTCAAACTTTTCCGTCATCAGGCCGACATTTTTATTTTGTCCAAACTTTGGTTTGCTACCAAACAAATAAGCTGAATTCATTGCTAATTTGAAAACATTACCAGACTTAGCTGGTGATCATCCATTCATCCTGTGTCGTGTCGCAGTGTTAAAAGTTCAATTTTGGTCTAGTTGTTCTTCTTCCAAATAACAATTCCCAGCTCCTCCTGGTGGATCCCCAGGCTATATGAATTAGCTCAAGCTTTACTCTCCGCTCACTTCAAATGTCCAAGCTCCTCACCTTGTCTCTAGGGTTGAGCCCAGAGGAAATTCAGTTCCATGTCTGTAAATCCCAGGATTGGTCCCCTGAGTCCAATGACTGTTCAATCCAATTCCTAACCTTGTGGGCTAATGGAGGATGGTGGCTCCATGAAACCTATTTGAGCTGTGTCCAGTCAGGCCCCAATGGGTCAATTGATGGCCACCACACACTTTCTGGAGAGCATCCCAAATCTGGCTCCAGGTTTAGGTTCAGAAGTGTCTTAGTTTCCTCGTCATTGGCGTTGAACACATAGTTATCATCATACCTCCAATGCTCCAGTGTTAATGTTAGAATCTTGTTTACAATATGCTTTTGATTGGATTTCTTCCCTCCATTGTAAATATTCTCATATCATCATTATCATCATGGTTGTTACAAGCTTAAGTCTTTGAGGAACTAATTACTGATTAATTTAACATGATTAGTTCTTTCATTTGCCTCCAACTTGGGAAAACAATTCTTTTAAACCCTGGGGGGTGGAGGTTGGGGGGGATGGTTGCAATATCCTCCTCAGGTTAAAAAAAATTGGTAATTTGCCTCTACTGCTCTACCTTAAAGTAAAGCTAAATATGTAGCAGGTTGAGTATTTAGGACCAATTAGGATTCAATTTCCATTCCAAGATTTTTGATACACGAGCACATTGATCATCTTCATACACACCTGCGAGCGATTAGTTCTTTAAGTGTAGGATGCAAGGTTGTTACCTTCCAGGCTGTATGTTTAAAAGGCAGAGAGCGGTAGAGAGAAAGGAGGCAGTGGTAATTTCTTCACAGCATCCAGCCTCTCTGCCACAGATGACCCCCCGAGTATTGGTCCTGGCAGCCAGCTACAATTATCATTCAGCAGGAGTGAAGGACTCTGTTTGATATCTGCCAAGGTAATTTAGTGGGAAAGATTGAACAGAGCTTTTTTTCCCCTCCCTGGATTTTTTGTCTGACCCCCTCTGCATATGGAGTTTGGATGCCTCCAGCAGCAAGTAGTGTCAGCAGCATCCTACTTTATCCAAGCAATAAAACACAATCAAAAACATGTGAATTCAGAGAATATATATATATATATATATATATATATATATAGAAAAATTCTGATAGGTATTTACCCGGCTGTACTTCAATCTAGATAACAGCAGCAATATTGTTTTTCTACGGGAAAAAGCAAGACTTTTCAGGGAAGTGTCATTGTGATATAACTGTTAGCTACAGGCCGCTATAAATGGGACTTAGATTAACGGTATCAGTCGGCAAAAGCTTATAATTTAGGTTGGAGGAGCAATTTCTTGGATGCATCTCTATCATGTTAATCACATTCTGCCTTTGATCAACTCCAGTGATGCCACTGTTGCACCTTCCACTGATGTAGCCTCCATTAATCATTTCTGCATCAGTCGCTCTGAACACTGCTGCAGTCTAAAACGATAGCAGAGGCCCCATAACACTGCAGAGATGCAACTAAATTCTCCTTCAGCCTCCGTTGCACCTAAATGAAATTTCATAAGATATGAATAATTCAGGTGCAATGTCTTTTAAAGATGTCGTTTTGGAAATCAAGCACATACTCACACTGTAAACACCCATCAGTAGAGTTTGCATCTTAACAAAGCGAGCGTTGGTAGGAAGTCCACGTCGTTCTTTTCACATTGGTTTGTCACGGGCTAATTGCTGCACATGGTCCTTTAAAGATTACAATTGTCTCAAGAAATAACTATGAAAGGCTTGGCCCTTTTTTTTTTTTTTTTTTTTAAAAAAAGATTTGGCCTTCATTGCTGAAAATGGACAAAGTTACACCTTAGTCTTTGTGATTACTGCAGATAAGATCTAGGTCTCGCTCTCTATAATCTTACTTTCACACAGTTTTGCCAATAAAGGGGATAGACAACTAAACATCTCTCTGTGGTTGGCGGTTTATTAAAAGACACAAAACAAGATCCAGCCCCAACTGTGAATGGACTGTGTGTTAAGTGAGAAGCACTCTTTAAGCATGCTGGGGAAAAAAATAAAAAACATAGACAGCTGGTGAAACCACAGTCAGTCATTATGCCACGGGCAGTATGCGCTGGTAAGCAGCCTAATACATTTAATCAGTGTGTTTCAAAGATAATGTGGCATCGGAGAAATGTATAGTTTACCTTGCAGTAGTTTTATGCAGTGAAACTATTTAAACATGTAACAATTTAGATATTTCTATATCGGACTTCAGGTAGACATCATGAGATAGTGTGTCCACAGGTCACGCTGAGGTCACTCACTAAAAGCATACTGTATTGTCAGTTTATCTGATAATATTCAGCGGGCGCCTTTATCTCAACATTAGTTGCTATAGCAACCAAGGTCACCGTACAGGTCGTATAGATGTAGTAGAAGATATAAGGTCAATGGCAATGACAAACGTAAAAGAAAAAATGTATGGATGTGATGTGGGTCCAGGAAAAATAACCATATTTGGACGTAATGATAATAAACAGGAGTAGTAAAATGGAGGAGTAAGACTATAAAATGTTCTGTTTTGGTCAAACTTTGTTCCGGGTATCAAAAGTTTGACGATACTCATTGTTAAGATACCAGCCAGACATGGAAGCTAACTAGCTAACGTGGAATAATATTTTTGCCCACGTATACATTTTTTTTTTCACTTGAGGCTTTTGGCACAGTTGTCACCCTCTAGTGAGCAGTTTTTTTTTCCTCTTGCAGACTTGTGATGTGTGTGCAGGGAGCACATCTAAATGTGTGGAATAATATTTTCGCCTGAGTGAGTTTTGGCACAGTTGTGTTGCCATAGCTGTGTGTAGATGGCCACTTCTACATATAATGCTTTTGTGTGTTGATCATGTGTTCTGGCGAGCTCTATTTGTGCAAATTCAGAACCTAACAAAAGTCATTGCGTGCAGGTACGAGTTCAGTTCTGTTATTTCTGCACAATTTATATTCGAGCAAACCCCTATTATAAGGAATATGAACCCAAAGGTGTTCTACTTTGAGAAGATGCCACTAAAGATATACATTAATGTAAATGTATACGAATGAATGAATTGTTTTTGGATGCGCTCCAAAAGTGTATAAATGCCTGAGAAACCAGTGATTTTCCACTTATAGAGCAAACAACGTTAATTACAGTCTGCTTAGCACCATCTGGATTCAAGAATGTTCCTATATTAGAAATGAGTGCTACTGTCATGTAGATCATTAGCAAATAATAGGTAAGTTTATCACTTGACATGTTCTGTATCTACTGCTGTTATGTGCTGTTATCTACTTGCATGTGGTCTTAAGTCCATGCATTTAATTTAATTTAATCATGTTGTGTACGTGCAGCCGATTTGACATTTGCTTGTGTGGTGAACAAGAGTCAATGAGTATCATCAGATGATGTGGCGCGTATGATTATTGATTTATAAATATCAAGAGAAGCATCTGTTGCCGTGGGAATCATTGCAAAGCGTCAAGCTAATTCTCGGTGGCAAACAGGGCGAAGATTTATGTACATACCGGCCTCCTCTTATGGTGTGACAAGGAGAGGGATGACCCGGCGCATATCTGCTTCACTTTTAGTGCTTGATAGATGGAGCCGTCCAAATGCGACTGTACCCAGCTTAATCCTCAACAAAGGCTTGCGTGAACTTTATATACCATCTATATCGACAGCAGTGACTTATTGGAAATGTCGAAAAATGTGTGCGTCTCCTCTCCTACAGTCGGCGCTGCTCAGCAGAGTCACACAATGACCTTTGGCTACTGTTTGATCAAGCATGAAAGATTTACGAGGCGAGAACATGGCTCACAGCCTCACGACTTGTCCATGTCACTTATTGTTTCTTTAGCTGAGGTAGGGTTTTAGCCGTAATTAGAAGTAAATCGATCAACTTAGATCATCTCGTAAAATCATATTGATTAGCTTTGATCTACAGTAGATGTCAAACTCTGACAGTTAGTACATCTTACCTCGACACAAATAGAATCAAAATCTGCTTTATAAAAAGTTTTATATAGTGTGTAGTGATTTATATATATATATATTTTTTTTTTTTTTTTAATTTTTGTTTCATTTTGAAAATGACATCCTTCAAATGGTGGCTTTTATTCGATTGGAAAATAGTTCAATTTCAAACACTTCCAAGTTCCTCCAGCAAATGATGGTGGATGGTTAATATGAGTTAGATGAGTCCAAGACTCCCAACCTTTCTTTTAGATAGAGCACTTGAACACTTACAAACCTTTTGCAGTTTTTCACTTGGGTTTAACATATATGCTACTGTTGTATCAACTCAGACACTGGAAGATGAAACCATTAGCCTTAGTCAAGCTAAGGCTAATGATTTTGATGTCAACGGCAAACAATTTTTCTCACACATCACCACAAAATTTTCCACATTTTGGATGTGTTTTGGAGTTTGCATACAACATCATTTACTGTCTCTTTAAAAATGAATTACCTGACAACCTTTAGGCTAATTCAACCTCAGCACAAACTGCTTTTTATTTTAGCTTCAGCACCGACAAACCTCTAAGGATTGCAATGTCGTGGGTAAGTGGCGTGAATTGATAAGGAGGAGAGTGGTCTATCAGCACTGATGTGCTCTTTAAAGAATCAGCTGACCCAAGTGCTATGTGCTTAATGAACTCTGTTAGATCTGGTGTCAGCTGGTGCTTACCCGTCCAGCTGTTTTAATGAGACCAGGAGAGGTGATAGTGATCCCCCTATGGATCCACACCTCTTTCCCAGTGGGAGTTTGCTTATTAGACTCCTCTACAGGCAACTATTTTTTTTTACCTCATCACCTCAGGTAGAATTTAAAGGATCAGTCACATTTTCACACATAATGTGTTAAATTCCTGTTCTTCAAGCCAGACGTTGAAGCATTTTATGGCATTACACTGAATATTACATATGGATTCTTGTGAGTGTGAATAGGTTGTTGCGATTCACTTCATCCCTTCAAAGATCTCACCTCTTCCAAACAATTGGAGCAAGAGAATGGCACTTAAATTTCTGCAAGACAAACACACCTTCTGGCGGAGAAGTTATTACCTTTTTTTTTTTCTCTTGCGGGTGTAAATCGAATGCGGCCGAGGCTGAGTGATGGACCGCGGCAAGACAAATCTCCGTCCTCTGAAAAGTGCTGACTTTAAGGCAAAAAAAAAAAAAAAAAAAAAAATGGTAATAGATTCTCAAAGAGAGGGGGCCATTACTGGGGCAGCATGCAAATGACGGGTGAAGAAATAATCTACAAGGTGTTATCGAGCCCTTGGTTTAAGGAGGAAGGGAAAGCCTCTCCCCATTCCCCTTGCTGAAGCACCGTAATGTGCAGCTTGTAATTAGATATTGATTTGCTTTGTCGATGAGTATTTCAAACTAGTGCCGTCCTCCCAGAAAGAAGGGGATGCATAAAAGTCTGAATGCATCTTGTTAGGACCACAGTGTAATATCTTCATACAGGTGTTGGATTGCTACAGTGCCAAGTGAATAATCACTGATGTCTGCTGGAATGAAAGAGGAGCTGGTAATTTGGACACGGTGGACTGGTATTTTCAGTGTCCTCCGGGCAATACTTTTACATTTACTCAGATGTGTTTTAAGCTTGAGAGTACTTTGGCTGGACAATGAATATTCGGCAGACTTTTTAGAACTAGACACGCGAACTGTTGAGAATTTTTATTTCTCTCAAGCAAGAGATTTATAATTTATATCCAATCACTGGTAGCTGGAAGAAAAAAAAAAAGGGAGGTTGGATGCACTCCATTGGAAAAATGATTTAAGAAATTACATTGTTCTGGACGACTGAGCAGGAAAGGTGCAAGACTTTTTATTAGTAGCGATATCTTGTTAGATGTTTCCCTCTTGGGGCTTTTCACATGAGAAACCTGTATCATTGACCAGGGATAGACTGAGTCAAAAAATTCTTTGTACAGTAAATCATGAAATTTTCCTTCCTGTCTTGGCAACTGCTGTAGTTTACAGTTTAGTGTCAGTGTTAGCATCAAGATTAAGGGTTCTTATTCTAGAATACCACTAAATATGACCACAAATATACCACTAAAATATACACTAGGAGCTAGTCAGTAGCATATTTTACCACCAGGCAACGTAGGCCTGGTAACAGCCCGATTTCCTCATTTATCATTTCAGTAGTTTTTATTTTTTGTAAACTATATTAATGTCTCCTGACTTATACTTTTGGAAGTCTAGCTAAAAAGCAAATATTTCGCCAGATAGTAATGATTTTGGCAGACGTTTGGCATTTTTAGATTCATTTAGTCCCAGAGGAAGCAGGTGAAGGTCATTGGTTTAACTATGTCATAGTTGTGGTTTAACACACTACTTAGAAGGTAAAGGTAAGCAAGTTACAGACTTATTGGCTTGACTGTGGGTATTTTGGACTATTTTTGGGGGGGCAGGTATGTTTTGAAATTCCATAATTGGTTTTGGGTGAATTTTGACATCCTTTTGTTTTGTCTTTAGCACCCCTAATTTGGACCATATAGACGCTGTACATCCTTCTGAAACTTGGCCAAAATTGGCCCAATTTTGGACTTTTGCTATCTGGGTCTTATCATCAACATCATTTTATTTTAAATCTCAGACCAATCTGTCAGCTCATGATCAGGTATCTCCACCCCATCTGACCACAGTCAACACTTTTGGCTGCTCTGGCTTATCTGTCAGCCATTTGATTGGTCTCTACCTGCATAAACTGATGTATTTGTCCTATAAAATGAAACAGACGGCCCGGGCTTTACCTGGGTGATTTAGTCAGGCACTGAGTCAGCAACCTGTCCATCCTAATAGCTTTCAGCTATAGTGTATGGCTTAAACTAAGGGATTAGGATCTGACATCTCACCCCTTTGAATTAGCAAAGCTAGTGCATTTATTTTCAAAGAGGTAGGGTCACAGTTTGGGAACTGAAGAACATGTCAGAAATTAAATGTATTTATTTTCATGTCCATTTTATATTATTATTTAAAAAAAAATATTTTTGGGGAATAAGGTTAAGTTTACCTAGTTTTTTTTAATTATGTTGAAATTAAATAATGTATTGTAGTTTTTTTGTTTGTTTGTTTTTTCCCTTCAGGAAGTACAGTATGTCAAAACATCACAGGATGTAAATAAAAAGTAGATCAAAAGTACATCTTAGATAATAAGAAGAAACAACCATCAACTTGTTTAGAGTTGATCAGATTTTTTTCCACGTCGTTACTAACAATAACTGACAATACCTGATGTATTTTGGCTGCAAGGATAAAGCTCGACCGACGTTCCCCTGGTGTTATTTGTGTTTTTGTTTATTTTATTTTTCTTATATGATACTGATGCATCGCTGTGCTTTGATAATTTCACTCAAAGTCAACAGCAGATGGAAAAACTGACGAGCAGAAATTGAAGGACGTCATAAAAGTGCATACAAAATGGCCGAGAGAGTGTTTTCTACAGAGCCCTTGAAGTCTGGAGAGATTTTTTTTTTTTTTTTTTTGTTTTATTTTTCATTTGATCTTGGGGATTTTTGTGTGTGTGTATGTGTGTGTGCGTTTGATCTTGTGCGCACAAGATCCAAGTAAATATCTTCGTTAGTGCAATTTACTATGAACTTTCATCACATTTTGTCAATAGCTTAATAATTCCCTGTCATAGACATTTACTTCCTTTAGAGTTAATGCACAAACTCGGTCTCCTGTTTAATTGTGAAACGTGATCCCGCGGGGCCGACTTGATAGTCTACTGACCCTCCCTCCAGTCGCATGCACCAGCAGACGCATAATTTCCACGATAGAGATGGAAGGGTCCTGTCCCAGTTTTTTGGGTTGCATCTCTAGATCTACATTAAAAAAAGTCCACGAGAGAAGATTTGTTGATTTATGTTCTCTTATTACCATACCCTTGAAGCACAGAAAGAGCGAAAGAGTGGAGGCTTTGGCTTTTGTTTGTTGTACGATTGTTTGGATTGTTTGTATAAATGTGTGTTTTTGTGTGTAAAATGGTAAAATGGCCTACATCTTCAGTTGAACAGATCATGTAATATAATGTAATATAGTGGCATGTGACTTAGGCAATTTTATAAGCTTTTCAAGACGATGGCCACTACCTAACTAGTGAAATTATTGCCACGATGCAGGACTTGTTCCCATCACTGACCATCCTAAATTATTTTTTTTAGTCTTTTTAGAGTAAATAAGTGGCTCTGAAAGTTTTATTTTGTGGCTGACCGTCGACATCTCTAGTTCTGAGTATAATATAACGTCAAAAAATGAGTTTACCAGGAAAATGTGGTGCTAATATTAACACAGAAGGTACAGAAGGCACCTTGTTGTCTCACACAAATGAGTTTGACAGCATGTACAGTACATAGCAGAATTGTTTTACAATAAAAATCCAGCAAAGATAAGCTGGAGGGAGAAGTGAGGAGATGCACACGCCTCCTCAGACGTTGATTAGTTTGTTAGTTGTGCTTTAATGTGCACGATCAACTGCCATTTGCCTTTTTTTTTTCATGGCTTTCAGCCAAAGAGAAGTTGCATTACATCTATGTCTAAATGCCCTACATCCTTCTCACCCAAACCCAATTGACCCAGCAGTTTTGAAATTAATTTTAGTGGATGATAAACTCTTTGTGTGTGTGTCTGTCTGTGTCTGTGTGTTGCTTATTCATCCTTGTAAACAGTCCCTCACCTTACCGGAAGGGAAAAATAAGTCAAAAAGATACCCGCGTCGCACAGTTAAATGAATTAAAAGGCGTTAATGAAAAGTGAACCACTTCCTGTGTGTTTTAAAAAGTCAACAGGCCGGTGCATTAGAGGGAATATCATGTGTCAACTCTCTCCATCTGGTTCTCCATCTTATTTACCATCTTGGTATTCATCTCCTGTACAGAGCTTCCTCCATCCCTCCTCCCTCATCTTCTCTGTCCTCCTCCAGCCAGGCTTTTACTTCTGTCACCCCTCTGCCCTGTCTGCATCGATACTAAGTCCTTTATGTGATCCCTGGTTCAATAAGACTGTGCACTCTTTTGGGCTGAGCCCCCCCCCTCCCTCCAGGGGTCTCTCGTCGGCAAATAAGATATTGAGGGGGACAAATTAAAATGCCGCGGTGATTGTCTTTAGATTCTTGTAACAGTTTGCCCTCAAGTCTCCCAGGAGGTTGAGTGTACAGCACAGGGCCAGGCTGTGAGGAAGTGGCCGTGAGTGGTTGTGGTGAGATGTTTTTTTTTTTGTCTTATAAGAGGCTTTGGCTTCCTGCTGAAGCCAAATGTTATTTAAATACAACATCAGCTGTCCTTGTTTTCTTAATGATGGGCTATATACACACACACACACACTCTTCATCTGAAATCATTGAACTGTGCTCTGATGATAACAGGTGTCTTGTCCTTGACACTGACGTTGTGTGTTGTTTTTAAAAGACTAAATTGCAGTCGCGTACCAGCCACTCTGTGTAAATTCACTAAAGCCGACATGATGAATCTCTGATTGATGTTAATGTTTTTGCTAATATGGTTCTAGATATAGATCTAGATATATGTAGTATGCGTGTGTGTGTGTGTGTGTGTGTGTGTGTGTGTGTGTGTGTGTATACATAGTATATACATAGTGTGTATATATACGTGTGTGTGTGTGTGGTGTGTGTATATGCACATACATATGCATGTTTGTGTATAGAGACATATGCTTACATACATGTATTGTATATTTGTACATGTGTATGTATTGTATTGACACATACATACGTGTGTGTGTGTGTGTGTGTGTATATATTCACACCCACATACATGTGTATGTATACATGTACATACATATCCATATATACATGTATACACACATGTATATATGCTTTGTGTGTGTGTGTGTGTGTATACATATACACCAGTAAAGTCCAATTTATTGGTGAAAATGTGTATGAACCCTGATAAACACAAATACACACATATATATCTATTTTTCTATCTTTCTATAATTTCCCTTGTGGTACCTATCTATCTATCTAAAGAGTGTTTTGCGATTTAATTTACCATTCCTACTGAAATACATTTATTCACACATTCAGGGCACTGGAGTAAAAATAGAAAATGGCTATTATCATAAATCTGTTTTCAATAAATTAAACATGGTGCAGGAGCTGAGAGAGGAAAAAAGAAAAAGCTGCGAGCGAGTTTCTATGAAATTTCACATTCCAGTTCAGTTTATTTCATCATGCTGTCATTTGCAGAGCAGCACTTCAATGCAGCTGACACTCCAACAGCCTTCAGACACTCTTAGCCTTCAGAACAATGACGACAAGCACATAAAGTAGCTCTTCAACAAGAGTCACAGGCTTTTTAACCTTTTTTTTACTTTTGCGGACATGAAGCAAGACAGCTGTGGTTCCAGGGCTTTTGTCTTTCAGCGTTGTTCGTTCCCATTCATGTGAGCGTGGTTACCTCTTTGGTGACACCAGGGATTTTCTTCGAGCGAGATCGTTTCAACTTTGCGTTGTTTAGAGGCAAAGTTGAAACGATCACATTTGAGTAGGTAAATGTCAGCGCCACTGTTACCACTCGAAATAGGTTTTTGGTCAAAACCTAAGAATTAATTCAACTATAGTTGTGACTAATTAGGTCGTAGCGCTTGATCCACTTAGATAAAGAAATAGTAAAAGTTTAGCCAGAAATGCATATGTACATTTTTGTATACTATATATTGTAGGCATGTATAATAGTTATATTTCATAAATTCATCCATATGTTATATCTAGAATTATATACACATACAGTTGTACTCATGTAGGTGTGCTCTGTACTCTGGCCTCATGCCATCTCCATATTTCTCCACTAATGGTGCTCAAGCTGCGTGAGTGCTGAGTGGACCGAGTGTGGACGTTAATCACAAGCTGCGACGGGGCAGCGTGCGCTAGCCCCGCAGCACAAAGGTCACCTTTAAATTCTCACAGAGGAATTTGAGTTTGGAGCCAGTTCAACCTGCACGACTCCCCGCACCACACGTTGTTAGATGAGTTTAGTCACTGATTCATGTGTAAACTTGGTGTCACAGCTTCACTTTGAAACAATTCCTTTCAGTGCTATATCGAATACATAGCGAACTCAAACTAACTGACTTCCTGTTTGTTTTGGTATCCTACCATACAGGGAATGATACACATATGATTTAAAGAAACACATGCGCATATACACGTGTGTGTGTATAGAGAACGATCAACAAGCAATGCATTATGGGTAGAAGCAGCCAACAAAATACAGTCTTGTATACGCGATCACTGAGCCCTACAGTGAGGTCAAACGATTAAAAATGAATAAATAAATAAATCAGAAAACCGTCGTCTGTAGACAGATAGTGTTTCTAGACATTCAAACCTCTCAGCAAACACTCCTTTGATAAATAAATAAATAATCTGGTTCATAATACCACAGATACAGCAGTGATGATGTGAAGCGAACCGGTATTTTTTTGCATACCTACTGTACGTGTTACAGCGCTATGAGAGTAGCGTAGCTGGCAACACTGGTTGTTATTATTCCTCCACCTGCTAAATCCCACTTTAACCTCTGGTCACACATAATGTAAATGTAAAATTAGTTTTAACACTAGTACAACCGTATATATAACAACAGTGTTTGTTCTTTCCATGCCTTTAAATATAGTGCCCCTCCCTTTAATAAGCCATTAATCGCTGCTATGCGCTATGTTAATTAGGGCATTTCTTCAGTGATGATGTGACATTAACAAGCTCTCTATGTACATACATGCATATGTAAATTAACCTGTATGTAATGTATACATATAACATGTTCACAATGAGTACAATATACCACATATCTTAACATTGACATGTTGCAAATAGCATTTCCATGTGTGCAAGCTATAAATGCATTGTATGAAAGTGACCTGTAGTATATTTTGGGCTAAAATATGCTACAGGTCACATTCATACAATGCATTTATAGCTTGCACACATGGAAATGCCATTTTGCAACATACATGCGTACATATATGTTATGTTGTTATAGTCAAACGTCCTGATTCAAACACTAGTAGCAACAGCAATCAGTGCATCCTTAGTTATAGGAATATACACGTTATATGTTATATTTCCATCTCTGATGCATATATATGCAGGTAACTTTAAGAATGTCTCTCAAGAGTCCTCCAAAATCTGATTCATTTCTGTTGAGGCGAATAATAATAATAATAATAATAAACAGGGTGGTCTTAAAGAGAGCCTGACAACTTAAGAGTGCAATACCATCCGCTACTGTGACAGGGTTTCATTTCAACTCAAGCAGCCTGAAACGTCAATAGACTCAGATGACACCGGCCACATATGTCTAAATATTTGTTTATATATGTTTGGTTTTTTTCATTGCTTTTATTCTTTGTTAAACTGCACGTCGGGATGCTCAGGTTGTATGTGTCAGTACCTTCATCCCACTTGTGCAACTAAGTGACACAGAGACAAGTAGCTTATCTCACCTTGCAACCTCCGTCGCTATGGCAACTGCTGATAGGGAATGAGCAGATGCCTCTTAACAGCTATGCTAAAGATAAACAGCAGACTATTATTCATAGTTAATGTCACATAAGTGTGACCCGTGCGGGGAAACATTGGCCCAACACCACAGAGAGACGTTAATAAGAAAAACGGCTAAAAAATAAATAATATAAACGTCTTCACGGCACAGTCACATTATTCTGAAAGCAGCTGGACTTCCTGTTTGTCCCCACAGTCTGAGCTAACACCAGCAGGGACGACCGCTGTTACAACGAGGAGCGGCTTTGGCATTTTAGCAACACTCTTGAGACGTGTTTATCGACGCGCCACTTGTTCACCCCTTCAAAAAAAAAAAAAAAAAAAATTGATGTCTGCGAAGGATCGGCCTCATTTGAGACGCCTCAGAGATACTTTAAACTGATGATGGCTCAATTTGGTGGCCCGGCCGAGGTCAAGACACACAGTTCGATATGTCAATACCACAGACAGTTTCTGAGTGGCACGTGCGTGGAAAACACAAACACACAATCACATGTGCATTTTCTCTAGACACAATATCTCCAAGTTGTTACAGCGGCTCTGGATTAAACTCCATTTATATAAATGGGAGGCATCAGAGTATTCTGTCTCTAGACTTTTTCCAGTCATGTTTAATTTTAGTGAGATGCCAACACTTATCGAGTACCACTCTACCAGAAAGGTTAAGTTCAGCGTCATCAGCAGCACCAGTGTTGACTGTCTTATCCTGTAGTGTCCAGTCTGCCCCGGAGACTTAGAGTCAAGTGGGTCGTGTTTGTTACTGTAATAGCTTAATAGCTAAGTGTAATGGTAGTGAGATGACACTCACAGTTGAAGGAGAGGTGAGGAGATATATAAAGTCTGACAGCGATGACGTGATTGGTTGAATTTTTCATTGGAAAAGCAGGGAAAAGAGGTGTAAATGCATGTGTGTGTATATGTATATGTATATATATATATATATGTATATATATATATATATATATATATATATATATATATATATATATGTATGTATATATATATATATATATATATATATATATATATATATATATATATATATATATATATATATATATATATATATACACACACACGTGTGTGTGTATACATGGATTTAAGTATACAAATGTACACCAATATGAAAGTAGTGTATTAACAGCTTGTTGTATCAACCACGTTGTAAAATCATAAAGGGCAAATAGTGTCTAACACCGTCAGATAAATGTTGCGGAGTGAAAATGTACAGAGTGAAAATGGTGAATATGGTATTTTCCTACTCTTCATGAAGACTTACAACATTTTATGCTACAAATCACATTTACTCATTTGCGCATTCGAACAATTCACACACTGATGCACCGAGGTAACAGCCCGAGTTTAAGTGAGAACTCTAGGACCTGAGGGACGCCTCAATGGCTGCTGTTGATTTTATCCAGCAAATCTTTTGGTTCCTTTAGGTCCCATTTTAAGTATTCCTTTTGATGACATCTTTTATATCGTTCATTACATTCCCTCTCATATAAGCTTTTTTTTTTTCTTACATCTCCACTGGGCACGTAATTATCCATGAATCCGCAGGGAAGACAGCCTCCGTGCAATATCAGCGTCTTAAGTGTTGTGAATATTTGTCTTTTTTTCGTTTTTCTAATTCAAAGAGTCAGAAATTCCCCTGTGAAGCTCTCACCTCTCATCTTCCCTTGCCTTTGCAAACTCTTCACTCAAGGTTTCTTTTTGTATTCTTTTTGTTTTAAACCATGAAGTCTGTGACGGAGAATGGTGTGGAGTTAAAATCAGTAGGGACTTGCAGCAAACCCCCACAACCCCACAAAACAAAAAGGCTGAAATGAAGATTAATGATGGCCTGACCCAACAAAGCCTGAGATCGGGATTGAAAACACAAGAAAATGTCTTACACATTGGCTAAAATGACAGAAAGCTTCCACAGACTTTTTTTTTTTTTTTTTTTTGTTTTGCCGAAAAGCACTGAAGCGTCCAGATATCTGGCATCAAACTGAGAGATAGTGTATCAGCGCTCACCTGTGGGAGATTAATTGTGCAACATGATTAATTATGTAAACAGTGTTATCGGGATGTGAGATGCTCACAGATTGCTACAGTGGGACATTTGGATTCTGTCAACATTGCCTTGTTTACCTTCATCGACAAAGAGCCAGCGTCCGGCAGCAAGGTCGTTCAAGGTTGTTGCAGCTCCTCAGTGGTCTGTGGCAGGGGGAGCTGCAGAGCCTCATCCGTATTCCTCAGATCATTGCTACACAAAGTCATAATCACAAAATGAAACTGAAAACCTGTTGTGAGTGTTGTATAGGATTGTCAGCTTTGATCTGTGTAGATATTATGGTTTATGTTAGGCAGCGGTGTGCAGATGGTTAACGTTAGAACATTTATTTGTTAAAGAGTTGTGTTAAACAAAGGCTGATGTTTGGGTTTAGGACAAGTAACAGGAATAAGGTTAGAATATATGGATACTTGATTATACCTTTCTATGTTTTCAACATAGAAAGGTATAAGTGGGAGAGGATAGACGTACTACTATGCAAAGATTTTTTTTTTTTTTTGCGAGAGACTTATTTCAGTTTTTTTTTTTAACTTGTACTCACTTTACCCACTTTGTTGTTTGGCTGTGAAAACAAAAGATGGTCAAACTCAATATTATTATATATATTATATTATTATTAAAATAGCTCTTGAGGGGATGTTTGACAGGGGGTTAAATAGACCCTGGGTTCAAATTCATGCTATTGTCAAAGTGAAGCACTGTTGAGCTTTATTAGTGGTTAAAATGTTTCAGTGTTAGTTATTTCGCTGTGAAAACAAAAGATGATCACACGTACGAGTTAAGCACCCCGTCAAGAGCCATTTTATGTTGGTTGAAGAAATATCAAGTTTGACCATCTTTTGCCTTCACAGCCAGATAACTAATAATGAAAGTAAATGGGGCCACCAGCCATACGTATCTAAAGTGTCTTTTTTCACCACTAATAAAGCTCAAAATAGCACCTCACTTTGGCAGTAGCATGAATAGGGTCCCTAGACATAAATTAAACTACTGATAACTTAGTGAGTGTACTAAGAATTTATTAAGCAGGCTGTTTTACAAGACTTACCCAACGTCTTGTTTTCATAACAACTGGTGATGAAGGGTGTTCCAGATCAACAGATTTGTCTTTTTCCTGAACAGCCGGCTGACGTGTCTGTGACGAGCAAAGAAAATGACAAATCTGCTCATCTGAAACAACATGAAGGGTGTTCCAGATCAGCAGATTCGTCATTTTCTTCACCATACTTACTAAGTTATCAGTACTTCAGTTTAAGTTTAGGAACCCTATTCATGCTACCTTAGAAATGAAGTGCTATTTTGAGTTTTATTAGTGGTTTAAAAAACAACAGTGGCTGGTGGCAGCTATTTGGCTGTAAAAACAAAAGACGGTCAAACTCGATATACTTTTGTACTTTCTCATTTATCTTTATTCATTATCTTAATTTATAATTTTAATTTGATTTAAACTTAATTATTAATAGTTTTTGTTGTTGTTGTTGTTGTTATTGTTGTTGTTAATATTTGTCACCTGTATATATTTTATTTCTAGCTAACAACACATTCTATTCCGACACATTATCATATACTTATTCCTCTCTACACCTGACATCCTCCCAGACGAGGTAAGAGCTTTCATCAAGTCAACTCGTTATCAACTCAGTTTATATTTACAATAATTACTTGTCTATAATTATAACTGTTCACTGTGTTGAGTTCTGTCAGAAGTCTCGACTCCCTGAAGGCAAATCCAAGTGAAAGAGTTCATGAGATAACTGAGAGAACTTTCTGTGAATGAATAAGTCTTGAAGTATCAGTATTGACTCATTTTGATGAGTGGTCAGAGTAGCTACATGTTTCATCAGTCAGTGTTTAAACGAAGGCAAGGCCAGCGCAACCACAGCAATCACATGACCCAGACAGAAAACGTATATATCTGCAACAACCTGCTACTCATCTGTGGCGATGCGTCGTATTATTGTCTCCTGGATAATGTACTTTTACATTATTATTATTATTATTATTATCATCATCATCATTATTTCAGCACTATCTTCATTTCATTGCGGCAGGTGTTTCGATCACTTCACTAAACCACATCCAGCTGTCGTAGTCCAGATAAGGGAACAGAGCCGATGGGTCAGTTATTATCACCGGTTCAGGATAATGAGCTTTTTCAGCTCACGCTTTTTCGTGACTCCGTCTCCACAAAGTGACATTTAAATACAATGAAAGAGCAACAGTAAAAGCATTTAATTGAGAAAATGAAATTGCAAGCAGATACGTGTTATCCAGGAAATGTTCATTTATATATTTAGCAAATGTTGACAGTGAACACGGTATCAGTAAAATGTTCAAAACCAACTGTCATATGAATATAATCATATGTGTTGTCATTTGTTTGTCAGTTTGCTCTTGATACCAGTGATTCCCCATGAGCGTTGGCTCCTGTTGCCATGGCAAACAAGACGGCAAAGTTTGGAATCAAAGCTGTAGGAAATTCCTAAAGAAATATGACTTGTCAGGTTCAGTAACATGCAGATTGATGCCACTTGGGTCAAAGAGCTGCTCTCTGATTGGCTAACAGACAGTAGATGGATAAAGGATGAGAGCTCGCATGAACTGTTTGTAGAGGACAAAGAAACTGTTTGTTTCTCCTTCCACATCAAAAATCAACACATGCACTGTGGGTATTTTCTCCCACACCAGTACAACGAATGATAAAAACATTCATAATGTCTGTTGATAATGTCTATTGTTTTGTCGTGAATCATTTCGAATCGACTGCGGTGACTTTATCTCCCGTCTGCGGCGTCTGCCCTGTAACTGATCAGGGCGGCTTTTGTGTTCATCACAGCTCATTGGCTGCTGTCGTGTCTGATTCTGTGTCTATGTGCGGATGTGATGTCAGATGAGTGATTCTCAGCGACTGACAACTGACGAAACAACTGTGTGGTCTGATCTGAACATGGGAATAAATTCCATAATTCAAAAGCCAAGGATGTGTGATTCCACACAATCTTAGATATTTCTTTTTCCGTGAGAGCGTTGGCAGTAGCAGTGTTTGGCAGCACTCGACTCTAAACGATGAATCGTGTGTGAGTGAGAAGAAAATAGATTTGAAGCACAAAACCATGCAGGTCATGACACAGTTGAGTGCAAGTATGTGTGACATTTGTGTATATATTACATACATTAAATGTGTCTGAATGTATGTCTGACTGTGTCTGTGTGTGTTTCTGTATACAAATGCAAGTATGTTACATATGTGTAGTTATTACATATAGGGTATACTGGTATGTATGTATATGATCTGTGTACATATGTACATGCTATGCACACTTGTGCCCATATGTGTGTGTGTGTGTGTGTATATATATATATATATATAAAGAACAAACAGAACATGACGATCGATACAATCATTAACGTCTAACAGCGTTTTTCTCATATGACCTCACGACCATTTAAGACTCGACAACTTCAATTAATATGAAAGTGGCAGAGACACTTTGATGTATTTGTGTTTGTGTTTATTTATTTATTTAATGCGTTCACAAGGAGAAAGCTGCTATTATTCAGGAGCCAGCTCACGATCCGCGCAGGGGAGAGTGGCGGCCGTGAAGAGAGTTTGACATCAGTCACTCAGCTTTCAGGAGCACATTATTTAAAAAAAAAAAAAAAGCCTCTATTAGACTATATTTACTTCCTGCCTACACTAAAAAGTCTGTGATTAAAAACAAGCGTGCAGAGGATGTATGACAGCGTTTCAGTGGCAGCTTTTTTCTTTTATTATTCTAGTTTTAGGAGAACATCAGTAGTTTTAGTTTGTATTTTATTTTGAAGGAATTAAGAACTACTTTGAGTTTTAATTGAGTTTGTGTCCTTTATCCTGTTGTTTTCCTCTGGTATTAATAGTTGTTTCTGTATAGAAATAGCTATATTTTAGGAAGGAGGGACTATTTTCTCCTTACAGACAAGACACTAGTGTTGGTTGATCTCAGTGGACACAGAGACAGATGAGAGGAGCTGAGGTGTGATGAAATGTTAATATTGAATCATGTCAGAGCAGAGCATTCATCAGAGGTGAGAATGTGTCTGGCTGTTTAGATAATGGTCCCTTGGTATCTTCCGATGTTTGTGAAGAGGAGGAGGAGGAGGAAGATCCTGTATTTACAGGGAACTGGTCTGAGCTGAGCTCACATTAAACAACACAACACCAGGACCCCATTACTGCCTCCGCCGCTGACCAATGATCCGCCAGCGCTTTGTTCACAACACATTTATTCTAAAGTGGCGGGCACAGGGCAATGACACACACATAGAAACTCACACTATTATTGTCTTTATTTCTGAGAGAAGATGCAGGATAATCTTCAGTTAAATAAATAATATGACTGAGGATGTAAGCTCTGATAGATGAGCTACTTTTATAATGAATTCATCTGTTTATTGAGTCTGTGGTAGATTAAAGGGCAACACAGACCAGTTATCCATCAGGTTTTTTTTTTTTTTTTTTGTTTTGTTTTTGTTTTTCCCGAATGATTAAAAAAAAAAAGCTTTTCACTCTACCTGGGTAAGAGCAGACGACACTTTTATTTTGACAGCCCCCCCCAAGCAGCTAACTTCTTCCTTTGGGGCGTGCTCCAGGTTAAGAGGTAGGGGTGAAAATTAAGTGTGTGTGTGTGTGTGTGTGTGTATGTATATGGTGTGTGTGTGTCACCACACAGACACATGTAAAATTTCTACAACCATATAAGCAAAAACAGTTTCTGATACCGTGAGTGCCTAGCTGCTTAAATGTGTATTTTATGCAGACAAAGTGAATAAATTGACTATTTATGGCAGTTTGAAAGAGCGCCTTTCTTTTTTTTTTTTTTTTTTTTTTTGCCCCGGAGTGAGAAAACTCAGTTTTAATGGGTTTCAATGACAGAGCTGAAGGCAGTTTTCAATGTGAAAAAAAAAAAAAAAAGAGGAAAAGTATAAAACCCCGCAAGTCCTATTGCTTCAGAAGTCATTCTCTGTGATGCGGCACAAATTTCACTACAATTAGAGCTCTATTTCTAGAAAGACTAGAAAGGTACTATACATAAACATAATATTCCCCACTTTAAATCGCTATTTTCTAGTTAATCATAACACATGACCTCATGTGACCTATGCCCATCTTTTTCCAGTCCATGGGTCATATGCTCATAAAAATTATGAACAATGAGTCAACGGAGGTAAAAAATTATCTTCTGGTCCCGTTTGAAGTGTGTCATGGTTTTCACATATGATGTTTGTGAATCACTTCACTTCCTTATTTACATGACGAAGAAAGAAACATTAAACCTATAAACGCGGCTACGTGGAAATTGTCGGCATTGTGACGTCACCTGCGCGACTATTTGGTTTGTAGTCGAACCAGTTATGTATTTTCAGAAGCAGATAAATCAACACTCAAACATAGTCTTGACTCACACTAATAGTTATCATTTAAATTGAAGATGCAGCATTTGCGCGATTCAGGGAAAATAATTTTTATCTCTCCATTGACTTTCATTCTGTTTTTTTTCCATCAAAATACCCCGTGCGGACAACATGAAGGTGCATGACTTAGGCTCCCTGTTGGTCGACTAATTCTACTTTTTCAAGTCCAGTCCGTGTTTTCACTCCGACCTGGATCTGTTGCTGCTTCTCCCACACACCTGTTGCCACTCTCCTAATCAGCCTCAGCTCTGATTGTTTGACCTGCTTCCTTCACACAAGGCAAGTCTGCATTTGTTTTTATTTTTGTTTTGTTTTTTTGCAACTTTTCAGGGTTTTTGTTTGTTTGTTTGTTTGTTTGTTTGTTTGTTTTGATTCACAGACTGACACTGCCTCTACCTGGACCTGTCGCCTGCCTCTGATCTCTCTCTTGGTCTTTGCTTTTGCTTGTGTTGAACTACTACTCGTGAGTCTGCTTTTTAGTCCTTATTCCTCATCAGCTCTGATAGACTGTATATGTCTTTGAGTCATATGTACATTTTCTTGAAGGAAGGTCAATACATCTAAATATTAACGTTATTGTCTGAAACTACACACTCATCCGAGGCTTGTTCTTTTTACAGTGTCGGAGGAAAACTGCAACTCAGGCCTGAAAGATTTTGACCAAAAAACTGCTCAGGTAATATTTCAATATTTTCAAATGTTTTCAATTATTTTCAAATGCACAATGCAGCAGCATTAAAGTGATAGCTGTGACATCAAGTTTACATTACCTTTCTGACTTTAGTTTAAGTTTAATTCTTTTGATGAGCAAATACTCAGATGGTGCTAATCTGTGCTTTAAGCTACGACTGATCCAGGTGGTGTTTTCATAAATGTGTGTGTAAGTTTAGGACAGTTCACCGTCTTCTGACTGAGTTTAATCAGGAATGCATTAATATATGTTATGCAAATGAGGGAAAGTTTTTCATCACGTTGTCTTGTTATGGTTCAGCACATGGAGCTGGAGCCGTGTGTTAAGCTTTTAAGTAAATCAGATCTTACGTATGCCTTAAGTATCTGACCGACTGGCCTGATATTTGTTAGGAAACACGTGCACATTACTACCAGTCATTAGTGTTATGTTGCAGCTCACAGCAATTTAATACAAAATTCATAATAAACTGGCATGAACACACAATAGGGTTCTAGTGTATGTATGTGTACACATACAGCACCCACCCATTATGTTGTGTTTTAGCAGTGCTGTAAAGACTCATTATGTCTCATTTTCTTTATGAAGATGATGAATGAATAAATGAATAAGAAAATACAGGAAATGTACAGGAAAATACAGGAAATGTGTACAAAGTATTTAAGAACACATAAAATGTACTAATGATTCTGGATTCAGACTCTAGCCACCTCCAGATTTATTGCCCCAGTAGTGCTACAGTGACCAAGGTCACTGAAGCACTGAAGAGGTCATAGTATCCAAAGTATTTGAGTCAGAGTCACTGCAAAAAATTACCCCGGTCCAGTTGACTCTGACTCAACTACTTCGGAGCTTACCCCTTGTGGTTGTTGGTCACTGAAGCACTACTGGGGCAATAAATCTGGAGGTGGCTAGAGTCTGAATCATTAGTACATTTTATGTGTTCTTAAATACTTTGTACACATTTCCTGTATTTTCTTAATATATCTGCATAAAAAAGATAAATTGAAAGATAATTATGTATGGTCTTCAGAGAGCTGCTAAAACACAACATGTGGGGGATGCATATAACTTTTATACAGTACTGTACATGCATACAAGTGTGTTTACATATGCAAGAATATAACAGTATATAGATTTATACTATAGTATATAGATTCAATATATGTATGTATATTATGTATGCACATGTGTATACATATATATATGTCTGTGTGTGTTTGTACCTATATGTATATATGTACACTTATGTATATATGTGTGTGTATGTTTGTGCACATACATACATTTGTGCACAAATACACATATGTATGCTCGTGTCACACACACATATATATATATACACACACACACACACACTATTACATTACTGATAAAAGTGGACAACAGAACAAACAGCTGCCTTCCATGGCTCTATACACTCTTGCATAAACACGTTATGGAGTCTAACCTCACATGGTTGATGCCACCCCTCCACCAACACACACAACAAGCAAGTGAACCAGAAGCCATTGTTTTATACTGCTCAATGAGGGATACGGCCCATTCTCTGCCAGATTTTGGGGGGAATCAGTACGTTTTGCCAACCCTGCACCGAAATATAAACAATAGATTTGCACAGAAGCTTTGTAGATGAGGCAGAGTAGACACTGGAAACCTGCAGTTTTTCATAATAAATGCAAAACCCGACCACAGTCCTGTATACACACGGTAAATTCCAGCAGAAACGCAGTTAATGGGGAATACTCAGTCCCACTGCTCTTCATCTATCTTGCAAAATATGCTGACTGTCCAATTCTTAGATACAGGGTCCTCCTGCACAGAGAACCCACCAGTTCCCATTTCTCCATTCATCCCTGCTTTCTGTTCCGTGGGACACAAATTGACGATATATAACAAAATAAAATTTAAAAAAAAAAAAAAAAAAAATAGGTTGAGCAGAGAAGTGGCCAGGCCCGTCCAAACACTCATAAATAAATGACTGGTCCCCGTAAACACTCACTATTTAACTGTGCCAGTGCTGGCTAAAGCAGCATGTCTGTGGTCTGCGTTGCAGCAATCTGCATCGCGCATTATGTCGTCTCACTGCCAAGCGTTGGCATGAGCCGCTCGCTTACCCCTGCGTCGCGCTACTTCAACTTCTATTTGAAGTATTGTGCGCTCGCCCCCTCCCCCGAAGATAACTCAATTGTGACTCGGCAGGAAATCGCCTCTTAACGACTCGCTGGGCCACATTGGGCCGCGCTAAACGGCCATGAAATGGAGCCATCAAAGCCTGAGGTAAAAGTGAGGAGGGGGAGGGCGCAGCGTTGCGCTGAAATGAAGACATTTGGGCGAGAAGGACGCAAAATGCCCCACTTCCCATAAATCGTATCTGTCTCTGTATCACATGGGTCACTTCATCATCAAGCACCATCATCAGATCACAATTTTAATTTGTCTTGTTGTATGGCTTATGACTTTGAACCGATACTGCATCATCCTGTTAGAAATCTGAGTAATGTCAGTCAAAAAATGAAAGGAATAAGTTCTGCTTTAGCGGAGTTGTCGTGGTAGCAGCGAGCTACATTATTAGCTTCCAGGCAACTTATAAGCTAAGTGATCAGGGCAGATTTTTAACGTTAAAGTAAATGCCATTTTTCTGCCACTAAAGAGGTCGTGCATCTTTCTAATCCCCGTGCAACACAATCAGGAGCCTTACGAACATCCTCTTTGTCTTCAACCAGCCTCGGTGCGAGACATTAATTTTCCTCGGAAATTAAAATACTTGCACTGTGATGTGACAGCTTAGAAAGCTTAAAACACAAGTGACCTGATGTTTTTTATGAACTTGGAATGTCATAGATGCGGGGTCTATGCATGCCTCTAGGCTGCAGTCAGAGCAGATGTCGTAGATTTAAAAACAAACAAACAAAAGCAAAAAAAAACACAGTGATACTGCCCGCAATGGCCACCTGACCGCGAGCCCATTAGCGATTGTGCTATACCTGTTGTTATTTGGCAGCGGCAGTTTGTTGACAGCGAGAGCAGGTGCTGCTACTACTACTGGTCGGCTTTCAGCTCGACTAAAAAAGTTAAGCGTGAGTTTCGGTGATGGCCAGATGCCCCTTGTTTCCTAAGGACAGCCATTAAACCTCTGTTTTTTGGCACGATCCCCATAGAGAGGGCATTCACCTCTATTTCTACCATAAAATAGAACATGTCCTTTTTATACAAGTTGGTTCCAAACAAAATTGGTTTTAATAAGAATGTATAACGCATGAAAATACTGGACTTGAAACCTGTAGCCATTTTCCTGCAGCTGTTGTAGAATGATTAGTTATGAACTTCAATACAACAGTCTTGACACAATAACAAAATATTGAATGAAACCTTTTTTGTAATAAATCATATGGTGTGAAAGTAAACAACCTTCCCCTCTACCCTCTCTTCTAGAGATAAAGAAATAACCCATTGCCCTTTTTTGAGCCTTTTCCAGACTCGAGATTAGGTCCCGCGTTTTTATTAGTGATCATAATATCACTGCTGAAAACGGAGCACCTCATTAACTGTGAAAATCGGGTGTTATGTAACCCTGAACTCGAGGAAAGCAGTAAGTCTGTGTTTGCACACAAGCACAACTGTATGTCAGCTATATCTCGGTCGGATATAAATATATTTACTCCACATCACAGTCGTTGTCGTGTGGACCGGACGGATCAGTTACTTCCTCTTCTCTTTGCTCAGGCTTGGCTTCTTGAGCTGCATAACAGTGGCAACGGAGAGATTATTTACGGGCCTGAATATTAAGTGTCAGGTCTCTTTTCCTGCGAGCCCGTGGCTCAGCAGTTTACTGACAGATTTACACCAGCAGACCGAAAGATGGCCACAGGGAGGTGAGAACTCTATTTCAAGACCGGGCAGGTGGGAGTAACACAAAGCTACACTTACAGTGCTGATTTGGGAAGCTCAGGAAAATAACCGGATGATATCAAATTGATGTCACAGTGATGTAATCCAGACCACTTTTCCCTGCTCGCTCATGTTACAATGTTTGGATCCTTCATTAAAGGCTTGTAGTACTCAAGTCCAGGACTCAGACTCGAATCCAGGACTTGTGCCGTAATTTCATGGACTTGTGATTTGACTCGGACTTGCTGATTATTTACCTGCATTTGGACTCGAGGAAGACTTATAGCTGTATCATTTGTGGTAGACTCGACTTGGACTTGACACAGATCAGTAGTAGAATTTGACTTGGGCTCGACTTGGATTTTGTTTAAATGACTTGGACTTGACTCAGACCCAAACAGTAGGGACTTGAGGACTCAGACTTGACTTGGTTTTGTGACTCGACTACAACACCGCTCCATAACCCAACCTATCCTAACGCACACTGCAACGATGTGGATGTGCTGATAAAACTATTATTTATAATAATTTGTCTGCAATACATGAAATCATGAAATTAATGGTGATTTTCTGTTTTCTCTTAAAGGAGTCCAAGGACACTGCTGCTGTTGCTGTGTGGCAGAATAATGACAAATAATGGACATGATGCCAATGAGCTTCCCTTAGCAGCAGTGCAGTTGTTGTAGGTAAGTACCATCTTATGTAACACTAGGGACATAAACAACATAAACAGGAAATGGAAATGCTCCTCATTTTGTTTGATTATAACTGGCATAGTGGCGAAGTGACGACGGTCTTGCAAACGTCAGCCATCAGGTCCCCTGAAGGATGCAACCTTTGAAATGTAGATCTATAAAACGTTCAGTCTCTGCTAATCCCATTTTTTTAAGCAGCCCACTAACGGCAGTTTAAGATTGTGGTCATAGTTGTACTCTGTAGCTTCAGCTTGGTCCCAGTTCTCTAGAACCAGAACCACCATCATCTCCTGCAGGATAAAACACAAAACTGTAGTCCATCTATGGGACAGGATGAACTGGGGCTAGCTGGTTAGCAGCCACTGAATATACAACTTAAAATACTTACATATAGCAGCTCAAAAGTAAATAGTAACGCTATCCAAATGTTCAGACTCCATGTGGACTAAGCAAGGCGCCTGTATTGTTGTGACACAGTTCAACAGAGGAAACATCGAGGGAGAGGAATAGCAATGAGATGCAAATCACAACTCACCATCGGTTCTTTCAGAATAAAAACACTGTGAAATATGATAGAAGTAGCAGGATTTTGTGACCATGGAAACAATATGCACAGCTGGTTATGAGACCACATGAGTTGACCTAAACCTGTGGGGAGAGTCGTGACTCTATGTATAAAGAGTGTGTTATGATCTTTTGACCAGATCATTCCTACTGGAAAAGCCAAACAGGAAAAAGGAAACGTGCAGTCTCTAGCTATCTAGTCACATCTTCCCCCGCCAGCCTCTGATTTATTGAGCTTCAGGTTAGTAAATCACTGTGTTCCTTTTACAAATTTGCAAATATTTGTTGAACCTTTGAAATTAGATGCAGTCCTCATATGTATGAGTGTGTGTGTATGCCCTGCTTAAGTGTTGAATGCGTTGAATCTCAGGTGTGTTGCATATTCACGAGCTAATATATCAATCTGATTATTTGTGATTAGTAAAGTAGGTAGGCGGGCGGTGGGTGTATGTGAATGTCGGCACGCGTTTTACCCCTTCTGGAGAAACATGTCCACCGTTAACGCCACGTCATTCAAGGTCGTGTGCATGAGAGACGCTGTTTAATTACAAGCATGTGTATTAACATCAACCAGGAGAAGGCAGGAAGTTAAAGCAACCTGGTATTTATAAAGACGGCTCAACACTCTCCTCCTTGTGTAGGTCATATTTTAAAGATGCTATTAATCTTCTTTTTAATTATAGATATAATGCCATTGTATAAAGCTGGATTAGATGCATGGATTGATCATCTTTTCCTGTGGTACATACCTTTTGACAGGTTGTGGGCTTGTATAATTATGGGGAAGGGGAGGTGAATCTGTAAGTAGGCTGACTTCTTAGAGCTGCATCACATGAAGAAAATGTCTTCATCAGAGCAGATGACTCGGGCTGTGTGAGGTCAGAAAGTCTCAATTAACTTTACTTTGTTTTCATTTTTTTTCTTTCCAGAATGAATTGGTCAGAGAGTGTAGGTGGCACTGCAGCAGCACTTCTGAAGTACATTTTTTGATTTGTTAGTCTAAAAAATCTGCATTGTTTTCTTCACAAAAGACTCAAAAAAAATGCAGGTTCCTCTAACATTATGGTGACAAACACCCTAATATCTGTACAAAAGGTGTATAAAGGCTTCTATGGGTGGTTTTACAAGGTTCTAGTGGTTACTGAGGGGGTTGTTATGCTGTTGTGGTGGTCAGTTGGAAGGTTCTAAAGGTCCTTTATCTTTTTTTAGAAGATTTAAGTGGTAAACAGGTTCTTAGGATGGTCTTAAAAGGATTCAGTGGCTGTTGAGAGGGTTTCTCATGGTTATTGAGCAGTGGTCAGCTGGAAGGTACTGGTAGTTGTTTTGAAGATTAATGGCAAATACGTTCTACAGATCGTCCTCAGATGTGTTAATGAGCATTGAGAAGGATCTAGGTAATTGTTGAGGCGGTTCTCACAATTTTGTAGTGATCAATTAGAAGGTTGTAGTAGTTTTAACGGTCAGTTGTTGGCTTCACACTGTCGGGCCAAAGCCTAACTAACTAACTAGCGTGCCGGGGCTAATTGCTTTCGCACCGTCTCAAGGCGGTCCTAACAGTTGCCACCTCAGCGCCACTAGCTCCAGATTTCTGGTCTGACCAAAACGTTGGACCACTCAGGGCTAGAGATGGGGTCAACGCTAAGGCAGGTCAACCCGTTGCTGTAGACAGCAAGTAGAGGCAATTGAGATGGCACTACAGAAATGTATTTACGATTTTTAGCTGCTACGGAGAAGGATGGACAGACAGTTCTGGTCTCGCTATGATGTTTGTGCTCTGCATCTGGGCAGAGAATCGATGGGGTTTGTCTCAGCGAAACACATCACAGCAGAGAGCTGCCATTCAAGTCAGAGAGAAAAACTTAAGAAAACGTGGGTGCAGTATAAACTATGCAAGCTAACAAGCTAACTTCTGACAGCAGAACCATGTAGATCTGCTACAACTAGAACTGCTACAACTTGGTGACGTTTTCACAAACAGAGCTGGTTGAAGGGTAATCCAGAGAGGCTAGTGGACTGACAATCTGAACAGGGGCTATGGGGCTAGTAGACCTGGGACACCAGCACCTTGGTGGCCCCTATATGACCCTAGCCCAGCCTGGCTCGACAGTCTGAAGCCGGCTAATGAGAACGTTCTAGACAGTTATAGAATCCTGTCGGAGGCTCCTGAAGAAGAGACAACTGTTCAGTACAAGCTATTTGCCAAATATGAGGGCTGAATTAATTCAAATATATGAATTAATTTGTTCAAAATAATGAGTGTGTAACATACCACCATGTACCACCTCCTTTGTAATGTCTAGCAAATGGATAAGACAGATCTACATACAAATAAGAGTGTGATCTGTGATGAAGAAATTGTAGGGTAGATAATAGATACAAATAAAGGGTGGCATAAGTTCAATCAGGAAAACCTCTGCGTCTCATCTGTCCTCTCTTTCCACTTCTAGTCAGCTGACTGCCTGTTTACCTTTATCAATCAATCCTGCTCAGCTCTTCTCTGCCATCAGCAGCTTCAGTGCACTTTATGTCACCCTCCTCTACCACATTCACTGTCACTTTTTATGTACAGATTCTGGTTAAACTCATTATCACACCCAGGATTCCTGTAGCCTGATCAAAGAATCCCTTGAGCCTGTGACGGATCAAACCCATCACAGTTCGAGTCGTCACCACATTAGATCTTTTTTCATTTCATTGCACCACCAGCAGCAGCAGCAGACTTCAGGGTGTGCAGCCTCACCAACTTTCATATACAACGACATCAGAGTCAGGGTCTAATCACCAAAGGTTTTGTCGGTGTTGCCTCTGCAAAGCTCATGAATTTTATTGGCAGGTGAGGAAGGCCAAGCTAGGTTGATTGATTTTAGCTAAGTAATACTCATCAAGGATGGTTATTGACATTCACATGATTATTAAATACAATTAACGATTGTGATAAGGGATGGGATTTAATTTGCATCCACCCTGTTCAAAAAAAAGGGATCAAAAAAGTGAAGGTAGAAGGATTTGGAGTTTTCAGTATAGAGGTTTGGTGACATTCACTTTATGCAACATTGAATAGACCAGCAAAATATTGTTATAGTCACTAATGGTGCTCAACTTTGATACCCCTCTCACTTTTCTTATAGCGCCACCATGAGGTTAATATTGTTAATATGGTGCTGAGGGAAGTTACTGAATACTAGAACGTTACTGAATATGATCTCGGTAAGAACTACAGTTCCTGGATCTGTACAGCCTTTATAACTGTCCTCTAACCTCTATTCAATTGGAACTAGAAGTGATGGTAGTTAGCAACCTCCAGCTCTCACCCCAGAGATGAACACAAGCATTAATTGTTTTAAATGTTCTGATAATGATTGTCGTAAACTGCAGTGCAGCAGAGTGAAAGTGTTGACTGAGGAAAGAGATGGTGAAGAGGCACAAAATCGGCACAAAATTCAACTCTTGACTGACGATCTTTTTTACCTTTCGCTAATCACATTATCAGAGATCAGTAGGAAGTCCTCAAAACAACACTTAACCTAACAAAGATAACACGAGTGGGGTTTATCACAGCTTGGTTAGAATAGAGGACCACTACTGATTTTATTCTGATCACATCTGAAATACGATACGATTAGACACACTGGTGAGCAAAAGCTTAAAAATTATCTGCGCACACTAACGAATAATCCATGCAAATCAATTAACCCCAAATTAATCCATGTAGGGAATGTGTAAGATTACAAGCGAAATCTCTATGATATGCGTAAAAAGTAATTAAAACCCACATTCATAGACGCCTCAATAGCACGGGGCTAAATAGTAAATAACTGAGCTAAATAGCCACAAAGACTGTGGCTTCCGCTGTCGCAGAAACTCATAATATCAGAAATGAGTAATTATTATTATCATAACTGTCATAAATATGACAAGCGAAACCGACACACCAGTGGAGCATCCATTGGGGACAGTTTGAGGTTGAGCAATTTTGCCCCAAGGAGACTTTAAACATGCAGGCTGGAAGGTCCCCTTTGCCTTTGAACTGCAAATGGTAAATGGACAAAGTGCTGGTCTGACCGACGGGGATGTTTTGACAGCTCTCAACATTAAAATTCAGTTCTCATATTTCAAGTACTGAAGCACAGATTCACAGAACACTGTTTTTTACTCACATAACAGTAGAGCATTTGAATTTTTTTGCCTAAAACTTTTTTTTTTTTTTTTTGTATTGTATCAGTAGGTGTTTTTCTCAGCTTGTGGCTGTGGTTACTTAGCAATCTGGCAAAAAACGCTTTGACATCATCATTTTTACATCAATCCAGTTTTGAAAAAGAAAGTACCCTTCAAACTGTGTGTGCATTGGAATAAAAGGTCACAGAGAACTTTCTGTGAGTAACTGTTCAACAATTATACAACCACAGCTCTTATCCCTTGTCCTTATAGCTGCTTGATACAATCATAAGACCAGAAGGTTGTTTGCTGATGTAGGATTCCACTGTTTATTATTTAGAAAAATGTTGACGCTGCAATAGATAGAAAAATAGTAGATAGTTGCAGTCCTTCAAGATTATAGAGGCACTTGTGGGTGGGTTTTGTCACCTTTTGACATGGCCTTTATGCTAAGCTCAGGTAAATAGCAGCTGCCTATAAAGCTCCATAAACGTTGTTCATCTGGAAAGGCGACAAGAGATATATTATTGTCGTTGTAGATATACAACGAAACTTTCTTCGGTCTCTCACGAAGAGACCGGCGGCAATAAATGACATATCAAATTCTTAAAATTCTAAATAAAATGTGCAGTGTAAAAAAAAAAAAAAAAAAAATGAAAGGTGCCATAAAAAGGTGCAATAAAATTAAATAAAAAATAAAACAGGGTAAACTAAATCTCTAACTAAATTGGCTACACTTCATGTTCTCGTACCATTACTTTAGATCAGTTTTATTGATGGGGTCAGCTACCAATTGACTTTTTAAATATTTGAACAAATGTCTGCGTTTTAGCTGACTTGAACGTTTATAGGTTATATATAGGTTCATAGGATAGGTTGCTCTGTCTCTTGATGCTGGTAGCTGCAGTAAAAGTCAGACACATTTGACTTCCTTTAGTGAGACTAAAGTAGAGATAGCAACAACAGCAGCTCTCACAGCACCCGAGTCTATTAGATTTTTACAGGAATAGCCCAGATAGGACATCTGGAGAAACTTTCAAGTGGCAAAAGTGTGTAAAAGTTCTTTTTTTTTTTTTTTTTACTTTTTATCACTGTCCCATTCTAACCTATATAAGTCTCTGGTTATTTTAACATAACGTTCATTGTAAGTTAGTATTTATGGAGGTTAGGTTTAGATACAGTTAGTTATACATGTCTTTTGTATGTAATAGGGACTGAGAAAGAATGCCGAGTTTAATGCAGTTACATTAACAGTATATCTGATATAATGTGTTGAACAGTTGGCAGAAGACTTCCTGTTCTCCTTGGCACTTCCTGCCACTTTGCAATGTTGCAGGAAAAATGAACCTGCTTTACCTTCTGTACCACAAATTTTGAAATCTTTGTTCTTGAGGTGATTAGAAAATCTCTGGGGTGACCCATGGAAGTGGTCACCCAACTCCCAGATGTTTGAGTTGGGTTGTTGTTTACTGGTGACGGCACTGTACGCCCAGTTTTTGTCTGATTATTAGTTAAGTTAATTGCCACTGTCGCTCAGCAGGTTAGGTGGGTCGTGCACTCATCTGAAGTTTGTTGATTGAACTCCCTCTAAGAGCATTTAGTGGTGAATATGAAGAAGAGGAACTGGTTCATTAAGGGATGCACTGATTTGGAAAATTTTGGCCAATACCAATATCCAATATAAATATCTGCAGTCACGGTCGATACCGATATTTGCTGATACTGATGTATGTAGAATTAGTTTTTTTCTATATTGTCTCAAATTTTGTACAGCCTGGGAAAAACCCCACTGTAAATTTGAAAAAAATATATCATGGCTATTTATAGAAAGGGTCACTGTAAAAGACTTTACAGTTTGTGGTCTCAGTATAAGTCAGCAACTTCAATAATGGTTTGTTTAGAATGAAGCTACCTTTACCTACGGTAGCAAGTGCCAAACCAAACTTAGACTTACATGACATAGATTAATGGTAATGTTTAGGGAGCAGGCACTTTTCAGGAACATCATCTCACTCAGCTCTTGTAGCATTGATGTCTCCATATCCCTGCGATCATTTTGTGACGGTTTCGACTGTCGCTTCATTTGCTTCTTCTATACTATTTATTGATGCGCTTCTGCTGCTGGGTTTTAAAAATGGCCCTTCTTTATTGGCTACGTCATGCACTGTCTTGAGTTACAACCAATCAACACCGAGTTAACTTAAAACCCCGCCCAGGGTCTAGTCAGTTGTCACCTGGGGATTGTAGCTTCGCATGGCACTTTGCTTTACCTGTAGAGTAGCTGTTATCATGTGACACAGAGCTGTGCTGCACATGTCCGAACAATTTCCCCGTCCCTCTGCCCCTTCACAGTGACCCAACTAAATATGGCGGCTAAAGTCGACAAATTTGTTGACATCGGACCGATGTGAATAAGTTTAAAAACGTCACATATCGCCCGATATGTTGTGGATCACTAGTTTCATGTAATGTTCATGTGGAAACCTGGCTAGTGTTTTAGGAATGGATTGTTGCTTGTACTATAAAAAAAGTTAGACCCAGACATTTTGTAAGATTCAACAGTCATCTCCGTCTTGTTAGACCTCACCTATAGAATATCTGTGTGGGAGACTTCACCTGCATCAGTCAGACAAACAACAAGAGCAACAAAGTGTCAGGCTCGTCTCCGTCACAGCACATCAGTTTTTTAGCCGCGCTAAATATTCCAAGTCCAGTAATCCAAGTCAGCCATCATCATCAGTCCTTGACGAAACTCCCAGTAAGTGTCTCCCAGCGTGTTCCAAGAGGCCAATGAATAGCAATCTGGCCTTGCCCCCCTCCCATGCTTTGTGAGTCTGTTGTGTATAATGCATTGCAGCAGCAGGACAGAGGTAATTACCACAATCAGAGGAGAGGAGCATCAATTTCAGGTGAACCACAGGGAGTAAATGAAGCAGAGAGAGAAGGAAGAAAAAAAAAAGAGGGAGAGAGAGAGAAAGATGAGTCTCTGCATGAGAAGAAGAGACGGGAGGTGGAGAGGAGAGGGAGAAGAATGAGCTCCACTTTGTTGGTTCTTCCAAAACTCTAAGGCTTCATCTCAGAAAATTGCCACCTGCATAATTGATCACATGGAGAAAATCTATTTATCTACTCTCTCCTCCCTCTCTACATCCCTTTATTTTCACACCTCCTCCTCTGCCTTGTTTTTCAGTCTTCATTCATCTTCAGTCTGTACTGACTTAGTCACAGGTTTAATGTTTTCTTTTGTTCCAGCAACTTTATTCAAGTGTGCCCCGTTGGGTGTGGACTTTTTTTTTTTGGGACATTCATTGTGTAAACTGCTAAGTCTTAAACCGAACAGGAGTTCACACATACACTGATACACACACACAGGCTAGTGTGTTCAGTGTTTTAGAACAAATGATGATTGATTGTTTGATTGTTTCTAACAGTATCTTGTGTTGTATCGAAAGGTGTCAAGTCGACAGCACTAATAAGCGAGATGCATGTTGACTGAGATATTATGAATTAAATTGGCTGCTGTTTCCATGTCTCTACAGTCAGTGTTTAACAGGTGGAAATTATATGTGACATCTGGTTTAACAGTTGTTATGGCAGAAATACTCCATTATTTTCTAAATAACTTACAAAAGATTGTTACAAGTTTTAGTGATACCTGAAGTCCCGTCCTGCTCTCATCATTTACCAATACATTTGCTGACTGTTTGGGCTGACTTCAGAGCTTACAGGCCAATCGGGTCGGTTCTGACCAATCAGCAGCGGGTTGGTGACAGTTAGTGATTGACAGGTGCGGTATTTCACACCCTCCGATTTGCTTGTCATTTGGGCTAATTTCATGTAGCTCATGACCGTTATTTTTTTATTTTCAGCCCCATCAACAACACTACCTCCCCGTTAAACATAAATTAACTAGATAATGCAAAATGATAATTAATCAAAATTAATTACTCATACAGTGATGTGCCTAGTTTGTATTCTGTCGACATTTGTTGAAATTTAGTTGTATTTCATTAATTTCTTTCTGTGTAAATATATCCACTTCCTGGTCACGTGGTGTCCAACTAGTGGATGTCGGTCCTTAAACTTTTGACAAGCAGGTGACCTGAGTTACACCTGGTTTCACTTGTTCATGTTATGTAAAACAGAGCTGGCTGGATGAGATTTTTAATGATTTGATGATTTGATCGACAATTGTTGGTACCACTTATCTAACCTTTATCTAAACCTGACCTTATCCAAACCTTAAGTCATGTCTTCACCTTCATTTTTTGTTTTTTACATTATGGGGACCTGCTTTTTGTCCCCATACGGGAGTCAGGTCCCCATAATGTGAGCGTGTAAACAGATTTAAGTCCCCACAACGTAAGGAATACCTAGACCCCACACACACACACTCAAAAAAAGCCCGCCCAAAATTTTTATTACCAGCTGGCAGTAAGAAACTCCCTTGTTCTAATGGAGGAGTTCGTCATCCCACCAATAGAATAATTTGTTCTGATCTCTTGTGCAAATCAAAGCGATCACTCTAACATTGATCAGATAAATATGATAACTAAATCGTAGCCACAAGCACAAAGTTTGTCACCATTTCCCTGTGCAAATCTGTCCACTACCATCCAGTAATTCGCTTTGCGTTGATTGATCGTCACCTCCGAGAAAAAAGAGATTCTCCCAAGTTGATAACCTCGCCGATTGAGCAACGAGCATATTCAGAAGGCATTTATGTAACCGGTCGGCGGTGGAGTGGATGATGTGTGCGTTTCTCCTGCTCTCTTTCACCCTGCAGACACATAACTCTGGTGCCCTGCGCTTGAACGAACGCGCTGACGAAGCAGCTGGGAAGTTACCGAGCTGTTTATGTCCAACCCTCCCCACCACCACCACCACCACCTTCCCTCCCTAACCCCCCAAACACCTCCCACATAAACACAACCTAACCCTGCTTACTGCAATCACCACCGCTGACATAGTGCTATTCGAAGATTCGTTAAATATCAGATTAGATCAACCTTCAACACAATGAAATGTGACAATAAAGATACAAAAATACAGAAACAGCTCCTCTGTGGTGTAAGGCCAGCAAATATTGAATTGTCTCTGAGAGTCTAAAAGTGCCTGTTTTTCTGGACTCTGCCTCCCGAACAGTTTAAAGTGAGCATCCGTGGGGAGCAGAGAGAGAAGTCCACTCGAATAGAGATTAGAAACCAGGCTGGAGGGAAAAAAAAAAAAAAAAGAGAAAAGCCAGAACCCATCACCCAAAGCCTAATGCACCAGTAGCACCCCAGGGAGCTGCATGCAGGTTTACTGTATATGGGCCACTTACTCTATTATAGTGAGGAAGGTTGAGGAAGAGAGAGGGGAGGGAAGAGGAGAGAAAATACTAGACTTGTGCTGACTCTCAAACCGGATATGTCCATATAGAAACAATGCAGAAAGACTGAGGACGCCAGACTTTTACAGCGTCCTCAGTTTGTCACATACGCAAGAATGTACTCCTCGCATACCTATCTCTGCAGGGACGCTAACTTTAACCGTCACAGCTGAAAGGTTCGCTGGAAAGGCCATAACGCAGCGCTGCCCGACGGCACGTGTCGTAGTATCTGCGAAAGCTCCGAAATACGCCACCGTCCTATTTACAACCCACAAGAAAATCCTTTTTTTTTTTTTTTTTTTTTTTTCCCCATATATTCCTTTTCCCGCAGGTGTGATTCAGCATTTACCTACTGTAGGTACAGATAAGGGGTGGAGGGCAGGGCGGCATGATGTTCAAATGCTCAAACAGATGTTTAAAATTGTAGTGTTCACTGTTTTGTAAGACAACACCAGTCTAGTATGCTTCTGGGCCTGTATTCACAGCAAATCCTTAGACTAAAAGTAGCTCTTAGTGACATCATTCTTAGATTTGTCTTTGAGGAAGGAGAGAGAATCTCTGCATATTGAACGACAGTGATTCAATAAGACTCTACCAGCGTCTCCATTCCCATTCATTGTTTTGGTCGTTCTGCCAATTCAACCCGCTTTTCACAAGGATGCCAGCAATCACGGTAACTGCTGACAGCTGAGTCTGCGTCCACCAGTAATATCAAATAGATTAAGTAGTAAAATTACCAGCATGGGGGGTCAACATAACAATAAGCAAATCGATATCACAGTCAGCATGTGAATGAGGTACGTTCAAACATTTTGAAGCCGTGTAACAATTTTTTCATTTTGCTGCATGACATAAAATGATCTTCTCAATTATTATTAATACAGTCTAAGTATGATCGCTTGATTTCACTGTCCATTCATTACTAGGAGACATTACATTTGTTTTTGTTTTGTTTTTTTTTCCTTTTTGTAAAAATCGATCACAGCTTTTAAAAGACTGCGTCATAGCAACGGGGTCAACCACACCTCGTCACTAAGATAAAAGTTTCTGTCCTCTCCTTGTTGCTCTCAGAAACTTCCTGAATCACTCTTAGGCCAAGATTCCTTGCTAGGAATTTTTAGGCTAACTCTAAGCTCTATTAGAGGAATCTTTGTGAATACAGGCCATGGTTTTTATTACATTTCGTTAACACTAACCCATTGGGGAGCTTTTTTTTTTTTTCCTCTCTCCAGTAATGTCTAATTATGCCCCAGTGTATTGTATTTCAAGTGTACTTCTATTTGTCATGATGATGAATTCATAACAGCCATGCACCTGCTGAGACTGAGGCCGCTCTCAACATTTTTCCTTTCTTTTTATTCACAGTCAGCGGCCGAACATTGTTTTTCTTTCTTTTCTTTTTTTTTTTTTTTTTTTTCTTAATTATCTGGCCTCGATCGATATTCGCAAAGATCAGAGTCCACGCTGTGGTGGAGCACAGGAGCCACACATTGTTGTAATAATTCCACAGAGGTTTAATGAGATGGGTACTAATAATATTTCTCACTACAGTTGAGTTTTCTCGTACATAAAGACTCGTACATAAAGGAACTAAAACAAGTTCATCGCTTAGTTTATTAAGACATATCTATGACTTTTGTGTCAGTCTCACCAAGAAACTAATTCATTTAATTTTGTTTATTAATGGCGGCGTCTTGACCTACAAGTGAACTACCTTTCACTATTGTTTTGCTAACTGCTAACTTGCTAACTAATTGTAAGGTTGGTGGTGATTAGACAGCACACTGAAGTGTCCTTGAGGCAGATACTCAACTCCAGATTGTCCTTGATGGCTTTCCTGTTGGTGTGAATGAGATTTTAAAAAAGTAAAATAGAGTAAACTGGCTCTGTGTCAGTGGGTGAATGTATAGAGAGTGCTCTATAGCTATATAAATACAGTCCATGTACCATTTGCACTTCTCTTAGGATGAGACTTTTATATCATAATATTCCCATACAGTAGTTGCATTATAGGTAGCAGGGGTAGTGGGGGGGTTGTTTTTTTAAGTATTGCAGATACACTCGGGCCTTAATTTAGCATTAAGTAACTTTTTCCATCGTCTTTAAATTAACGCTCCAGGGTCTATTTCACCACGCATATGATCTGAACACCCCTTTAAGAGATATTTTACATTGTTTCTGGAGAATTACAAGGGCCAAATATATAACAATTATCATAGATTCATCATTTTCCTGAAAAACCCGCAGATGTGTCCAGCTGATATGAAACACCCTTCACCTCCAAAAGTTATGAAAACAAGACGTTGGACAAGACTTTTCAATAAATTCTCAATACATTTACTAAGTACAGTATTTCAGTTTATGTGTAGGGACCCTATTCATCCTACTGCTGAAGTGAAGTTTTCAAATTTTGAGCTTTATTAGTGGTGTGTGTGTAGTGCTGGTGGCCCCACTTAATTTCATTGTTAGCTATTTGGTTGTGAAAACAAATGGCGGTCAAACTTGAAATTACTTCGACCAGTGTAAACTAGCTCTTTAGGGGGTGTTTCACTTCATTTCGTGGTGGACATAGGTTGAATCATTACACATTCATTGTCTCGATCAAGCCAAAACACTGCTGCCAAAATGTTCAGCTGCTGTGTGTGGTAGATCACAAACATATGAATCCAAATTCCAGAGAGAGTCTCATCTTGGTCATCCTACACTCTGCAGGCACACTGTGAATCTGATGACTGCTGTGCATATGCATGGCTCATTAGAGCTGCTGTATACTGTAGCAGACTGGTTTACTGCATGTTAATTGATGCCCAGTCAAACTGTTGTGACTATAATAAATCTGCTAATATATTCCAGCCAGTGCAGTATAGACAGACGCACCGCGGATATCAGCACTTTGCACTCATTACGAAACACCTGAACAGAACAGCTGTAGCAGTATTACATAACACCAGTGTTCGCGTTGAAACTTGGTGAGTAACTGTGAAGATGGCAGCAGTGTAATCATTCACCACGTCACTGGCAAAACTCAAAAAAAAAAAAAAAAAATCAAAAATGTTGACTGGATTTTTTTTTTTTCTGCATCTGTGTGTGGTGATGTTGATTAAGTGCTAAAAACACAACATGAACACAGTCATAAAGAGAAATAGATTTTTGTTTAAGCAGATTTATTCCTGCTGAGCCACAAAATCCCACCAAATCATTTTTTTTCTTTTTCAACCGTGGCTGCTCCACTTTTGGTCTCACTTGATGTTCAATAACAATTTTGTCTTGCTCAGCTCATGTGTTTGCTTGATAAGATGCACTGTTCAGTTACAGAAAATGCATTTTGATTGCACTGCCAGTACAAAATATTGAAAAGCAGACAAGAGTGTAGGGGTAGGTACGGAGGGGAAATGTACAGCCATCAAGCCGGCTAAAGATGTTACTTGTATTTATTGGATTCCGAACACTGCATTATTTGTCCCAGACACTTTAAAATAACTGGAGCCATAAAAATAAATGCTGTTATTAATCAATACACCAGGCGTTAAAAAAAAAACTCTGTGGCTAAATGTTGACTTTAGTTTATTGATTTGTACATAAAAGTGAAGGAAGGAAATGTGTGTGTGTGTGTGTGTGTGTGTGTGTGTGTGTTGGCCTTTGACTCCACTTATAAGCTGTCAGTTTCACTTGTCCTCAGTGGTGCTGAAGAGGGCGATTTATCTCTTCATCCTGCCTTGTTACGATCTCTATGCATGTGCATAAGTAATTAACAAAAAAACATGCATTCATACTGTCGTTATATAACTGAGATATACTATATTTTTTCATGTAAACATGGACATGGTATTTCAGAATCAGATGTTACTGATGATGTATTGCCAATACAATATTCAGAGATTTAATTGGTTGGACATTATTAAAGGTTCATGCAGTTCAGGGACAGTTTAAGGACTTTATAGTTACTATTCCCTCAAGTTCCATTACCCAACACAATATAGTATTAAGACACAGAACACAGTTAGTGATAGTCTGGAGTAATTTGATTTCATCACGAATAGGAATCTGACACCCTCTCGAGCTATTTTACTTTGGTTGAAGTAATTTCAAGTTTGACCGTCTTTTTTTTCCTCAGCCGAATAGCTAACAATGAAAGTAAGTGGGGCAGCCAGCCAAACGTATCTAAATAGTCATTTTTTAATCACTAATAAAGATCTAAATATCACTTCACTTCAGCAATACCATGAATAGGGTCCCTACACATAAACTGAAGTACTGATAACTTAGTAAGTGTAACAAGAGTTTGTTAAAAAGATTGTTCAATACTTGTTTTTGGTGTTCCAGATGCACAGATTCATCATTTTCCTCGCTCTTCATGGACACACTGGCCTGTTGGTCAGAAAAATGACAAATCTGCAAGTTATCAGTGCTTCAGTTTCTGTGTCGGGACCCTATTCATGCTACTGTCGGAGTGTAGTGCTATTTTAAACGTCATTAGTGGTTAAAAAAATTACAATTTAGATACGTTTGGCTGGTGGCCCCACTTACTTTCATTGTCAGCTATTTGGCTGTGAAAACAAAAGATGGTAAAACTATATTACTTCGACCAGTGTAAAATAGTAGAAGCGGAGACCTTGTGGTCCCTCTGCCGCTCCAATAGAGCAGTGCAGAAGCTTGTTTGTTTATGGATACGCTGACTTATTTACATGTTGAGCTTTTCAAAAACCTTAATTTTTTTTTTTTTTTCAACTTACACGCTATCTGAATCCCCGTGAAGCCCAGCATGTCACTGATTAGATGTTTTTTGCCTGTTCCGTAGGTAAGACCAAAGCGTTCCTCTAAATTGACGAATGTTTCCTTTCATACTTTCCATTAGTAGCAACTGGAAAAATTACAACTTACAACGTGATTTCCATGTATTATTCTTTGTAGTTTCAAAGGAATCATGAATGCTGCCATAAAAGATAAATGACAGCTAAATTATTGCCATAGTGAACCTAAATCATAGTTATTTCTTCCATGAAATCTGTTGCACTCACTTTGCAACATGTAGTACACAGCAAATAGTAGCAGGACACATTACATTAGTGCATGAGCACACTAACATCACTTCTTTATGATTCATGTTCTGTGTGTTCAGCCACGTATGAACGTGAGACTCATTCTTGAGATTCATTCATCCTCCTCAGCTGTGAGTGGATCACAGGCCATTCCTGTTTCACTGTAATTATCGACAGCCGTGACACCCTGATGATTTATTGTCATTATACTAGCAGGCAGATAAAATGTAAATCTGGATAATGGCTGTCATTTTCAGGATCAGGACAGAGAAACTTCAGAATACAGATTGATTCTCATCTGTCGGCAGGTCGGAGTCAGGAAATTAAGCAGCGAGTCATTTCGCGAGGTGCGGTGGAAGCTGCTTTGTGATGGTCTTGCCTTGGAGCGCATCATGATTTCTTCACTTTAATGTCTGTCTCAGACTTCTCTCACTAAAGATCCACATCGTCACGGGGGTGTTGTATGCTACAGTCTGATTTCTTTGAGTTTTTCTGTCTGATACGATCTGATATGGTCTCAAAACTTGAGAGCTACACTTAGAACAGATACAGGAAGAATCAGTTCTCTTGTGCTTGTCTCTTATTGCTTTTTGTTTCGTTTCATTAAACATGAAACTGTGCAGATGTTACTAAACATTTTCTTTTTAGAACGGCATTGAAACGCTTTGCAGTTAAATCTTTACTTGCATTCAGATTCTTTATATTTCTCGTGATTCAGTTCAGTGGAAGTCAAACAGGAAGTCCTTTTTTTCTTAATCGTTCATTTGGTTTAACGTTAACAAACACACTATGTGTTATATATATTTACTATATATATGATCTGTGAGAAGGTGTTCTGGGAGACATAAGAAGGTTGACCAAACCTAGGGTCAAACAGACAGCTCTGCTGTTTTCAATTTAACCACTATTTTCTCCTGTGAGTCCTCTAACTCAACAAGTCCTCCAACCTAAATGACCATATAGGTCACTTGTCCCCAAACATTAACGTGAGTACATAGAAGCGATGTCTACGGCGCTTGTGAGTATGTGTGGCGAGCCGGCTCTATGAAACAGTCTCATCCTCTCTTCGGTTTAGCTTTTCAGCAGCAGCAGATTTCAACATTATACCGACAAAGGGCATTTATCTCTGACACTGTTCCACAATGATGAATTAGTTTTGCGCCACAATTTCATATAGTTTGACATATTTTAACGAAGTCCCATTTGACTGTAACCCTAATCTACCGCACCACTACTAATTTACAATGACAAATTAAAACCTTAGTTGAACATATGATAAAGACTAATGCATATTTTAATCAGTGATCTAACAGCTGTGGTATGAGCAAAGTGAAACACATTTGACAGCGATGCACAGTTTGCACTACACGGCTTTTCTCAACAAGTTTACCCATATAACGTTTCCCACATCTGATAATATACAATACTCCAAGAGAATGTCGCAGAGAAAAGTTAACAGATCACTGTGGTTGCAAATCAATCTTTCTTGCACAAAGGTCCCAAAAGATGAAAATAAGAACATTACCCACTCCAGACCAGTCAGGACTGAGGCAAAACATGGATCCTGGACTGTTGTGATGGTCCACAGTAATTTGAACCTAGAGTCTATTTCACCACGAATATGAGTCGAACACCACCTCAAGAGATATTTTAGGTTGGTCGAAGTAGTTTCGAGTTTGACCATCTTTTGTTTTCACAGCCAAATAGCAATGACAATGAAAGAATAACAACAACAAATAACAATGAAACTAAGTGGAGCAATCAGCCAAACGTATCTAAATTGTCTTACCCACCATCTTTTTTTCAGAACCGCTGATGGTGAAGGGTGGTCCGGATGTGCACATTCCTCATTTTAATGAACAACAGAAAAATGATGAATAAAATTTCAGTACACTTACTAAGTTATCAGTACTTCTGTTTGTGTGTAGGGACCATATTCATGCTGTTGTCGAAGTGAAGTGATATTTAGTTTTATTAGTGGTTAAAATGACTATCTAGATATGTTTGGCTGACCGGCCCACAGTTCACTGTTAGCTATTTAGTTGTGAAAACAAAAGACGGTCACACTCGAAATTACTTCAACCAAGGTAAAATAGCTCGAGGGGGTGTCCGACTCCTATTCATGATGAAGTAGACCTTGGGTTCAAATTATTTCAGACTACCACTAACCATGTTCTGTGTCTTAATACTACATTGTGTTGGGTACTTGAACTTGAGGGAATAGTAACTATAAAGTCCTTAAACTGTCGCTGAACTGCATGAACCTTGAATAATGTCCAATCAGTTAAATACTGTATTGGAGATACATTATCAGTAACAGCTGATTGTTGAAAAAAATGACAGATACTTTTGGCTGACTGCTCCATTTACTTTCATTGTTAGCCATTTGCTTATGAGTACAAAAGACAGTCAAACTCAATATTACTTTGACCGTAGCTTAACTCTTGAGGGGGTACTTGACTCGTATTCGTTGTGAAATAGACCCTGGGTTCAAATTACTGCAGATCATCATCTATTGTGGGTCCAAAAAGAAACTGGCAAAAACTGAAGGTGAACAGGGAAAGGTTTGAAAAATAAATTTTCAGATTTACATCTATTTTTTTTTTTTTTTAAATCAAGCAATATCTTGTTGTGGTTTCCAAAATGTTTCTACAAAATGAAAGAAATGGTTTCTAGAAAATTAGACAATTACCAAATGTACCAAATGTATTTCGTGTTTTATCACAAGCCTGGATTGATATTTTACCACAGTTTTTCCATGAATGTTGCCTCACGTAGCCGAGAGACTGCAGCATCCTTCTAGTCACCAGTGCCCGGGACCTTCCTCCAAAGGTCAGGAATTCAATTTTGTTCTGAGCCCTCAGTGTCTGCTTTGTTTTCTGTTGCGTGTCTCGAGTTAGAGAGGGGTTACAAAACCAACCCGGAAAGGAGACAAGAAGGAAAAAACAAAAAAAAAAACAAAAAAAAAAATTGTCAGACGCTGTCAACACAGCGCATCTCTATACGTGTCAAATAAATATGGAACAATTCAGCAGAGTTCATCTTAATGCATTTTGCACAGAGGAGGTGAAAAATACTTTGGATGTTGAGAGAAACAACATGATGGAAATGCAAACGGTGAGAGACAATCTGAGAAAAAAAAAAAAAAAAAAGAGTCTGAGCCGTCGGAGCTGGCAAGCTTACACGAAATTGTGTGCGAGATGAGAAACAAGAGGTCCAGAGGTGTGAGGAAACACTTTCCTTCAAATATTACAAGCGCATGACACATTACGGGATAGAACTGGTAAAGCATTAACAGTTTGCCACTTTTCTCCCGATCAACAGGCATCTCTGGCTACAAGGCTGGAATCGACAACATCAACGCCCACGTCTTCAATGTTGACGTGAGTGCGGCAGATTTATTTTGATACGTTTCCTTATTTCCTACTTTCCAACAATGGGTCATTTTTTTTTTATTTGTTCTGGCTCGAGACTTTAAACATTGCAAAGCATATATATTATAAACATTAGGAAAGTTTTTTTTTTCTGTAAATATGGTGGCAGTGACATCATGGCAGACATTGATTCATTTCGTAGTTTAAGTCTAACTCTCTAACGCAATCTGTTAAATCATTTCAAAACTAATGTCACGCATGATTTTAACAGATGAAATACTCAACTAATATGGCAAATAAAAGACAGAAAACAAAGATGCAGGAGGATAGAGTTCATATTGAAGCAGAGGATCCTCAGCTGTACTCAGGAGCTTTATCAAGGTGCCTGGGAGCAGGTAATAGACAGAGCCCGTCTCAGGAGTTACTTCACGCTGACATAATGTGCAATGCAGCTAAAGATAACACACATCACCTCTCAGCACTACAGCCTGGTCACAACCGCTTCCTTCTCCAAGCCGATTTCCCTAAATGAATTTATCTATTGAAGAGATTGGAATAAAAAGCTCACACTCCTGTATAGAATTTGGCACCTGTTTATCTTTGCAACACCTCTGATTAAAAAGCTATTAAAGTCACCCCGCAGCGCTTTGACAACAGGCGTCCTCCCTCCCCGTGCAGCAGGTGCCGGCGTCTCGCACAACAAACCAGTTGAAAATGTGCAGCTGCCGTGTTCGGCAGTAAAAGCTGCAGCGGCGTGGACAGACGTGGGCTCGGTGTGTACGTGTCGGGTCTGTTGACTGTTACCGACGAATATTTCTCGACACGCTGTGAAACATGACAGCCCGTGTACCACATGTACCTGCAGTGACAGGAAGAGGAAGAAAGACACAGAAACTGGGTAGAGAATCTGCCACTTCAGCTGAAACTGGAAAAAATACTTAAATAAGAAAGGGCAGGGAACAACACAAAAAAGTCCAACCCTCTAAATTTAAGGCACAGATTCTCATATTACTGCCATGGACTCAAATTACTGCTGCGTTCCAAAGCCTTGACACAAGGATGGTAAACTACTTCTCCTATACATCACAGTTGGTGAATAAGCACCTGCTACAATAAGGTAATTTGCGACTCTTTCCATATTTTTTGATTAATATCGGAAGGAGGATCCTTTGGGGGTACATTACTCAAAATGTCATTTAGCCTTTCTCTGCAATCTTCCCCAGAAGTGATTCAGTTTTTGACCATTAGTAGCACTATTGAGCCATACTTATGTTTTATGAAGGAAATACAGCTTTTAGACCTCAGGGATACACAAAGTGAAGCCTGGTCAGAAACACTGAATATAAATTGGTTCATAAAAAATCTCCATTTTAATTCTTTTGGCTTTCGGCTTTATTTTTGGCTGAGTTTACTGCTGAAGCTTCACCAGTTGGAGCTGGTTTTTAAATAGTTTGTGTAGTTCTCCCTGTTGCTGTCAAAATAGATTTAATAATTCATTGATCCACCAGATGTTGGAATTATTTCTTTGAGATTCTGCTCCAGACTTTTAGTAACATGGAGCATTATCTGACAGGAAGTAGCCAATGGAAGATGGTCAGAAACAGGAAGACAGGAAGTTATCAGAGGCGGGATCAAGGGGCGTCTATCAAATGTACTGTTTACTACTGGCCAGAGCAACAACGCACCGATTTGTAGTTCGCTACAGAGAGCTGCCTTTTTCTCCTTTTTCGAAGAAAACTTGCTGTTAAAATCTTTTAAAACAGCAGCTACAGCTGAATCAAACGATTGCCGCTCCTCGATTGGCCGTGTTGGCTGTAAACAAATGTGTTTGAGATCGCTTAACCAGAGCGTCATCACGTTAAACCCGCACCAGCGTTGAAGCTCGTTTTTCATTGGTTCCCGAGTTTTCAAGGCAGGTTGGCCAGACTGACTTGAACGCAAATTCAATGTAGCGTCACAGGCAGTATGGGCGGGACCAGGGTAGGTTCTGCCCACATCCGTTAGACTGGGTTTTTGAGTCTTCATCAGTTTGGTGTTGGTGACTAGTGTTGGTTTCTGTCAGGCACCTACGACTATTTGGTTTAAGATCAGGACTATTTGATCCGGATCCATCTGGAAATTGATTGAAGCCAGTTTGGAATTATTTTTTCTAACATGGTGCATTATCTGGCAGGAAGTAGCCAATGGAAGTTAATAAACCGGTTGTAGAGGGATGGTCATGATCAGCAACAATACTCTGAAACTGTGGTGTTCAGACTAGGACTGATTTGTGTTAAGGCTTAAAGCCCCCCGCACCCCCTTTTTATTTGTGTTTGATAGTTTGACTTAATGTTGTTTTAAGTCTAAAATTGTCATTTTGGCTATTGGCTTTCTCACGCAGTAAACAAACATATAAAGGAGTTGTATTACTGTTGGTAGAGGCAGCAAATGTGTTTTGTTCTCCCTCAGTCACCTTAATGAAGTTTCCTTACCTCTGACAAGCAGTATCTCCTTTCAAGATAAAAAGTGCAGCTTAGGCAGGCACAGAGCAACCAATCACACAACCGCTTCATCTGTCCCACTTTTATTTGTGTCTGGTCCCTCCTTAATTTCTGAGATGGAAATGCAGAAAAACAAGTGAGCCATAATGAGAGTGCTTCCATTTCCACCCCCGCAGTTTTTTTTCTATGCATATCTATGCATCCGTTGTTATTGGACTCTACGTGACCTCTGGCTGTTTGAAATTCATCACTGTGTAGCCAAGCTATTTAGCACCAGCTAATATCACCACACATATTTCAGCTCAATAACTTCCTTGCTTGTTTAATGATTAAAACAAATAGAGTTTTATTCCTCTGCACTAAATGGAGTGTTTCAGTGTGTTCTCTCTCTCCTCACTGCATCTGCTGGCAAATGATAATGCGGGTCGTGAAAATGTGCCATCTTCTATTTATAGACCGGCAGCCTAATAACTTGTATCTGACATTTCTCACAGAGGTATGGATGTCGTTTCACTGCTCACACTGCCTGGGCTGATCTCATGTGACTCATATGGAAAATGTTTAATTTTTATGAAACAATAGCCATAATTACATAATTAAGTGCCCCATTTCACAATATATATTTCTGTATCACATTCTACTGTTTATCTAATGTCATCCAGTCCTGTGATCTAGTGTCATTGTTCGAATCCAAACAGGTTTAACCCCATTTTCAGGTCAGTTATAGAGCTGCAGCTCAGTCATTAGTTCATATCTTACTGGTCCAACCAGCTGCTTTTGACACCATGAACCACCACATCCTGCTCTCCTTACCCTCTGGCATGGACATCTTGGGTTTCGATCCCACCCCAATGGTCAAACGTCCACTTCCCTTTGTTTCACCGCAGGCAGGGTTGCCCTAAGGCTTGGTGCTGATGTTTTTTCTTCTTGCCGCCTCACAATTTTGAGGTGGCACTGGATACAATCTTAGACGATGTCTCCCACTCACTCGTTCTGATCAGATGCAATACAGGAAGTCTTTCCTGCCCGTGGTTTTCCAACTCTTCCTTTGGAGTGTCAGACACTCATAGACTTTAGTGTATATAAAGTATTGTTCGTGTATGGTGCACATGCTTGGTTTTGCGGTGTTGTAGTGGATAGCTCTTTCCCATCAAAGCAAGAAACCTGCCTGAGGCCTGTCTGTGTGCATGGAGCAACTGCATGGGCTACTTTCAGGTATTCCTGTTTCTTCTGACAGTCCAAACACATGCAGACTAGGTTGATTGGTGACTCTAAATTTCCCATAGGTGTTTATGTGTCTGGTTGTTTCTCTGTACATAATGGCCCTGTGATAAACCTGTCTAAGATCCTCCATGATCCTTGATCTTCACCACCTGGACATTACTTCTCTTATCACTGCTACAGAGACATTACCCAATTTAATCCATTATTCCCATCAGATGACCCCATGGTCTCCATAGAGATCCTGGTTTGTCTCTCAGACATTTTCTGTTCAATTCAATTGTGTTGCACCAAATTACAGCATACATCATCTTGAAGCACTAGACCAAGACCAAGGCCTTGACAATATTATACAGAGAGAAACCCAACATCATACTCAGATGGACAAAGAGCAAACCTTCAACTAAACCTCTCTGAGACTGACCTCTTGGCCAATGCAGCAAATCAATCTCTGTCTCTTCATCTCTCACCCTAACAAACTCTCAGTTGACATCAACAGCTGTGATTGATGACAGGTATTGTTCTCTGAACGTGTTACACCTGTCTAACAGCTGTACAACATAAGGCCAGAGACATATGTGTCTGTGTTCACAGGTTAGAACAAATGACGTACCTGGACATGAATTAATCTCTGTGTTGTGTCCTGAAATATCATCTAGAATTTCATTTCATTTCGGACTGGTCTGGCTTTGTAATAACAGTCACACAGATAGGGTGAACATTAGTATTGTAGTGCTTGTGTCAGGTCTCAGTCTCTTGACTCAGTTTCACCATATTTGGACAGGTTCCCGTCACTAGAGGACATACATAAGTGTGTAAGCCTAACCATAGTTGTGTGGTAGTAAAGCAATGTAATACAACCAAGAGCATGATCTCCCTATTGTACCTTGCTGGTAAAGGGCACAGTTACCTCCCACCTCAACTACTGCAAAGCCCTCATAGTTGGTCTCCCTTCATGCACAATGAAACTGCTATAGATAGTGCAGAATGCAACATCTGCTATTTGATCAGACTAAAAGAACACAGCTCATTCTGCTGCTCAGTGACAACCAAGGGTTACTCAAGACTAACCCAATGAAATACAAGTCACACTTGTTGCCTACACAGTGACTTCTAGGTCTGCGCACACCTATGTGGGTCTCAAAGGCCAGGCTGCTTCTTGGCCACTGCTTTTCATCAAGATGCATCATCTGACGTTGCCATCCTTTCACAGGAAGAAATCTCAGTCCATGCTGTTCTTTCCTATGGTTCCTTAATGGTGGGACAAGCTCCTAAAAGCATGCGAGTCCCTTCTGTCAGAGCTATACATGGATCTCTGCAAGACACATCACCACTGAGAGTGCCCCTTGTCCTAGCTCCTATTAACATCCCTGACAAACACTTACAGCACATCTCTTTACCTTATCTTTTTCTGCCTATTGGACAGACAGTGTTTATATCAGGGTCTCAGCTGTACTAACATTTAGGCAGGACCTGACCTCTTGGATGGCCCTGATTGTCCATTTAGCTCTTTACAAATAGTCATTACAATCTTTTATTTATGGCTTCAGTGTGATTTTCGACAGATTCTTCCAATCTGAGACATGTAGAAATGTAGTTCTACTGTGCAAGCATAGAAAACTGATTTAAATTAGTTGTTATATGTGAGTTGCACAATTGTACTGTATTGCTTCTTTTGTCTTGGTTTATAATCAGGCAGCGCAGATGCAAATTACAGGTTCACACATCACTGAAAAGGAAAACTTCAGACATCTTAGACACCAATGAATGTTTTTTGTTGCATCCACGTTTAACATCTTTGCCACAGAAAGGTCAGCACAGCTCAAATTGGATGCAAACTGGTGAGTCAGAGTACATTTCACTGTGTATTGCAATCATTGTGCTGCTTCCTACCACAGTTGTTGTTAACCAAATGACTTTGCCAACATTTCAACTAGAAAATATCATTATTTTAGGGCTGTCAGCGTTAACGCGTTAAAACAATTTAGCCACGTTAACGCGAGTTTGCTTACTTCCAGTGTGCGCTGACCTCCGGCACGAAAGCCGGCGATTATCAGCGGAAACTGTCACTTGCCTGCAGTCAGTCAGATGGGAGAGATGGTAGTCGAAGATGGAGAGAGCAATCTTTCACCCTTATTCCCTCATTTGAAGAATGTGGTGCCGCATCATAGTCTAGTTTGCTCTGCCATAGTTTCAAAATTGTGCCGGGGATAATTGTCCTCTGTGCTTTATGGAACTTGGTAGCTGCAATGCTAATGCGCTGGAGAGCATGTTATGCCAATTAATCTAAATGAATGAATTCAAAATGTGAGATTTAGTTCTTTTTTATCTATTGACAGCCCAGCCTAGTTCTTTTTGATCTATTGACAGCCCTACATTATATACTTAACACATTTCTATCAGTGATATAATATTGCATTGAAAGTTTTTGCTTCTGTAAAGGACATATACGAGAGCACTAGGTAAAAGGTTACAGCCATTATTACATTGTGAGCAGGATGTTACATTATGACTTTTTATTGCATTTTAAATTTAGTACAGCGCTGTGTACAGTGGTTCAAATGGATGGCAAATGGCCTGCAGTTATAAAGCTTCACTTCAATTCAGTTCATTTACACACGAAACAAATTACAACATGAGATCAGCAAATCCTCAGATCTTTCACCAGTCTGTTAGTGAACGTATCATTCAATAGTGTATGGGAAAGTGCGGCATTATCTGTAGATCAACTGCCGCAATAATCACAGGCAGCCTTTGAACTAATGGGCTACCTGAAGAAGGTCATTGAGGTTTTTTTTTTTTTGCACATGAAAAGAGGAGCTCATTATGTGAAACAGCTTAGGAAACACAAAAGGAAATAAGTTGAAGTAAGCCCAGTGTAGCCACTACACAAGCATCTTTGATAGTGAAATGGAAATCCTTGTAAAGTTAGCGAGGAAGAACTGAGTACAATAAGTGTTTATGCTGCTCAGTCTTTTCATGCATTGATGTTGAAAGTTGTCGTTGTTGTCGTCGTCTCAGGAGCGAGACGACACCAGGAACGTGACAGAAAGCGCACATTTCCTCTTTTCAAAAATGCGTAACTGATTATGACAGGGTGCGATATTATTGTCGCACCAGTCATTTGCATCTCACTGTGGTGAAATGAACTCATTTCATGGTCCACTGGATGGTTTGGGGGAGGAGGGCGGACACAAATAAGTGAGAATTGCCACTTGCCTGGTGTTAGGATGGCCAGGGCGTCGAGCGGTGCGAAGATGAGGGGGTCTGGAAGTGAGGTGTCAGAATTAGGCTTTCAGTAATGTCCGACAACAACGCATATTACTGCTCAGAGATTTGCATATTGATTTTCTTCACATAGTGTAAAACCAGTCGTGTCACTTCCTGAGGGTTTTTAGCCACTGGGAAGGCAAAGAGCTGGAGTATAATAATAATAATAATAATATTGCACTTTATATTACAAAGAATCTCAAAGTGCTACAGTAAAATGGAATAAGAGTCTATAAAATGCAATTTAGCAGAAGTCTTTTTTTTTTTTTTTTTTTTTAAAGAAAGGTTTTCAAGTTTCTTTTAAAAACATTTAAAACCAGACTACAATTGGGGGCAACAAGTCATATGTCAAATTTGAGAAACCAGACAATTCAACAAATCATGTCAAATTTGAGCCGCTGCTTTTAGCATTTGACGTGTGATTGCTGCAGAATCGATAACGAGATTGGCAGCTTGTCCCCTAAAGTGGTGATACAGCAGCAGGTTAATCAGACTCTGAATTAGAATCAGAACACTTTACTGATCCCAATGAGAAACTGGGTAAAGTAGTTTTTACCTTATTATTTCCGTTTCTTGCTGTGCTTCCTACATGTATGGGCACCCAGCACTTCAACCTCAAGTGCTTCACTGAACCTGTCACTAAGCTCATATTCTTGGATTTAACCTCAGTCATTTGCCGTGTCTCCATTAGTAGCTACCGGGTGAGATAAGGACACGAGGCGCCGGACGCCGCAGAGTAGAGGGTTGCTGTGGGCAACAAGGCGACAGTTGGTGCTGCAGACAGCCGGAATGAAACTGACAAAATAGCATGTACTACAGTCACTACCAATCAGCCATTCCTAAACCGTTTGAGTCCAAAAATGGGTCATCAGTGGAGTTTTTTTTTAATATTGTAAGAATATATGTTTCCATAAGTCCCCAAGGCAGTAGAGATGTAATTTATTCCTTGAATCTTTAAGCCCAAAGCCAATCAAAAAGCTTAATGTCTAATAAGTATCTCATTTAGGCCCGAGGCTAAAAAGGTTTAAGAAGGCCTTATCTCAATGATGCTCGCGGGCCCAAAATCCTCATTGAGTTTGGAATATCAAAGCCTCCTACAAGGAAAGATATAGATGTGAGTGCACCTCGAGAGCAACATTTTTTTTTTCCTGCTTCACTCTCCACACTGCATTTTCTCCGCCTGCCTTGTGCCTTCTGTGGCTTAGCCTCCTACGTAAAGGTGCCCCGACGCCTTTCATCATCTATTTCGGACACAACTTTTCAAAGTGCTGCGTCATCAGGGCTGCCGCGTGAGCCGCAGACGACCGAGTGAGAGGCCAATAACTGACACTGTTTTCATTGCGAGGCACCTTTATCATAATAGATGTTCTACCGGGAGCCGTGGGAAGTTTCCTCGCAGCGATTGCAAACCTCAAACTCCAAGTCGTGGAGTTTTGATCACCACTAATTAGTTTGCGCCCACTTACATCTAAAATATGTCTGAGACTGAAGCTGAGGTCACTCAGGCATCTATGCTGTCTCATGTGTCTTTTGATTATTATTCATTGCTCGCCTCCTTTCCCTCGTTGCTCTGCTTTTTTCCTTGTTCTCTTGCCCTACAAAGCCAGATAAGATGTGAAAGAAACAACACTCACACCCTCACTCTTGTTTTAATCATGTTTTTTTTTTCTTTTTGTCCTCTGCAAAAAAAAAAAAAAAAAAAAGCAAAACAGATCAGTGGAGACAGGGCGACTGATTGGTGTTTCTCAAAGCTGTAAATTTTTAGGCATCAACAGAGCTTTTTTTTTTTTATGATTCACACAAATAATGTAGATTCTGGATCAAAAGAACAAATAGAAAATATTTCTTTATTTACCTCACTGCAGAAAAATTCAACTATTTATTTGAAATACATGAATATTAATGACAGGCCTTTATTTGTAGTGTTCCCAGGCGTATCCTCTACATTAATGCGACAACTGTTTACAGAAATGAACAGAAAGTTATGTAACTATCTCAATCTGTGTGAGTGTCATTCAGATGGTTGCCTCGATCGTCTTCCACATGAAACCTCAGTATTTTTCACCAGCTGTTAACTAATATTAACTAACCAGTGTGTCTCAATTCGGATATTTCCGTTAGTACACTTCTATAGTGTACTAACAGAAGTATCCGAATTGAGACATGAGCCACGCCGGTCCCTCACACACACACACTTCACACTACTCTTGTAACAATATGGACAGGAGGAAACATACAACAGGACATTTTCCTGTACATGTTAACATGTTAAGAGGAGGAAAAAAAAAAAAAAAAACACCCACGAGTGGGGAGGAAATTACCATCTCGCTAATTCATGCAGCGAGTGTAATAAATATTAACTCGATTCAGTCAATTTATGCATCTTGATTATGGTGATCTTTTGTTAATTAACATTGCGATATTTCAATTTAAAGTGGTAGCATCCTTTAGTGACATTTGCAGTATTTTCATACCTAATCATACTGGTCATGGTGGCCACAGCAGAGCGCTTGTTTTTAAGCTTGATGAAGAACTATCTGAGGAGTGCTATGGGACAGGGACAACTAGTGGATTGTCAATACTCCCTATTAATAACAACAGGGCCAGGAAGCTGGATTTCACATAGTGAACTTACAACAGGCGAGTTGCAGGTTTCTTTTGGTTATTGCATTTGTTTCCTGCAGCTTATGGTGGGAAACATGCCCTTTCTGTAATAAGGTCTGGTCGACGTAGCACGCTGAAATGACAAATACAGTTAGAGATTGGTGACCGTGATAAAAATATTGAATGAATATTAATACAGCATTAAAAACCGATGCCTCCGATTCAGACATCGGAGCCAGTGTCTGCCCCACTAATATTTATGCTCAAGAGCTGCCACTGATTGATGGTAAATTGATAAACATTTTTAAAAGTGGTGGGGACAAAATTGTTCATCATAAATAAGGATGGGGACATCTCTATGTACTTCCGTAGTGTGCAAATTTGGACAAGTAGTGTTGTCTCAAAATGCTGAGCGCTTTTTAATGGTAAATTGCCACTGAACAGAACGTTAATCATCAATTGGAGCGTAATTGTCACCCGCAAAGATATCTGCTGGCTTGTTTTCAATTATAATCGATATTGAAAGTCTTACTAGTACTGTTGTTTGCTTGTGTGGGCCCCACGTTTCATGTGAGGCGGCCGTGCCTCCTCTTCTGCTACGTAGCGACGATGGCGCTCATTGAGGGTGAGAAGTGTCCATTGTACCACAGTCAACTTTTTGACCGTAATGAGTGAACCATCTGAGTATTAACAATACGCTGCATTTTTCCATCCTTGCCAACTTGATCGGCACAAACGAGTCTGTAGACAACATCTTTGTTTGTTGTCATTCGGTTGTCATGTTCGGTTGTTCGGTTGAGACTTGTCGCACCGTCTTTTACGCAGCAATTAGCGCCAGCTTCTGATGGCGAGGAATGGTAAAGTAGGGGAGAACGTTCTCCCCCTCACCACTTTGTTTCAAGGGCTGAGATGCAGGGGTAAAGGTAGGGGAAGGGGTAAAAAAGGGAAATGGGATTGGCCCTTAGGCAACACACTGTCTCATAAGTTCTCACCAACTAAGAGTCGGTGCTCTTTGGCCTCCATCCTCAGGAGGGCAGTAATCGGTCAACCACAGCTTTTTGTGTAGCAGAGAAAGGGACTTTGAGGGTTAAGAAGTACTGTTTTTCAGTCATTCCTCATCCACTGAACTTTTATGAGAAGGAAGTTCTAAACAGGTCGATTATCTCCTGAACATTTTTGAGATAAAAATAACCAGTTCAAGGTGTATATGTAGAAAACTGGGAGTCAAATGTGTCAACACCCTGATTTGATCTCTTTTCTCTTACGTATAACTGTGAATGTGACAGTGTGCAAACGCTGCTGTTGCATCTTCCTTTAGAGGGATTAAGGGAAAAACATCAAGCAAGTTCAGGTGGAAACGCGTCACTTGATGTGTCCATCATCTGAATTGGCTCCTTGTTGTGTAGATGCAGGTGAAATATAGGCGTGAAGACATGTTACATATCTCTGCCACATTTTCCAGTTTGACTGAAAAAAATACATTAAGATAGATTGTGTCATGACCTCTGTAAGTGCAGAACATACAAATATTATCTACCTTCCATTACTTGAGCTGTTGACTGACAACATATACAGAAGATAATGGGCTTAAAATTGCCTTTTTGTCAAGTACCAGGCAATGTGGACGGCCATTACAGCGATTGATCCATTATGTTGGTCTTGGATGTTGAATGTGAATTTGTTTTCCTTTAGCCTATGTCTGAATGGATGGTTTTCTATATTGAGCGCAGCCTCTTTCTGCCGAGTGTATATAGAGATATTCAAATTCCTATAATTTGAAACATTTCTCCACTGTGGGGAAATAAATAACATGGAGTACAAGTAGTACAAGTAGTATAAAATAGAGTACAAATAGATCAGAAGAATAAAAAATATCCACTAACAGTTTCACATCCATACAGAAGTGTCTCTCCCCAGAGTCTAGTTCACACTGGACTTCACCAATGATTTGTGAGTCGCTGACGTGATCATTGCGGCATTCACACTTGGTGACTTGTGTTCCAATAATCGAGAGTCCCAACAACTGGTCTAAGATGTGTAGTGTTCACACTGCAAGACTTGTTCAGAGTAGTTCAAACTAGTTCAAAGTTGCAATTGTAGGTGATTGGTCCTTTTCCACACAGTTGGGAGGCTATCGACGTATCCATGTCGATACATACATTGATAGCATAGTTGACATGAAATGTATAGTTGTATTATAGCTTTTAATCGGATTTTGGCTGAAAATGCTATCATCCCACTTACCCCCCATGCAGAGAAATAGACTTGATTTCTATTTTCTAGTTGCAGTGCAGTCAAGATGGGTGGAACACAAACTGCATCCACCCTGCGCACGGATAGGTTTTGTCTTTATTTGTTTTTACCTCCAAGCTCTGCATTTTGATGATGCGTGCGGCGGTGTGACTCTGTGATGGCTGGTGTTGCCAGATTGGGTGTTTTTTCCCGCTACATATACAGTTATATACAGTTGAACTGTGAGAGAGCACCGTTCACAAATGCCAGAATGAATGTGTTAATAATGGAGTTATTAGGTCTGTTCACACATTATTATAATTAACTGATTCACCAGTGATCCTCGGACTAAGTCAGTGAGACATGACGACTGTAAATCGTTGGTAAAGTCAACTAGTGTGAACTAGACTACTAATTGCTGAGAAATAACGTTGCACTGCTGAAAGTCCCTGTAGTACCAGGTTAGCACTTGGATAGAGATCTTGCTTTCTCCATGAGCTGTTGAGTGAGTTGAACTGCTAACAGCGCTAATAGCTGCTTCCTACGTTGCTAACTGCACCTCCACAAACTGTGGAAGTTAAAGAAAAGTAGTTGTTGAACTACAAGCCACATAGTCTGAACTATGAATGCAGGATTGTAATGAGATTAAATGGTTTTCAGTAACGATTGCAGGTCAAAAGTTGGTATTTAGCTGCTGATATAGCTCTAATTATTATGCTAATGGTTTGAATCAATACACAACGAGATGCATTATCATCACCCCCCCAAGCCCTCCACGCACAGACACAACCCCCCCTCTATGTATCTTAGCGAGGATTTCACCCTTGACACACAACTGTTGAGTACATTTATTCAAGTGTTGTCCTCCGGCTTCACTTTTCAAGAGCGCATGTGCTCATAATGAGGAGCTTCAAACTGCAACTGAGTAGCACACAAGTATCCCGCTTCTTGTCCTGAGCATATATGAGGTGCAAGGCTGCCAGGTCATGTTAAAGAAGTGTCTGCGTGTTTTATGTTGGACTATCTATGACTCTGGAAGCACCTGAGATCTCATTCATACAGGGGTTACCTCATCTTGCTCTCTTAACCACTCTATTTTAAAGTGTTCAAATTGGCGGAGAGAGCAGTGACCAAGGGCAAAGCTGCAACTTGCTCCATCCATTTCTGCCACACGCACACACAAATCAACCACTCACGCATAAACACGAGTGTCAGAGCATGCGTCATGTTAAGCCACATAAATCAACTTGCCCTTACATCTGATCAGTCCTTGGTCCAGATTAACAGGTGCAGCCATGCAGCTGGAAAAAAAAAAGCTTAAAGAATTTCAAACTACTGAAAAATAGTTGGGTATTAAATACTGAAGACAAGGAAGTAAAACAAGATGAACTCTAGTAGCAGTAATTGCATGACTTGGTGAAGTATGGAGACTTACTATCACTTTCCTGAAGAAAACAACTTACTTCACTAAAACACAGGTCAACGGGTTAAAATGTTGTCAGTGCAGATGGGGGGATAATATGTGACGGTGGGGATAGTGCCATGTACATATGTTGGTGAATGAATTGGACACAATTCATTTTTTTCATGACGTTGAAAACAAGATCTCGCAGCTTCACCCGAGCAAGTGCCCAGCAGCTAATCTAGAACTAGTACAGTCACAGCAGAAGTGATAATAGTCGTTGTAGTGACAGCGGTAGGATTGTGATTGTACAACCCACTGCACCTTTTCAGACTTGCCTCGTCAGTGCTTTTCCCACCACTCATTCTTAGTAATGTTTAAGCATCATGTTAACAGTGCTCAGTGTCCCGGCTCTGTCACCATGACAGACCGAGATGGAGCTTATCTGGTTGGAGTGGGAGAGGTTGGGCGAAGAGAGAGAGAGGGGAGTGTGTGTGTGCTTTTTGTCACTCATCTTGTAACGCAGCGTACAGGGCGGAACAGACTTTTCTTCTGATTGGCTTAGTGTTAACTACATGGCTTCCTGCAGCCTGCAGACAGATGTAACCTCACGCCACGCTGAGCCATGTCACTGAAACAACCTCAACAGGTTGAACCTCCTGCTTAGCGATGGTTTGAAGTGTTTCACGTCAGGATTTTGAAATTCAGATTATTATAAAATACAATCAACACAAAGATAACAATGTACTATTCAAGAGAAGACTAGAACTAGTCGCCTTTAACAGCAACTGGGACTGTTTTGATGGAGTACCATACCTGAGCCTTCTTGTCTTTCATTCTCTCTGTAAAGTTGTGTCATCTGGCTCGATGTGCCATGTGAAGAATCGTCTTTTGTGTTTGGTCTGAACCAGTTACACTGATGTGACTGTTATAATGTCATAATCGTGATGCAATGAAATTATCTAAACTACATCTACTTTGGTACTAGTCTTGCTCCTTGTGCTTTATAATAGATTTAAGTAGATATTTGTGCACTGCAGTGCCCCCTGCTGGTCAGTTTGTGGGAGCACTTGCAAAGCAGGAGAGAAAAACAAGTGTCACTGCAACTGTTTATTTTGCTGCAATTTGTCTGAGTGTTTTGTTTTGTCACTGTTTAGCTGCGTAACCATGAAATATAGTATTATAAATTCTTGAATAGATGTGAGCAAATCCTTTTTGGTTGTGTTTTCATGTAGTGTCACCTTATTTTCACCAGTATTGTTCGCGCAGGTGCAGCTGGAAAAAAAAAAAAAAAAAACAGCATCGGCTGCTTTAAACACTCTAAGCAAATGGAGGAATAATGCAACGCGCAAACATCCTCGAGCTATTTCAACAACTGTGCTCATTCACGACATCCGTGTACCCAGCTGCCTCCATTGTCAGCTCACACTGATCAGAAACTGAGCAGTTTGTGTGGCTCCTCACTTTCCACAGGTGGCGGTCGCCCACCTGGGGTTGGGCCCCATGAAAGCTTTTTGTGCATCAGAGTGCCCCCATGCTGCAGCCACCTGTAGTAGTAGCTCCCTGCACCACTACACCCACCGTCTCACACTGATCCCTTCTGCAAGACAGGGAGAAGCAAAACAAACAAAAAAAAAAATTGGTGAATTTTTAAGTTTGAGCTTCCCAATGTCATACGCAGCTGTTTTGGTAGTCACTTCAGAGGGGTAGGGAGTGGGAGTTCGACCATTGTTTGTTTGAGAATTGCTGAGGCGGCATGATGTGCATCATCGTCGTCATCAGCACTTTGTGGATTTTCCCCATTTTTTTGTGGAGTGTGAGGACAAAGCATAAATAGATTTAAAAACTAAGTTAAAAGAAATTGCTCTTACCATCTTCTCACTGTTCCGGAGCTCTAGATTTATTGAGTGGCTATAAGTATATAAGAAGCTTAGCAAGGCAGATGCTTAATAATGTTGGGCTTCTAATTTGACTTTTATCGCTGTTTTTCTCCAACAAATCCATACTGTCCCTACTGTACAAGGCTGCGAGGGGGGGGGGTGAGTTCAATTTGAAAATTTAGAAATTTCACCTCAGTTACTGAGACACGAGATATTGATCGGCAGCTTCTAAACATATGCAGAATGAATGTTGTGAACCTCTACAATCTCCTGCAAGCGAATCAAGCAATGAGATTACACAGCGAGGGGGCCTGGAGCCGTCAAACTGAATTAACTGGGAAAAAACACACACACAAACAGCAATCTTTTCTAAATTTGAGAACACAGAGTTTCATCTCGACTCCAGGACACACACACGCACACACACACTTGCTTTGCTTCATCAGAGTTGGTTTCTTTTTGTAGACGGTCCATCACTCTGTCGCTGGACTTCTAGACAGTGTTGGATTAACCAGGGCAAAATTGAGCTGTGGGCCGCTTTGACCCCCCTTTTCTTTTGTTCTTCTCAGTTATCCAGGGTGATACTGCTGGCTGACATTTGTAAAAAAAAAAAAAAAAAAATCTGATTTACAAACCAGAAGGGACCTAGCTTCTGTGTTTTGTTTGCAGTGGAAATAGAGGAGACAATTTAGACCTTGATCATTAAAATTCCACCAATCTACAACAGAGATGGAGAGTGCAACGTCAGCATGATCATGGAAACTCCAGGTTGACATAAACCAGAAGTCAAATGTAGAATATGTCGAAAGTTTTATATTTAATATGCTGCATGTGTGTGGGTGTGTGTAGTGACGATATCTCCACCTGGCCACTAGGTGTCCCCGTGTTTCACCTTGTCTTTTCCGTCACACCTGCTTGTGCAGCACAGCTGATCACGTGTTAGAGTGAAGTGTGAGGGGCGGAGATGACATTTATGAATCAACAGGTGCGCAAAAGTTGTAGTATTGTGACTTTGGCAGGTGAATGTGGCCTTTTTATGCAGTTTGTTTGGAGACGGGGATGAGCATGGTAAGTAGTGTTGTTATTATGATGTGCAGCAGTGAATAATTTGTTCACCTGCCACCGCACTGTTGGCACTGTCACCAACATTAGCTGCAAAACTAAAATCTGAACACTTTAGTTTCTCTAGTTTGTTGGAAGACAGACAGGGGCTGCCACTGCCACATGAGTCATAATGGATATGGATGAAACTAGATGAGTCATTAAAGTGAAATGTTCTCTTTTAAATTTCTTAGTGCCTGTATCAACTGCATGCTCCATTAAACTCTTTCTCTTTTTTCCCCCCAACAGAATCATCTTTAACTGTTTAGACAACTCTGTGATTGCTCCGCTAACAGCATTAATCATGCATTACTGTCATTTACTTTCTACCATCAAATGCCTCAGGACTAGACCACTCTTCCACGTTAAACTGCATCTATAATCAAGGACTCGTGAATACACACCGGGTCTACTGATTATACCTCTGAAGATGTAAACAAGTATAATTAATGCAGTGGTTATCAACTTTAGAGGAATTAATTACTTTTGATGTGTGAACATCTTACGGAGCTGCTCTCCTCAGTTTAAGAGCTTGTGGAAAAAAACTACCACTAAACACATGTGTTTCCACAGAGACGTGCAGCGTCTGGCGTCCAGAAGAAATCACTGGTAGAAGCTGGAGGATAAACTGGAAGTCCACTCAGTATGGTCAGTACTGATCACACACTTTCACATCACTTCAGACACCAATATCAGTTTTTCTCAAGCCTCGTTGTTTGGGAACAACACTCTCACTTTCAGACAAACTTAAGTTTAAACTCTTGGGGGCGTGTGTGTGCGTGGGGGGGGGGCAAAGGATAAATTTGGTTCTTGGAGACATTCAATCATTGGAGCACGAGAACTCATTCCAGGCAAACAAAGCTGATCTCATGGTAAAAACCTCAAGTGGCTCCTTGAAGGTTACTGCTAATTGGGACTATTTATCAACACACAGTGACAAGTACATGCTCTTTTCCCTGTTTCTCATTACCACTATCGGTAATGAGGAGAGAATGTATCTGTGGATTTACATACAGCAGGGGGGACTGGGTAGTCGGTCAGTAATGGGATGAATAATTTGGAATTCTTTGGAGAATGTTTCCTCAGAAGGTCTCAGGTGGACTGGAGTGATATCGACCCGTGACAAACAGCGAACATTACATGTTTGATTTCATGTTTACAATTCTTCCAATTCAAGTTTGTTCGCTGGCAATGTCTTCAGCCTGATGATGTTCACGGTTTATATTCGTATTAGCACATGTAATTGGGATTAAAAGCGTGTGGCACTGTCCTTTTTTTTAATAAGTCTGAGCGGACTGCGACGGAAGCAGGAGAAAAGGCTTCCTTCTTATCTGCTAATTACAATACCGCCGCATTTCATTCAATTTGGTACCTGTTATCTACTGTGAAACAAATAAAAGCTGCATTTCATCTCAAATCCAAATGTGACATGCAGTTCGCCTGTAGGCGACAGACACTGTAAAAGACAAGCGAGGGGGTAGTAGTGGTGGTGGTGGGGTTGGTATCTTAGCACAGGATTATTCCAGCACCTTTCTTTTCTTCTCAGAGATTACCAGTGCCAGGTTGATTTAATCATCCACATTAACGGAGCTAATTAAAATCTCCACGCCCCGCATCGGAAGAGAGGGCCTTGAGCACAGAATTACCTTGAGACGCCTTTCGTCCTCCGGGGCCATCATCGGTATGCAGGGCCCACGCTGCTTCTCCGCGCATTTGACAAGTCTTATCTTTGGCAGTCGACCACAGGTGTTCCCTGTCACAGCAATGTGATCAAAATGCTATGCAGAGGCTGGGCTGCAGCCAAACGTTGTTTGCACATCAGGTTACAGGCAGGTTGCTGGATCCTTGCAAGCAAAGCATCACCATATGCATCTTGACTTGATAAAGGTAATAGCAACCAGCAGCTACAAGCTAATATTGTCGCTATAAACGCTCTTAAAAACGTTCAGTGAGACAATGACGAGCAACTTTTAGGTTTAGGTAGGTTTAGATTTAGGTATTAACATCCCCACTATGTGTGTTCTTCTTCTGTCTTATACAGACTGGGGTGGGCACCATGCAGTAGGTCTAACGTTGACCCGGTGGGATTAGGAAATGGCTGCTAGTCAATATCTACTGTTTTTGCATGCGAATAATGCCGATGTTATTCCTTTAATGTTGTGAGATATTTTTCAAAGACCCCAAAAGCTCTCACATTGAGCTGTGCATCCGGTGTGATTAATTAATTATCCACTTCATTAGTTGCTTATATTTTCTGGCTACGACTAGTGAAGCAAAAACAGTCAGGAGAGTTGGGGAGGGAGAGGTGGAGCTGATGAAGAGAGAGAGATGTAGGAGAGGAGGTGGAGGAGGGTTAGAGGATGAGGACATCAGCCAGAAAGAGCTGAAGCAACAGCTGACCACCACCACCCCATCCTTCATAGACTCTGAGCTACAAACGGATAATACTTCATTAAAAGACGAGTTATTGTTGAGCATCATTTCTAAATGTTACACAGCATAGTTCACACAGCACCGACTCTCAGTCTCCCGCTGAGATTCCACTATCATAGCTGGTCTCTGTCGTAGATTGAGGTTTTAAATTGTTTTGATTTGTCTTTGTGCAATTTGCAAGAAATGTGTGCAATTCTATTTCTGTCTGCTGTTTTTCTGCTCCTAGGAGGAAGAGACTGGTGCTTCCAATGTGCGTCCACAATCCTGAGGCTGTCCAAGGCGGAGGTTGGGTAAGTAGGGCGTGAACAGAAAGTGAAGTGTCCGTCAAGATGATGTTTGCTCACCTGAGAGGATGTGTTGAGTAGGTGTTTTCCAAGCTGGACAGAGGGGTGCCAATAATCCTCTTGAGTATGCTAGAATGCTCTCTACCGTACATCGTTAAAGAAACATGAGAACCACAGACAATTTGCAGGTTAGAGGTTCTTTTCTCAAGGTTTGCAGGAAGAAGAGCTGTTGGGCCGTCTTTCTCACAGCTGTAGTGTTTACACTCCCAGGTCAAATCATTTGATATGTGGACTCCAAGAATTTTGGCGGCTATGTTGGCAATTTGTCGAGGAGTTTCTTGAGGTCAATAGATGTTATTTAAAGCTGAACAAAAGTCGAGAACAAGCAGTGCAAGAGAGACGGCGTCGTCTGTGAATCTGTTGGCTTTGCAGGTGGAGTGTTTTTGCTGCAGACCTTGATCTTTGTTGGAGCGGTTTTTGAAGCACAGTAAGAAACAGTCTGGGAGGGAAGTGACCATTAAAGAGGGGGAACTGCGTTTAGGTAGAATGTATGTGATCTTTCTGACATCTTTCTGGCCTAATTACCGTCCGAGCTGCTTCAAAATTGAAGAATTTGGCACTGAGCACAGACAGAATTTAAGACTCAAAATTTATCTTTAAAAACATCTTGGAGAAGACCCTCAGGCTCCTCCGAGTTAATAGATGATTGCTGAACTTTGGCACGCACGAAATAAACAAAGATTATCACGCACAAATTAAGCCAGTTAGTAAAAAAATAGTAAAAAATGGTGAAAGAAAGTTGCAAAAGTTGCAAAACTGGGAAAATGTGAGGAGAAGAAGAAAAAAAAGCTGTGTAAATTGTGTGGAAGAAAAATGTCTTTGGCATCACCGGCTATGCCCAGAGGATGTGGTTGTTTTTATTTTTATTCGCCTTCCTGACTCTTCCCTGGACTGGCGTTCTTCTTCTTGGCATGTTTATAGCAGGTTTGGTTTGTTCAGAGGAATGTATCCTAGCAGAGATGTCTTAGGTTTTAATTCTTTAAAAAATGAAAATAACATCTGGCATTCAGAATACCTGCTACAGATATAATCCTTAGGCACAATGGTTTGGGTTCAGGGTTCAGATTGTGGTTAGCTTAGCAGTGCACTTTTTTCTTGATGTTTGTTTTAGTCGATCATAAAAAATGTGACTTTGACCTTGATTCCTCAGTGTTTGGTGGTTGAGTCGGGGGCCAAGGAAGGAGTAATTTTCGACGGCCTTTATTCTGTGCTCCTGCACTAGGCTACTCAAGAGTAGAAGAACATTTTGTTACGTTATAGCCTTTCTGGAAGATAAAACCACTCTGGTCTTTTGACCGTCCTCAAAATATTGTTAAAAGTTTCATATCTTCTGAACTAGTTGATGTTGTTTTGTTAAAAATGCAGCTGATCTTTTGTCTTTCTTGGCCCCTTAGAAGAAATGTGGGGCACTTGAGTGGCATCACTCACTGATAAATGCAACAAAGCTGCTTCTGTGAAGTTGTGATTATCTCGATCACACAACTGAATCGTTGATGGGATGTTATTTTATGTCCCCAACGCGTCAGAGTGCCGTGGAAGAGACGGATTTTGAAAGTGGAGATTTGCATGGCAGTTTTCGTATTCCTCAAAGCATCATCATTATGCAATGCAGTTGTGAGTAGAGTCAGTTTCTCCACCACTGGACACATGTAGCAGCCACCTGCTTACACACAAACAGAAAGTCAGAATCAGGTTTAATGGCCATTATGTTCGACTTGCAAAGAGTTTGACTGAGGTGAAGTTTGAGTCTCTCTGTTGAAGAAATGAAGAAAAAAAGACTTCTAGCAAGCTAAGTATATACATAAAGGGTGATAAATGGGGTGTACAACTTGAGTTAAAGCTGTTAAGTTAAATGTCTACACTTTTTACTCCAAATGGAACAATTTCAGCATTGCTGTCAGATTGACATAGTTTCTCTGCTGTTGTTGAGAGGGTCAGACTACAGCTAAGAAATCCACACATTGGATGATTGTTGAACATTCATGCTACCCGAGTTCCTGCTCCTGTTCTGCCACATCCTAAAGTTTAGGTTATCTGGATTTAAATCTGGGGACTAAGGACACCAATGAAGTTCTGTAAACTTACTGTAACGTTCATGTTGAGATTAATTTGAGATGACCTTAACTTTGTGACATGATCCTGCAAGTAGTCGTCATATTGTGATCCTAGAGGTGAAGGTTATTTCGGTGCCTTATTGCGTTTTTGTTTTTATTTTGACAATTTAATTTAAGTTGATCTTGAAAACTTCTGTTTTTAGGTTAGAGTAGTTCTTGGGGATCCACTGATCCCACCAGTAATGGTGAATGGTGATAGAGACATAAATCAACCTCAGAGTCTTGATGCGGTTCTGTGACAAAGTACAAGTAAACCAAGTTGCCTTGAATGTAACTGGTGTTTTTATCTTCCCCTCAAACTTATATATATGCTGAAGTGAGGCTATGGATGGTGAAGGGAGGTATAAAGGATGGTGTGATTGTTTTGTCTCTTAGAGACTGCTACCTTGACAAAACAATGTTCTCAGACCTTGGCGCAGTCTAACATAATACATGTTTTAATTTGGTGAGGACTGATTGGTAGTAAGGTACCACGCTAAACCAAGAAAACATCCACCACACCATCACACCACCACCAGTCTCGAGTGTCGACGCAAGGCAGGTTCGCTGCGTCGGTCCAGATTTTTGTCACTACCAACTGCTGCTTGAGCAGAAATCCAGATCCATCAGACCAGGTTAGGTCAGTCTTCCTCAGTACGGTGTTGGTAATTCTGTATAGCCTTTCTGTTCCTGGACCCTGCGTATGGTCTCTGTTGTTGCCCATTGGTTGGACATGTTATCTGAGTAATAGTCTGACATAATAAGACTCATAATGAGACTGCTGCGTGTAAGATTTAGTTTCAGAAATACTCAAACCAGCACATCTTGTCTTTCCTATTTCACAGTTATTATTCTCATTATTAAGATTACTAAGAAACAGCCTATTTAGAAATTATCCAAAAGCATGACATGGCATAAACATGTTGGAACCATCATCAATGTTCTCTTACTGCTAATGCCATAATGGTACTGGATTTATATGTGTGGAGATCAGTGTGACCTGCAGAAAATCGAGTAGTGCTTTTCCCATTGTGGAAAATGGACTTGCACCTTTTCTCGCAATATTTGATCTTAGGCCACTTAGGGGAATGAAACCGTACAAAAACTTACTTGAAAAAATACTTGAAATTGTCAGGGGAGTGTGGTTGTGTCCTGGTGGATAACTGGGTTCCTGGTAGGAACAGGTTGTTTTGTTGCTAATAGCAACTAATGAGGGAAACGCATGTTTGGATTAATTGCACAGCCCTACTTCAAACTCAACAGCCAGATAGTCAGAGGTGATTTAACATAAAGCTTTAATGTAGACGTTCTTTAACATCATAGATGTTTCAGGACAAGATGCTCTTCCCCCCTGAACAGTATAGTGATTTATTCTTTCTCACACTACGTATACAACACACTGGCGCAACTCTAACTGCTTTCAGCTATTATCACTTCCTCTTTTTTTTTTTTTGGCTTGGTCTTGAGTTGAGTTCATAGTGTGAGAAGAATGACTGTTGTTTTGTAAAACAGCCTTTGGTTATTCCATTTGTCAGGCTTTCAGCTGTGCGTTGGAAATGGTGCTGTGCTCTGTTCGATCTGGCAGCCAGCTGGTAGACACTGACAAAGGACTGCTGGAACTGATTACCTTCAAACTAGCAAGTCCAGCCAGACCCTCTAAATTAGAAAAAAGTATATTTCATATCTATAGCAGGGTATGTCAGAATTAGTCAGCATCAGAAAAAAACACCTTGAGCTCAGTTGTGTATTTTTATAGCCTTTTTTATTCAATCTGAGGCATATGGTGTATAGCTCCTCCAGAGTTTTTGTCTGTGATAAACGCATGCCAGAGATAGAAGTTTAATGGGCCATTTTTCTTTGCTTTCCTGATGTGTCCTTGTAAAGGAACTATTAAGTTGTCTTCAGAGACAAATTACAATACTGATATACTGAGTATGTTTGTTGATCCGACTGATCTCGCTGAGCCATAAAGGAAGCCAGAAGGCATAAGGTTTCTTTGTAATAGCCAAACAAACATCAGATAATATCACATGTCACCATTAAGGTGAGATGGATTCATCAAATAGTGCATTCTGTTCCAGATTAGTACGTTGTCCTGCCTCGGTATCCTCGCATAGCTGAGCCCTCCACTGACGATATTTGTGACGTTAAAGGGCAAAAAAAAATCCAAGGAGCCAACCAAAGGTGACACTGAGCGTTTCTCAAAACCAAGAAATATTGGTGTAACAAAATCTGCACCTCTGGGGGGAAAAAAAGAAAGGAAAAACAAAAAAAGATGAGGACAATGGAAAGATGAGCCTGACCTGAGACAGACTCCCTATTCTCTCTATGATAATGAATTACATTTGATGCTTCATCATCACTAATTAACTACTAACTTACTTTTTGTGAGGATTTACAGTGTTTTATTTTATATATTCCCAGTGTTTAGCCGAGAAATAGCGTGAGGTGGTAGTAACAAGTCAGAAAACAAGTCAGAAAGTCCTTTAATGCTCCTAAAGACCCATTATATACAGTCATTATGGTATCACTGTAGAGTGTAACCACTTGCAAAAAATTTGTTGAACTATCACAAGACAGTGCAGCAGCTTACAGTTTGTGAGTTATGTCCAAAGTCTGGATGAGCGTGTGTAAAGGCAGCAGTGTGCAGTCTGGCTTTAATGCAGTGTTTAACAAGCTGGAGTTGGAGATTATCTTTTGTGAGGCTCTTAATTTATGTAAACGTGTCACCGAAACTGTAAAGTTTCTCAGTAAAGTACTTGTTTCTGCCACCAAGAAAATAAAAAAAAAAAAAAAACAATGTAAGAGTCATATGTGAAACTTGTATAGGGGTACATCTTGCATGATCATCCATGCTGTCAGTGCCGTGTATGTTCATCCGCAAACTAATCCAAAATTCAGCATGCCAGTGTTTAACATTAGGAGCTATCGGTGGTGACGGAGGCGTGGGCAGCCAGGCATGAGGAGGCATCAGATTGCTGGATTACTTGTGACATTTTCGAGGCTATTGTTTTCACAGCTCATGAGGTGCCTAAATCAAGTTTCGACATTTCCCACCTGTAGCTCGCGCTGAAACGCATTGCCCTCGCTACATTGTGGCTGGGAAGTGCAAGTTGCAGACGAGTGCGTTGTGCACCGGAGCAGACAGAGGAGCGAGAGACTAAACAACAGATATTCAGCAAAGTTCTCCAGTGAACTCGTGCTACAAAGCAGGATCAGGGAGGAATGATTATGAGTTTAGAGGCTGTATTCACTGCTGTTGATTCGGGGGGGTCAGAGTTACTGTACGAGAAAATGTGCTGCTTAGTTTGCCGAAACTACAAAAAGTGAAATGCATGTTCAAATGCAATTAAAAATAACAAAGCAGCAGACGTCAGCGGTCAGACTCTTTATTGAACTATTTATTTCCTGATAATCCAGCCACAGCCGCACTCCAGTATTGTTTCCTAACACTTATCCTGATATTTTATACCAGTATTTAATATTTTACGTTGTTAAAAACTAAATCTGACAACAGCTTGTCAGTGTCTGCATTCTGTGTGTAGTCACCAGCCATAGCATTGGATGCCACATGTGGCAGATCACTGGTTTTTAGGTTTTGGTTTCCATGGAAGCACGTTAGTACCATTTCAAAATTCAAATTAAATAAAATTAAAATTGAGTGTTGTTGCATTGATATTCAGTCAGTCACAACACCCTATCATGGTTTGCCTTCCATCCACAATCTCTTGGGACTTGTCGGGCGATAAAAATAATTCAATCAACCCATAATTTCAGAAATGCAAGGAATAATGGTTATTGAAATAGATATTATCAGTACGGTTATTGGATTGTGGTTTGTGCACCAGAGGCAAAGCAGAGTGACGGACGTAAAAATGCAAAACTCCTCTTCTTCACCACATCATTCAGCTTTTAGTAACTGCTCTTATATCACCTGCATCCAAATGCGGCTGGAATGGAAGATTCACATAAGGCGTTGCATGTTGTGTGAATCTTTCTCCTGCTGTCATATCATGTACCCAAAAACAGACCTCCAACAGTTGAATAGTTCTTGTAAAACTAATGATGATATTCTGAAAACTCCAAGAAGCATAGCACCCTAAACCTAGTTCACACTAGTCGACTTTACCAACAATTTGTGAGTCTCAGACGCTGCTGTGATCGTTGCAGCGTTCACACTTGTGTACCTGTGCTCTGTCTCAACAACTGGTGTGAGACCTGTAGTGTTCACACTTGAAGACATGTCACTGACTGAGCTCCTGATCACACCGTGACATCACCAAACCATATGGCTTGTAACTCACTATACAGGATATAGCCGCCGCTTCTCACTGCGATTTACAGCTGATTACTGTTAATCAGCGCCAGTAAAGACACTGTCTCTGACACAGACTAAACCAGACGCTGTGTAAACATCACGGCAACACGTTGGTTTTCATGGGAACCGGAATCACCGGCAGATTTCCCCGTTAACATTTCAATCAGACATTTTGAGTTTGCAGAAACTGTAAATTAAAACAAAAAAGCGTTAAAACGTCAGATTTTTAAACGGGTTTCTGAGTGAATCATTGAGACCGCAGCAGCGTTTATCTCTTATTCCTCCTCTGATTGGCTGTCGATCTTTGTCAGACTCTTCCGACATTATGATAATTAACTGACGATTCACGACGACTATAAATTGTTGATTAGTTAGTGTGAACTAGACTTTATTTGTTGTGGAAACTTGTTTGAGTTCTACCTGCCCTTTTTCCACTACCTCACCTAGGTACTTGATGTGAGTTGTGAATCTCGCAGTCAGTCAGCTTCCTGATGTGGTGAACGTGATGTCCAAGTCCAAGTTTACCTGTAGTGAGGCTGATATGATGGGAGTGATTGTGAGCGCTCAGATATATATATTACACAAAGGAAACAGAGGTCATTTGCAAAAGCTTTTAGAGACCCACGTCTTCATTTAGCTGACGGAACTTATTCAGGTGTCTTCAGGGTGAAACACCAGAGATCTAGTTTGTGGTTATGTCTTTAGTAGTAATGGTTAATTGTATATCGCAGGTTTTTCTGGGATTTGAATTTAGTTGTCAGTGTAAGAGGGAGCATTATAGGAGCCCCAGCGATGGGAGCTGATTGAAAGCAGGTGTAATGAACAGAATCCTGTCTTAATGAAAGTTTAATATCGCAATCTAAACCTATTTTATACACCTAATTCTATTTATGTTACAGCCAAAATTGGAAAAGCTAAGTAAAATGATGTTACACTACTGAGGATGTGACAGCCTTTGAGATGTCAATAGACAGGCTGTCAGTACAATAGCACTTGCATAATGCAAAACATAGTATAACGTGTGTCACATGTAATTGAAACAAAAGATAAAATAAGGACGTATAAACGGGGAACAGAAAAGAACGAAAACTCATGGTGATGATGTTTTTGCCATTATTTACAGCAAACAAATTGTACACAGTAAGTGTTACGGTGGTGCAGGCTTCACTTTTCCAGACAGTAGTGTTTCATATGAGTCACCTGCATGTAATTCCATCGAAGAAGATGTCAGTTTCGCTAAGATGGAGATACTTGTTGCAGGATGTCATGGCTGTGTAAAGGAATAAATCGTGTTCACATCCTTGCAATGTGATGATCTGCTACTGCTGAAGTGATCTGAAAAGCGTGCATCTAACTACAACTTTACATTAACTTGTTTGTCAAGTTAATGTGTCATAGTATCCAAGGTGATGTCTAGTGGACCTTCCTCGTATTGTATTAAATTTATTTCTCTTCATATTTGCTATGCTTAACATGAGTTTCACATTTCGAACTGGCTTTGAAAAGTTTTGCTTCTAGGTTTATCTATTATTCCTTTCATAACTACACTGTACAACATATACGCTTGGTGTTACGCCAACGCTTGTAGTACTCTCTCTTTTAAAAAGTTAACGTTCACTACATTTGCTGATGGAAATATGATTGACGCAATTTGAAGTACACCAATTTGAACCGCTACGTTATTAGGTCTGTACGTTCTTTGCAGCCTCACAATTTACAAATTACTCCAAAACGTTGGTGTGTTTTGATATAGTCTACTATTTATCCATTTATCTCATCAATGGCAGAGAACAAAGGAATATTGTCTTGTGGAAAAGCACGACGTACCAAACTGTCTGAAGTTCTAATGTTAAAACTTTACAAACGCTCTCGCATACTGGTGCACTGTGTAGAGCTCCAGCTTCTGTGCCCTGATGGAAATTCTCACTTCTGACTTCTGAGAGGATGGGAAGAACCTACAAAAGATAATGAAGGTGACTCCGTGGACTATATTGGAACAGCTTTTCCAATCCTGGAAGCAAGCAAACATCTTGAAAGGCCCTTCACATCCTGGTCACTCCATATTTACTACCCATACCTTGTGGAGGGTGAAGATTGTGAAGTCGACTACCAGAAACAAACAAAAACCAAAACAAAGGCCATACACTCAGGTGGAGATTGGTTCATCCCAAAGATCCAACACCACACACCCAGAAGAGTAACCTGGTTTTTGCCGTGCAGTGCGAGGAGGACTGCAAGGACCTCTGCATCGGGAAAACCAAGCAAACTCTGGACATGGAACAATTCAGAAGAACTAACATCTCAGGACAGGATTCAGCAGACTACCTACATCCGAACGAGCTCATTTGACTCAGATAGGCACCTCTTGGGCAAGGAAGACAGATGGTTTGAAAGAGGAGTGAAAGAAACCATCTACATAAAAATAGAGAAACCATCACTCAGCAGAGGAGGTGGTCTTGAACACCATTTATCACCCACATACAATGATGTCTTTTCATCCCCTCACCAGAAGACACCAGAAGTCATCTGTCTCAGGTGGAACAACAAGTGTAGACACTTAACCTCAGATGACTTTAACAACTGTCGTTACAAGAAACAGTAGCTCATCAGTGACCGTTAATGACCCTAGTGACAATCATCAAAACTACCTGTACACACTGACGCCTGTCGTTAACACGCCTGTGAACACTAGAGCTCTCTGGTGTCCACACTCTTTGGATGAATTCTGGGAACACACCACTACATCAAAACCAAAGAAGCCTCTTTTGATGAGAGGTGAAACGTGTCCTAGAAACTACAGTCAGTCCAGTTGCCTTAGATTCAACTACGTCGGATACATACAGGCAGTCGGCAAGAAACTGTGAGCTGTTCAAACAGTGTTATACATACAAGAACTCCAGGAAAGAAGCCTTAGAAATGGAATAGCTCTCAGTGGAGCAAATGCTGTACATCTGCCAAAGACGGACAATCCTTCGCGTCTATCGTATCGGCATTGTTATATGGATCTGTACCAAGTTGTGCATCGAGCTCAGTGCTATTAGCATACCTGATTTTTCATCTTTCTTCTCATCAAGATCCAAACAAAACATCCAGAGACATTGATGAATATTCCTCCCAATCTTAAGGAAACTGATTTTTAGTTTCAGCACTTTTAGTAGATCTTCTCCCAAAGATCTTCCTTGGCCCGTTTCCCATCACTCCACCATGTTGAACTTTCTGAGTAAACAAATTCTAACATGACTGCCTAAGAAAGGAAATAAGCGATCGACAGTAGGTGACTTTGGATAAATGGACTGAAATTGTCACATTTTTCTCAACTGATCTTGAGATCTTCAGGTGATGTTTTCATGTGGTTCAAATTTTTTGCCGAACATGATGAGGAGAGGGACCAATCTTGCAGAACTACAGTGAGCAGCTGCGTTCGGAAATTATCGAATCTTTCTTTTGTTTGTTTTGTTTCGAGGACAGCGCAAGAAGACGTGAAGACCGTCGGCCATAGATGACAGGCAGTCAAACAGGCAGAGTAGGCTCCCAGCACTTTGAGCTCTAGCCAGACTCATGATACAACAATGAGGTACACAGACTTTTATTTACATGTCGGTAAGATGTCCTGCTGCGGAGGCCCTGCTGGTTCACCATGACTGATCATAACACAACTTGGCACGACCACACAGCACATCTCGTTTCTCCAGGTGCTCGGAGGCCCAGGCGATCATGTGTCATAATGATGCAGCAAGAGCAAGAAAAAAGCGAAAGGAGAGAAAAGCACCTTTATCTGTCTTTCTTCTTCTTCGCACAGTCAACAGTCGCACACATGACCGACTCGGGAATGATTCGGCGCACAAACTATCTGCTCTGACACTGCAACACCATGCACTTTGCATTTGTATTGCACCGCTACACACCGCTCAAGAGGTGTAGTTTTTCTTCCCAAAATAGAAGAGACGAAGACCGGCAGTGTTTGCCGTCCTGGAAATGCATTCCCCTCGGAAATTCCCAACATGAGACAAACAAACATCCTCCCCACGATACATTAGCTATTCATTCACATTTGCATGGTTATGTCGTATGCTGCCAAGACTCACTCTCTGTGCAATGCTAATCAATTCCTGCAGCGGCTGGATAAGACCACTGCACCCTCCCTTTGAGCGAGAGCCAACACTAATATAAATGACTCATTTGCAATGTAAAACAAGATCAATTAGTTATCCAGCACGGGTGTGCACGCAAACCACCCCTTAACCTAAAATATGAAAACCTGTTTCTTAAAATAATGGCGTGTTGTGGTGTTTTATGTCTAACAGGATTACACAGTTCTGCATGGCTGCAGTGGATTGTGAGGCTGTAAAGGAATCTGTATCTCTGTAATGAAAATAAAAGAAAACTCTCCCACAATTGACTCAAACAATCTCTCTACACCACAGCAGACCCCTCCTTTCAGTGCTTCATTGAGGTCATTGCAATTGTGTTCAATTCAAATCATTCTGAATACACCAGGTTCTTTGCACTCCCAATCAAAGCCTGCAACAATACTGAAGACCTTGTCTGTCATTCTTTATCTCTTTCAGTCTCCCTTTCCCCTCCTTCCCTTTCTCCTCTCAGTGCTGCTGTGGAGTGCGAAGCACAAAAAAGATTACTGCATAATTCGAGATGCAGGGGTTGAGAACCTCATTTGGGGGATATTGCATCTCTTATCCGATATTGCAGCCAAGCAGGGAGCTTTCGTCTTCACCCCCCTAGCCACGCCACTTACCAGAAAAGAAAACAGCACTCATATTTGTGTGTCAGGAATGTGTAATTATCTTGTTAAGGCACAAAATGGATTTTGGTGCCCCAGGATCAAAGTATCATTGGAGAGAATGGAGGTCATATCTGTAAGCCGTGCAGGTTTCTTGGTTCTGATCCTTTTTTAGTCTTGAGTAATGATTTCCTGTCACTTCCGGTTACAGAGCTTGCTTTCAAAGAACTGGCATTTAGAATATATATCACACGTTTGATAAACATTAGACTCTCCATTAACACCTCTCCTTTACTATTGTGATATCTCAAAAGATCATAAAATATCACTAAATAATGAAGAGTGTCTTTGTTCATCCAACATTCCAACAAAAGTCATTGATATTTAGTCACTGTCACAGAAGACAAAAGCAGCAGAGCTTCACAGTGTGAGGCTGTAGCTACAAAATATAAATGTTTAATAGATGATAGATCAAAAGGTTCTGGAGGTTGCAAGCAGCACGCACTCATTAAAGGGTCAATGGTTTGGTCTCAGGTCTCAGAACTGAATCCTAAATAGCTCTCAATCATGTGATTTACAATTGGATTTTATATCTCTACATGCTCAAGACTTCTGTTTGTTTCCATGTCCAGCTACAAGATATATATATATATATATATATATATATATATATATATATATATATATATATATATATATATATATATATATATAAAAAATATATATATATATATAGATAGATAGAGATATATAGATATACATGTCTATGTATGTCTATGTCTATGTGATATGTCTATAGAGACAGAATCTTATGAATAGTAGTTGATCAGAGAATCTGTCCCTCCATAGTGCTGGTGTTTTATGGACTAAATGGGAACAGTGTGTGATGATGTAGTGTGCGTGATAGTATTTGGCGGGCCAGTCTGGGCCAAATAGCTTAGGCTGTTTTTGTTTTTGTCCGAGTCTGTCCCTGGTTCAAACCTTGGCTGCTTGGATTTCCTCTTGGTAGTCCAGTTTCTTCTCATGGCTCAAGCGCGTACGGGTCACTTGACTCAAAATTACCCACTGAAGCAAGTCTTTGTCTATATACTGACGACTGGTCCAGGTTGTATCCCAACCTTGCTCAACGGCCCTCACCATGTAATAATGCTAATGATAATGGGTTCTTTTGCTCTGTAGGATCTATGGCGCGATATTCTGTCTAAACTTAGACATAGCAGCTGTTTATTTTTAATATTCGACTATTTTAGGTTTATTTAGTCTTCATTTATTACATTAAAAACACACTGCAAACATTAACGTGCACTTTTTTATTGGCAAGAACATAAGCTTTATATTAGTCGTACATTTTGTTCTACACATCACGAGTGGATTATGATGCCACTTGCCGACTAAGCACATTTGCTGAAGTCTTGTCTGCTTATCAGCTGAGGGAACGGCACTTCTTACTAAATCCTCCAGGACATGAATTGTTCATAAGCACAGGCTCTTTCACTAGAGACAAACAAGAGTGTTCATCAAGGTGCTGCAGCTTAATGTAAACCACCCAGGTTATTGTTATTTATTCATTCATATAGGCGATTTAACCCAACAACGACCGCATGACTAAACATACTGGATTTTTAACGATAAACTGTTTTGCTTTTCTCACAGTAAACATTTGTGTGTGGGTGCGCGCGCTGATAAAGTGTAAAGTTGAAGTTGGAGCTGAGATGTGAAGCTTCACATCCAAATGTGCTCTAGCGAGCATGTAATGGAGCAGCAACATTCTGCGAACGCTCTCACCTCCGCTTAGCTGAACATGAAATGAAAATGCAGTAACATGCAGGCGAGGTCCATTAGAAGGAACGACGTTGCAATCTTTGCATCAGCTCCACATCGCGTTACGGTTTATAAAACACCGCAGGCACTGTTTTGTTCTCGGCACAACAACGCTGACAGTGGATGCTGGTTCATCTTCTTTTATTGAACAATTCGCACTGAAGTGCTTGATCATATCTGGTCTATATGTTTTGGGAAATTAGCTAATTTGCATGGTTGCGTTTACACAGATTTCTAGATATCACATGCTCACTTAAATCTAATAGAGACTTGAAGAAGAGATGAGACGATTGGAGGCTGTATTCCTGCCAGACGATCTATCTCCTCCACGTCTGCATAACTTACGGTGATTTGAAAAATGAAAGTCTAGCCTTGGTGGCTGTAAAGGAAGAGGTTCAGTTTCAGTTAGGACATACTAACGAGTACAGATCGATGACGACTTGAATTCTTTGATAAAGGTGTGGATAAGTTTGTCCAGAACGGGTGAATGTGAAGTGTATTGTAAAAGGCGTTCAAGGAGACTAGAAGATAAATTTACTTGTTGTGACTTAATCAGCATAAATTGGTATCGGAATTTAGGGTTAAAGGGTTAAAACTTTCCTCTGTGATGGTTCAGGTGGTACTACTAATTTTGGGAATTGTTGGGTTTTTCTATTTTATAACATTATATATATACGAGTGGTAACATTTAATTGCATTCAGCTGTTGTGGGATGCACTGCTGCTACTTTAGCTCATTTATTGAATTGTTAATCCCACATTGTTAGTTGAGCCTAGACGGTGAACACACCACTTTTGCAGTCAGCAGTAAGGTCTCCAGGCAAGCAGCAGCAGGACTCAGTCCATCAAACACTCAGCATGCCCCCCCCCCTTCTAGCTCCAGTTGGAGAAACAGCTCCAGAGCACTGATGTAAAGTGAACAGGGTGGGAACCCCCGCTGCGAAGCCATCAAGTATATGTCATGGACATTGACGTTGTTGGACGTGCGGCACTTTGCCGTGTCAGCGTAGCACAATGACTGCAGGTTCAAAAGCTTGTTCATATCCGGCCAATTCTGAGCCCCTGCACTTATCTATTCCTTCTCAGTCGAAATGTGATAAGAGCTATTTTCTTGGGCCCTTTTGATATTTGCATTTCAAAGGCAGTCAAACGTGTGGCAGGAAGTGGAGACTGTGCCACGATCGGCAGCGTTAATTTATGGAAATATGACCACCACTGAGAAGAGAATTTATTTTGTTTGGTGTACAAACACGGCTTACTTATCGCTATTTAAAAAACCAGAATCAAATCAGTCCCTCTGTTGTCTATGTTCTGTTGGGTTATTTTTTTGGAAATGATTGTGTTTGGAGGAAGTCGGTACGTGAAAGGCAGCAGGAAGTGCTGAGGCATAGCTGAGAGCAATGTGGAGGGCCTGGCGACGAACTCTTCTTCTTCCCACCAGCCACGGCACATCAGCGATGAAAGGCTGCTGCGCAGAGTGTGCAACTCAGTAACATGAATAATTTTACCGGAAGGCCCACATGTAGTTGGGGAAATGGGTTGGGCTTTGGTGTGTCATTGCATCTGAACTGGTTCACCTCATGCAATTATGCAGCTATGCAGCAGCAGTTATCCAGCTGCTAATTGCGCTAACAGCGAGTTGATGGTCCTCGGCACTGTGATAGAAATGACAAAGATTGATACGTAACGACCCACCCTTGAGTTTGAAACTCCATCATTATAATTTTATATAAAAAGGTTGCGAATGCTGATTTTACTTTGTGCCAGAGATAGTTCGCATTTGTCTGAATCATATGATTTGTAATACATGTATAATTTTGACTGAAAGAATGACTTTGTAGTCTGGTTCCATAGCGACTCCCAAGATTTTTCTTGCAGGTTATTTTACCTCTTGTCTGAGTGCGTTTCCCTTCTGTGTGATTAGCTGCCTCACCTTTTCTGTCTCTGTCAGCTCCTTTGTGTTTGTTCCCGGTCGTGTTCCTCCTGCCCTGTTCCCTGTTTATTCGCTTGTTCTCTTGGATCCTTAATCACACACATGTCCACCTCTGCCTTTAAGCCCGTTGTCCTCATTAAACATTTCTTCGCTCTTGTGAAGAAAGCTCTTGTGCGTTTGTTTGTCTCTGGATCCTTCCCTTGGTTCAGCTGTTGACGAAAGTTAAAACTTAGCCCAGTTTAAGAGGGTGAAATCTCAGATGTGGACCAGTTGGAGACGATAGATTATTTTTAAGAGTAACTTTATTGAAATGAAAAAAGTTGGGACGTTGTCTGAGCAGTTTAAAGTGATGGTCCGGATTAATTTGAAGTTGACCACCCCTCAAGAGGTGTTTTACTCGGTGGAGGGATTTTCAAGTTTGACCGTCTTTTGTTTTCACAGCCAAATAGCTAACAATGAAAGTAAATGGGGCAGTCAGCCAAACGTATCTAAATCACCATTTTTTAACCACATACAGCATGACTAGGGTTTGTACACATAAACCGAAGTACCGTTAACTTAGTAAGTGTACTGAGACTTCATTAAAAAGACTGCTTTGCGAGACTTACCCAACGTGTTGGTTTCACAACAACTGGCGACGAAGGGTGTTCCAGATCAGCAGATTCATAATTTTCTGGGAAAAACAGGATTTGTGTCTGGACCACCGTTCGCCACCATTTGTTCTGAAAACGAGACGTTGGGTAAGTCTTGTGAAACGGTCTTTTTAATAAACTCTCGGTTCACTTAGTAAGTTATCGGTACTTATTATTTATATATCTTATTATTTCATCCGTATGTAAACGAACCTTTAAATGTGCCAATTCTGTTCTCATATTCTGCCTAATGACAAAGAAATAATTGCAAAACTAATTTCACAGGGATTTCAAGTGTAATATGTGTTTATTTTTTTATTGCTCAGTTTTACTTATTTACTGGTTGAATATAAATATAGATTTTTATTCAAATATCTGCACATTTACGCAATCCAGTTGGATAAGTGTCATAGGATTAAGGTGATTATCGAATCTAATCCAAACATTGAACGAATCCGCCTTTGTCTGTATGAAGACCGGACTTTCCTCCACGGCGGCACAGAGAAGCGTGCGCTGTTTTAATTGCACTATGGCCCATATATCTATTACTCAGCGAGCTGTGCCACCCCTCTCAGCTCATCTATAATTCAGTGTGAGTGCACTCCTTGACACAGTGCAATTAATTAGTCTTTTTGTTCATTAAAGGCATGGCTTTTAGAAGACCATCATGTTTTATTTTTGTTTTAATTACTTTGTGTTTTGGCAGGCCACCGTTTCAGAGATTTATGGAAGGCGAGCCCCTGACCACTTTCCAATTATAGGAAAGTGTCATTGTTTGTCCGTTGCGTTGAGTGGAGCTGGACGTGGAGCGTGTCGGAGAAGTGCTGTAAATGTGATAATTACGTGACGTAATGAGATTTGCGTACCTTTGCAAAGATTCTTAGTTCAATTGTTTTGTCATTGGGCTGTAAACCGCGCAGACTCGCTCATTACAAGTCTTATTCGCGCACTCATTACTTAGGAAAAAAGTCTTATAACTCTGTGTGTGCTAAACTGAGACAAATGAGTTTTCTCTGCAGCGTATTACGAAAGGTTGCTCACAAAGTCAGGAAAAGCTTGTTAAATTTTAAATTTCATACAATGCTGCTGATGGAAATGTTTGTTGTAAGCACACCGTGTTGGCAGACATTACCTTACTAATTTTATAATCATTATTGATATTTATCTTTTGAAGTCTGTTAGCCAAACTGTAAAATTGACTTGTAATTTAACACATTGTTTCAGATAAATGTAACTTGTTTTTTTTTTTTTTTGAAAAATGTGTGACATCCATGCAAATGATGATTCAAGTCTTACAAGGATCGGTGTATTTTCAAGTTCACCACTCAGATGAAAGACGTAAAGAGTCTGACATGCTAGATATTTGCTATAGCTGTATTTTATTTTCTAACTGAAATGGTGACTACTGGCAGTGAAGGTTATTTTCAGTGCATGACGGGAATCGTCTAAATCCATTTAGAAAACGTGCAATGTTTTTCTGTAAGCAGTGACAAGGTTACTAAGATGTCTTCTTGCCAATTTTGACCCCCTCTTGCTAAGAGGGTCAAAATTGGAGGGGAGAGATGTCCGCTGGTGTAGATTGTTGCTGTGGTTTATTACAATGACAAACAACTAACATACCCTGTGTCCTGTCAGCAGACCAACACGGCTTCACAAAAGTCACACGAAGCCACGAGCGATAAAGAATGGCTGGCCGGTACGTTTGGAAAAGGCTCGGAATGTGGCCATGCGTGGAGGAAAAGAGACCTGGCAAGAGAAAAGCGCAAGGTATGTCATGCAGCTCCGTTATAAGTTATAATTGAAATGTTTGTGATATTTCATGTTATTTGTGTGTAGGTAGACATTGTTGACATTTGGCTTCACGCAATATATATTTATTGACTCGTGGCTGCTTTGAGATCACACAAACTACTCATAATTGTTGTTTAAGGGTCATCTACCAGTTGAAGTGGACACCACCATCCCTGGCTGCTGTCGCTACCCAACCCATGCCCTCTACGCCTCCTGCAACAGCAGCAACACAGCCAGTTGTGCTGTCTTCCCAAAAGAGCCAGTCTGATATTGTTGATGTTTAGTAAACTGTACATGCTCTTATATATATTTCTACTGTACTGGTTCAGGAGTTAGAGCCATAAGTTTGACCAATATTTTGTTAAGAATTTGCAAATCTGTCTGGTTAAAGTAATATAATTTTATCTTGTATGAAATGAATGGATGGATGAGACAATTGGGGGTTTATGTTCTAGGTTAATATGTAAAGCTTGGTAGTAAATGATTATTGTTCACATGTAGTGCTTACTTTTTGTGTAAATAAAATGAGTTGTGTTCTGGTGTGTTTATTTACATTGAGAATTAGATAATAGAAACACTTAAGAAGACACTCTTGTCTTCTTGTCTTCTTGTCTTCTTGTCTTCTTGTCTTCTTGTCTTCTTGTCTTCTTGTCTTCTTGTCTTCTTGTCTTCTTGTCTTCTTGTCTTCTTGTCTTCTTGTCTTCTTGTCTTCTTGTCTTCTTGTCTTCTTGTCTTCTTGTCTTCTTGTCTTCTTGTCTTCTTGTCTTCTTGTCTTCTTGTCTTCTTGTCTTCTTGTCTTCTTGTCTTCTTGTCTTCTTGTCTTCTTGTCTTCTTGTCTTCTTGTCTTCTTGTCTTCTTGTCTTCTTGTCTTCTTCTTGTCTCTTGTCTTCTTGTCTTCTTGTCTTCTTGTCTCTCTTGTCTTCTTGTCTTCTTGTCTTCTTGTCTTCTTGTCTTCTTGTCTTCTTGTCTTCTTGTCTTCTTGTCTTCTTGTCTTCTTGTCTTCTTGTCTTCTTTGTCTTCTTGTCTTCTTTGTCTTCTTGTCTTCTTGTCTTCTTGTCTTCTTGTCTTCTTGTCTTCTTGTCTTTGTCTTCTTGTCTTCTTGTCTTCTTGTCTTCTTCTTCTTCTTGTCTTCTTGTCTTCTTGTCTTCTTGTCTTCTTGTCTTCTTCTTGTCTTCTTGTCTTCTTGTCTTCTTGTCTTCTTGTCTTCTTGTCTTCTTGTCTTCTTGTCTTCTTGTCTTCTTGTCTGTCTTGTCTTCTTGTCTTCTTGTCTTCTTGTCTTCTTGTCTTCTTGTCTTCTTGTCTTCTTGTCTTCTTGTCTTCTTGTCTTCTTGTCTTCTTGTCTTCTTGTCTTCTTGTCTTCTTGTCTTCTTGTCTTCTTGTCTTCTTGTCTTCTTGTCTTCTTGTCTTCTTGTCTTCTTGTCTTCTTGTCTTCTTGTCTTCTTGTCTTCTTGTCTTCTTGTCTTCTTGTCTTCTTGTCTTCTTGTCTTCTTGTCTTCTTGTCTTCTTGTCTTCTTGTCTTCTTGTCTTCTTGTCTTCTTGTCTTCTTGTCTTCTTGTCTTCTTGTCTTCTTGTCTTTGTCTTCTTGTCTTCTTGTCTTCTTGTCTTCTTGTCTTCTTGTCTTCTTGTCTTTGTCTTCTTGTCTTCTTGTCTTCTTCTTCTTGTCTTCTTGTCTTCTTGTCTTCTTGTCTTCTTGTCTTCTTGTCTTCTTGTCTTCTTGTCTTCTTGTCTTCTTGTCTTCTTGTCTTCTTCTTGTCTTCTTGTCTTCTTGTCTTCTTGTCTTCTTGTCTTCTTGTCTTCTTTGTCTTCTTCTTCTTGTCTTCTTGTCTTCTTGTCTTCTTGTCTTCTTGTCTTCTTGTCTTCTTGTCTTCTTGTCTTCTTCTTGTCTTCTTGTCTTCTCTTCTTGTTCTTGTTCTTGTCTTTGTCTTCTTTGTCTTCTTTCTTCTTCTCTTCTTGTCTTCTTGTCTTCTTGTCTTCTTGTCTTCTTGTCTTCTTGTCTTCTTGTCTTCTTTGTCTTCTTGTCTTCTTCTTTCTTGTCTTCTTGTCTTCTTGTCTTCTTGTCTTCTTGTCTTCTTGTCTTCTTGTCTTCTTGTCTTCTTGTCTTCTTGTCTTCTTGTCTTCTTGTCTTCTTGTCTTCTTGTCTTCTTGTCTTCTTGTATTCTTTTCTTCTTGTCTTCTTGTCTTCTTGTCTTCTTTGTCTTCTTGTCTTCTTGTCTTCTTGTCTTCTTGTCTTCTTGTCTTCTTGTCTTCTTGTCTTCTTGTCTTCTTGTCTTCTTGTCTTCTTGTCTTCTTTCTTCTTCTTCTTGTCTTCTTGTCTTCTTGTCTTGTCTTGTCTTCTTTCTTCTTGTCTTGTCTTCTTGTCTTCTTGTCTTCTTGTCTTCTTGTCTTCTTGTCTTCTTGTCTTCTTGTCTTCTTGTCTTCTTTCTTGTCTTCTTGTCTTCTTGTCTTCTTCTTGTCTTCTTTCTTCTTGTCTTCTTGTCTTCTTGTCTTCTCTTCTTGTCTTCTTGTCTTCTTGTCTTCTTGTCTTCTTGTCTTCTCTTTGTCTTCTTGTCTTCTTGTCTTCTTGTCTTCTTGTCTTCTTGTCTTCTTGTCTTGTCTTCTTGTCTTCTTGTCTTCTTGTCTTCTTTGTCTTCTTGTCTTCTTGTCTTCTTGTCTTCTTGTCTTCTTTGTCTTCTTGTCTTCTGTCTTTGTCTTCTTGTCTTCTTGTCTTCTCTTTGTCTTCTTGTCTTCTTGTCTTCTTCTTGTCTTGTCTTCTTGTGTCTTGTCTTCTCTTCTTGTCTTCTTGTCTTCTTTGTCTTCTTGTCTTCTTGTCTTCTTGTCTTCTTGTCTTCTTGTCTTGTCTTCTTGTCTTGTCTTCTTGTCTTTCTTGTCTTCTTGTCTTCTTGTCTTCTTGTCTTCTTGTCTTCTTGTCTTCTTTGTCTTCTTGTCTTCTTGTCTTCTTGTCTTCTTGTCTTCTTGTCTTTTGTCTTCTTGTCTTCTTGTCTTCTTGTCTTCTTGTCTTCTTGTCTTCTTGTCTTCTTTGTCTTGTCTTCTTGTCTTCTTGTCTTCTTGTCTTCTTGTCTCTTCTTGTCTTCTTGTCTTCTTGTCTTCTTGTCTTCTTGTCTTCTTGTCTTCTTGTCTTCTTGTCTTCTTGTCTTGTCTTGTCTTCTTGTCTTCTTGTCTTCTTGTCTTCTTGTCTTCTTGTCTTCTTGTCTTCTTGTCTTCTTGTCTTCTTGTCTTCTTCTTGTCTTCTTGTCTTCTTGTCTTCTTGTCTTCTTGTCTTCTTGTCTTCTTGTCTTCTTGTCTTCTTGTCTTCTTGTCTTCTTGTCTTCTTGTCTTCTTGTCTTCTTGTCTTCTTGTCTTCTTGTCTTCTTGTCTTCTTCTTGTCTTCTTGTCTTCTTTGCTCTTGTCTTCTTGTCTTCTTGTCTTCTTGTCTTCTTGTCTTTGTCTTCTTGTCTTCTTGTCTCTTCTTGTCTTCTTGTCTTCTTTCTTCTTGTCTTTGTCTTCTTGTCTTCTTGTCTTCTTGTCTTCTTGTCTTGTCTTCTTGTCTTGTCTTCTTTCTTGTCTTCTTGTCTTTGTCTTCTTGTCTTCTTGTCTTCTTTCTTCTTGTCTTCTTGTCTTCTTGTCTTTGTCTTCTTGTCTTCTTGTCTTCTTCTTGTCTTCTTGTCTTCTTGTCTTCTTGTCTTCTTGTCTTCTTGTCTTCTTGTCTTCTTGTCTTCTTCTTGTCTTCTTGTCTTCTTTGTCTTCTTGTCTTCTTTGTCTTCTTGTCTTCTTGTCTTCTTGTCTTCTTGTCTTCTTGTCTTCTTGTCTTCTTCTTGTCTTCTTTGTCTTCTTGTCTTTCTTCTTTGTCTTCTTGTCTTCTTGTCTTCTTTGTCTTCTTCTTCTTGTCTTCTTGTCTTCTTGTCTTCTTGTCTTCTTGTCTTCTTGTCTTCTTGTCTTCTTTCTTGTCTTCTTGTCTTCTTGTCTTCTTGTCTTCTTGTCTTCTTGTCTTCTTGTCTTCTTGTCTTCTTGTCTTGTTCTTGTCTTCTTGTCTTCTTGTCTTCTTGTCTTCTTGTCTTCTTGTCTTCTTTCTTTGTCTTCTTCTTGTCTTCTTCTCTTCTTCTCTTCTTGTCTTCTTGTCTTCTTCTTGTCTTCTTGTCTTCTTGTCTTCTTGTCTTCTTGTCTTCTTCTCTTGTCTTCTTCTTGTCTTCTGTCTTCTTGTCTTCTTCTTGTCTTCTTCTTGTCTTCTTGTCTTCTTGTCTTCTTGTCTTCTTCTTGTCTTCTTGTCTTCTTCTTGTCTTCTTGTCTTCTTGTCTTCTTGTCTTCTTGTCTTCTCTTGTCTTGTCTTCTTGTCTTCTTGTCTTCTTGTCTTCTTTCTTCTTGTCTTCTTTCTTCTTGTCTTCTTGTCTTCTTGTCTTCCAACTTCTTGTCTTCTTGTCTTCTTGTCTTCACCTTCTCTTCTTGAACCATCAAGCTCCAGCTCCAAAGTCCTTGTCTTCCTTACAACCTGAGCCACTTCTGACTCACATCAGCCACTGCTCCTATCCATATTTGTCTTCACAAACTTTTCCAACCAACAGCCATATTTGTCAACCACTTTACACATACCATCCCAACAACCACTAAGCCACCACCTGGACTTGAACCATCAAGCTCCAGCTCCAAAGTCCACAACCTTACAACCTGAGCCACCACTGACTCACATCAGCCACTCGCTCCGACGTATATTTGTCTTCACAAACGCAACTTGAACACATATAATACAAAGTGCGTGCCACGCCATAATGCTCAAGCCAGGACTTGAACCATCACTGCCTGGTCCAGCTCCAAAGTCCACAGTCTTACAACCTGAGCCACCGCTGGCTCACATCAGTCACTCGCTCCGACGTGTATTTGTCTTCACAAACGCAACTTGAACACATATAATACAAAGTGCGTGCCACGCCATAATGCTCGAGCCATCGCCAGGACTTGAACCAGCAACGCCTGGTCCAGCTCCAAAGTCCGCAGTCTTACAACCTGAGCCACCGCTGGCTCACAGCAGTCAATGGCTGTGGCGTGTATTTTTCCATACAACTATGTCTAACTATACAAGCAAAACCAAAGTAGTAGCTTTATCTTCAGATACAGTCATAATGATCATACCCAGAGAAGTTGTCACCTACAGTTAACCTTCTGCACCAAAGTCAACAGGCTTACATCCGGGGCAACTCACGAGTCACTCGCTGTGGCCGAGTATAATACAACTTATCCAAATTTTGCCAAAACTCACAAGAACTGAACCCGGTTCCTCGGTACTGAGAGACAGACCTCTAACTCCCTGAACTACCCACTCAGACCACTTTGAACACCTCTTCTTAGAGTCTTTAAGTCTGTCATCTGAGTGTTGGCCTTCAAAATGCACCTATTCTTGTAAGACTTGAACCCACACCATCAGAACCGCCAGTTAGCCTTCCAACTCTCTGAACTATTTGACCAAATGCCAAGTTAATGCTTCTTGAAGCCTTTGAGTGTTTGCCCCAGGTGTTGAACTTCAAAAACAACCTGACAACCTATGCCTTGGTCAGAAATTGGAAAAATGTTTCTCGGTGCTTTTAGGCATTCGCATTTATGGCTACACTTACGCAACATGGAGACTTCTTACAGTCTCCAAACCTCTTGAACTACTTGCCCAGAGTTGTCTGACGACACACAATCCTCTACTACGCAACGATAACGGAAGTAGCTGCAATTAAAATACTTCAATGATTTATATCTTACTCGGCCGTACCAGGACTAATAGCTTATCGACCATGTGTGACATTACACACGTATTTTGAGATATGTTTTTTGACTTTTTGTAGGGATGGCGTGTACTTCCACACTTACTAGTCTGCTCACGTACACATTGTACACGATTAGAATGCTAGGTAGGTGTGTAGCCACGTCTATTTCTTGCAAGGTGAGCATTCTGCCAAGCAAGCGCCCTACACTTTGACAAACAGCCAACGAGGTCTGAACTTACAAAAACAATCCTTGTAACATTTGAACCCACCAACCGTCACCACTGGGTAGTTTTCCACCAGACTGAGCTGTTTTTTGCTGGAGTTCTTACAGTAAAGAGGTTTTTCCGTGATCCTCAATAATAGACCTATTCCAGCTTGCTTGCTAGCATGAAACATTGCAAAGTTTAGAACATTCCACTAATATTCATGACGCATTTTGTCATGCATGACATCACGATAATTCATGACAGTTTATGATCATTTATGTACAGTCAACATCAAATGGTTCATGTTCCATGTTTATATCCAGATACAAACTGATAACAATAAGGATTTCGTGACACGTTCTGTACAAAATCGTAAAACAACCTGGCCGTGCGTTAACAACACGATTCCTTCTGATGTACTCGCCTTAGTCAGGTCTTTAACTTGTGTGTTGCTCATGCATGAGCTCATGAATTAAAGTCTTTGCACTCCTGTTAATTTCTGATGATTCATCACATATTAATGCATCATGCCTAATTCATGAAAGTTCCTGCTCGTTCTTACTGTAAATTAAATCTGAAGCCAGCGGACTAACACAGCTGCTGTTGAAGAAAGCCGACTAAAATGAAACTTTGTGTCTGTGCCATGTCTTGTGAAATCAATACGTCTTGGCACCTTCCGATCACCTTTACCTCGGACCTGTAGTTCGTCCAGTGGGAAATCCAAGTTTACGCGTTAACGGTTTTTGTTAATTTGCCGCATCGTAGCCTCCGTATTTAATCTAATGTTTAAAGAATAACTGATGTTGATATTTGTTGATATGCTGTGTTCCACACTGTGTTCTGCTACAGCAAAGTCCTAAAAACACATAAACAAAAGAACAAATGAAGCATTTTCTCTCCATTGACCAACATCTGTTAAAATCTACAGCAAGAAGCTATTATACATTTGGTGCTAAAATCCTTATGTCTTCAGTAGGAGCCAATGGGCTTGGAGCTGAGCTAATGAGTTCCTTTAGTTGAGCTATTGCAGGTTCACTACGAGAAGGCCTAGGATCGCACCTAAGAGAAGACCCTCTCCATAAGACAGGAGCCTCATAACTGCAGGTCTCTCTCCCATTTTGCTCTTAGAGACTCTAGGAACCAGGAGTAGACCTGCAGGTTGTGATCAGACTAATCTATTGGGATAATAGGGAACTATCGATCGAGTCTGGTCACTGAAATATTGAAGGGACTTGAACAGATTAGAAAAAAAATCTGGTAAAAGTTCGTCAGGTCTTCCTACAAAAAGACTTATATGTTACATGGGTAATTGATAGTTCTGGGATGGAGGTCTTACTGTTTCTATGGCCTGTGCTTTTTCGCCCTGAGCTAAAACTGCTGGTGAGATAGAGACAATTCCCACAGTTAGTCAACTTCTGCTGTAGAGTTGTTTGTTCATGTTTGCTCCTTTGCTACTTACCTAGTCAGCTGGTGAAACAATGACAGCGCACTCCTCCTGCAGAACGGCGTCGAAGGGAGTTAGATGAAAGCAGCTCTACCAGTCACGCCTCTTTTGAAACAATAAAAGACACACAATTAAAAGCAGGCAAAGTTTAGGCTTTTATTCTCTTTGTGTGCCGATTTCTGTGAGCCATGTGTGTGTTTTTATTCTCTCTCTCTCTGTGTCACTGTGTGCCATGCCTTAGATCTACTATTTATGCTGCGAGCAAAAAAAAAAAAAACACACAAAAAAGTGGCATCAGTCCACTAAAAGTGAGAAAGAGGGATGAAAGTGAGAGACACATCTGGTCAATTGCAAAGTTACAAGTCCCTCAGGATTTCCTGCAGCCGTCTTTTACTGCCTCACCACTCCTTTTGCTTTTAATTAGACAGGTACTGTTTGATCCTCAATGGCTTGCAATGTCAAGATACAGCACTATAGCATCGCCATGCAGAAGACGGAAGAAATGAGAAGTCTTGCCTATTAGTGTTGACTTACTAAGGCATGTTCCGTGTCAGAGGGAAATGTTAAATTTAGCCATGAATAAGAATTACAACTCACATTTTTTTCCCCCATTTTCTTTGTCAGTCATAAAGATAAAGTCGGCGTTATATCAGAATGCATTGTGTATGTTCATTAGTATGCGATGTACACATCAACCCAGCCAGCCCATCCACCTCAACACAAGGCTGCGTCAGGCTGGAATAATAACCACTCTGCTGCTGCTGCAGGAGCAAAGAGGGTCACAAAGCAGGTATAATGCTACTATAACTCGCTGGGCCACCATCGGGATGCACGACACTGAAAAATTATGTATGTGCGTTTTACACATACAGTTTAATGATGCACATCCACCTAAGTTAATACGTTTGTGCCAAAGTAGCAGGAAAATGAACGCTATATACCTCTCTCTGTGTATGTGTGTATATATATATATATATATATATATATATATATATATATATATATATATATATATATATATATATATATATATATGCCAGGAATATATACATATAATCCTGGCATCTCATAATAAAAACTCAACAGTCCACTGGTTAGACTAAAGGCCAAATCAATTTCTCTTTTTTACCCCTACCCCTTGTCCCTTGAAACACAGTGTTGAGGGGTGGGGGTGAAATCATTCCCCTAGGAAATGAGACGTCATCAGAAGTCGCCGCTAGTTGCTACGCAAGACGATGCAACAAGTCTCCATGACAACTGAATGACAACAAAGATGCCGTCTACAGACTCGTTTGTGCCGATCAAGTTGGCGATGGATTAAAAACTGACAACATATTTGTTTACATTAATCTCGCGTTTCAGTGGACGTCACCATCAGAAGAGTGCTGTTATCAGATGAATTGAAAAGCAAAGTGACAACTGGCGATCGCTAGCTGACGTTAGTGAATGTTATTGATTAGCGATTAGTTATAAGTTAGCTTAATAAGTGTATTGATTGGTTTATTAAATCATGGTAACTTTTTTCACAACTGCATGCTGGGAAATTTTTCATACCCCTTCGTTTGCAGCGCGGTCCTTGGTTTGGAGGGTTGTGTGGCCTCGGTCGACTGTAGTGCGGCCAAACGCTAACGGCAAACAGCTCAGTGTCCTGTGGGCAGCGCTGCTCAGTAACACTGATGTACCGCGGGTTACACCATCTCTCCTAAATGAACAACACAAAAATCCAACTCAAGTCCATATGTAAGGAAAACAAACATTTTCACGAGAGTCAGAAGAGCTTAGTTTAACCTTTGCTCGCTGATGCTATTAATCAGTATCAGGGTTGAGCTCTGGTCCCTGTCAGCGCCGCCTCACCTTCACAAGATAAAAGGCGCTCGTTTTCTCTGTCATTGTCTCCCTATTGAACGCGGCCTGCTCTCTCAGCGTAGCGACCTTGGCCCCGCTGCGGCCCACCTGAGGTCGGTCTATCAACACACAGCTGGAGCGTTTAGTCAGTCAACGTCTGGAGGGGGAGAGACAGACACAGCGATAACACTTCCTTCTCCTTGACTCATTCCTTGTGCTGCCTTTGCCCCAAAATGTCCACAGACACCACATGAAAAAAAAAAAAAAAAAAAAAAGAGCTACTGGTTCGTGCAGACGTGTACCTGACTTAAGCTCCATCAATCAGTGTTGTCTGGGACTTTAAGCTCCTGCTATTGCAGCTATATCACTAATCCAGAGCTACAAGGGCTACTGCATTAAGATGAATCCGGTGAAAATTGGATATTGCAGAGGAACAATGCTATCCCACTCCGGGGTTAGATTGCTTCTCAACTGTTGTTCATTAGAGGACAATCGCTTTGGGCTTCACACTGGACAGGCACGTAATACAATTCTGTTAAGACTCGAGGATCCATGGGACAGAAATTAGAAGCCGCTCACTGACTAACTGTCTAAAAAGCACATTAGCGGCAGACGGGCCCAGCAGCCTGAAAGATCTGCCGAGGAGCTAAAAGCAAACAAGGCATTTTAAAGTGGCTTTGTTTACTTTCTTGTAAAACTGTGTACAAATTCCCCTGGCAGGTCCAAATGTTTTAATGGCTAGATAGATGGAGACGCAATTACTCAGAGTAACTTTCAATTTAGCGTAAAAGTAGTTTGATCAAAAGTCCTGACAAGGACCAAAACACTGAAAACAGCTGACATTTTGAATTTTATCTTGTCTCGTCACATACGTTAGTTTGGGGGGACAATCCCAAACCAGCAATAATAATTTGCCTGACTTGGATCGCACTACTCCACTCTACTAGGCATAAAAATGACAGAAAACTATGGACAGGGCCATCAAACTTACTTTTGTAAGACATTTTTGATGCCTTTCATAAAAACATTGAGGCATCAAAAATGAAATAAAAATGTCATGGTATATTAGGGTGTCACAGTCAAATTTAAACGTAGTAACCTGAGGAATGACATCTCAAAAATAAACAAAAAACAGCTAAAATTAACTTTTTTTTTAAATAGGTATAACAAACTAATTTCTTTTATTTTCTTATATGCACATGAATATATGCATGTGTCAGTGGCGGCTGCTGGTCTCTCAGACAGGGAAAGCTCATTTTAGGTGGACATTATAAAATGTGTCCTATTGCAGCCTGACAGTTACTAATAAAAGTATAGTTTAATTGAGGCTGCATGCTAGCACGCTAACTACCAGGCTATAGTTTCCCTTTACAACTTGACAAAAAGATGATTATGAGCGAACTAATGAAACTTTAACAACAAACTCAATAACCTTATGGTAATTGGTACGTTTTATTTACAGTGTAATATGTATAATATGTAAAATAAAGCACTCCAGACCGACAGCACGTTGTCTTACGACTACTCCGCTCGGGACTGAATTCTACTTCACTCTGATGCCGATGTTTGTTTCCAAATCTCTGCCAATCAAAAGGGCTTCAGCCTGTTAGACATTTCCACCAATCATCACGCAGAAGCCTGAATTCATGACCAGCCCACTGCTCCATTCACCCCTTGTGAAGCTTGGCCTCAAAGGGAATGACGATTTTCAGCGTTTATCCAATCACCCATAGAAGCTCATGCAAAAGACTTATTAATGAACACACACACACACACACACATATATGTATATATATATATATATATATATATATATATATATATATATATATATATATATATATATATATATATATATATATATATATATATATATATATATATATATATATATATATATATATATATATGTATATATATATATATATATATATATATATATATATATGTGTGTGTATATATGTGTATATATATATATATATATATATATGTGTATATATATATATATATATATATATATATATATATATATATATATATATATATATATATATATATAAGTTAAAGTTAAAAATCAGGATTATAAACATATAAAACAAACATATAAAACAATGTTTTCCATACAAATCTGATTCTCTGTTTGTCAACTCAATAGCAATAGCATGGTCAACTCTATATCCCTTAGGAACCCTTTTCTTTTCCCAAGCTGTGCTGAACACAACATTACCACACACACTGTGGTAAGTTTTAAACTTTTTAACATTTTAAACAAATAAAGTCAATATTCCTGTCATCACAGCTTGAGCAAGTCAACGCTGCCTTTCCATTGTGATAAGTTTGTTAAACCATATTGGATTGAATTTAAGCATTTTATTGAGGTTAATGAGACAGCTAACAATGGAGGAAAACCAGCTAGCTGGTGCATGCAGTGTACAGGAAAATACTTGCCATTTTCTCAACTCCGTCAGACTTCACGTCTGATAGAGTGGACAGTAGAGAGCTGATGGAGACGACAAATCCGCATATAACCGCATATAATCCGCATATAATCCACATATAACGTCATAATGTGCTAATATAATATTATTTTTTTTAAACTTGTTGATGGATTAAAATGTTACATCGGGGTGTTATTTACACATAAATGTCCATGTTTAGCTCAAACTACATTATTTAACCATAATGTATAACCTAACGTGGACTTAGTCGCAAGTCATTTCATCAGTATACGGTGGATATTAAAAAATGTACACACCCCTGTTCAACTGCCAGGTTCTTTGTGATGGAAAAACAAATGAGACTAAGATAAATCATTTCAACACTTTTTTCCCACTATGAATATGACTTATAACCTGTACAACTCGGTCGAAAAACATTTTTTTATGGGGAAAACCAAAACATAAAAAACATACAATAACCTGATTGCATAAATATGCACACCCTCAAACTAATGCCTTGTTGCAGCATCTTTGGCTTTTATTACAGCTCTCTGTCTTGCAATGTTTGCCCACTCTTCTTTGCAACAATGCTCCAAATCTGTCAGATTGCGAGGGCATCTCCTGTGCACAGCCCTCTTCAGATCAACCCACAGATCTGATTCAGGTCTGGACTCTGGCTGGGCCATTCCAACACCTTAATCTTCTTCTGGTGAAGCCATTTTTTTTTTTGGTTGACTAGGATGTGTGCTTTGGATTGTTGCCACGCTGAAAGATGAAGTTCCTCTTCATTCCTGGGCTTGGATGTTTTTCTTTGTAAGATAAGGCTTCCGTCTTGCCACCCTACCCCACAGCCAAGACATATGAAGAAGATGGGAGATTGTTGTTACATGTACTAAACAGCCAGTATTTGTCGCAGGGTTTCTCAAATTTAAGACTTTAAAACTATTATGAATGAAATTTAAGACCTATATCACAACATACAGAAATGTACAAAAGAAAAGTCACAAATTACTTGCAAAGTACACACGTTACATGGCTGCAATATAAGTTGTGTCTTCGGCTCGTTTCTAGTGGTAAACACATTCAATAAAGCACAATAGAATCTTTGTAGTCACGTGACCTCAGGCTTACGTGCTGCCATATTGCCAGGCAAATTTTCGCTCTGCATTCCTTGTTAACACTGAAAACAGCGATCATTTTTATTTCATGTCTAAGTATTCCATGGAAAAGGGGCTATTTTATGAGCAGGTGACTCATACACTGCACCTGCAGTGTTATTTTCAACGATAACAGCGACAGGAGTGCGTTTGCCTGCATTGGACTTCTGCAACATCATGATTTATTTAGGGGAAAACCCTACAAACTATGAAAGCACACACGACCCTGGGCAGTTTCCAATACTTTAGAGCGGGCTGGGTCAATGATGCAATGATTACGCACCTTCAGGCTAAGAAGATCCATGTTGTTACTACATAGGTAAGTAGTTATGCCCATGTGGGCATACATTATGTAAAAGACATCGAATTTTGCTATTATGTAATAATCTGTATGTTATCTATAAAAATATGTATTCAATATACAATTAATAGGCCTATGCATTAATCTCATGAGCCCCAATGCCCCCGATACCAGGAGCAGAGTGGGTCACATCCGATTTCACTGCGTGTGCAGCAGGCTGTGCTGCATAGACATCACAGCATGTTAAGTATCCTCAGAAACATCAGACTCAGCTTAAATCTCATATACAAACAATTAAAAGAGAAAGTAAACAAACTCGGAAAGTCAGAGAATCCTCACCACCCCCGAGTTCACTCCAAGTTGAATCAAAGATGGCTGCCCCAAATGTAAACAGTAGCAGAAGCCCCTGTAATATTCCATTTATTAGCACGTCTGACTAGTTTTTGTCTCTAGTAGAATGTAGTATATATATATATAACCTATAACGCAAGCTCTGCTAACAATAGCCTGGTAGATCGGTGCCCGTTAACTGATACGATTAAAATCCTCTGAGTGTCGGTCAGTGACTATAGGCTTATGCCAATCGACAACCCAATTGAGAGGATGATCAACAGTATTGCTGTTTGTTTTGCTTTTGACAGACAGACAGACAGACAGACAGACAGACAGACAGACAGACAGACAGACAGACAGACAGACAGACAGACAGACAGACCCCTAGCTGACATTAGCATTTAACATGAGTTTGATTGGTGTAATTCTGAACACAACCACACCCACAGAAGATGTGGTTGCAACCACATTATCTCAGTTGTTTATTTTTACTTCCCCTCTCTAAAAGATTTCTTTTTTTCCCCCTATTGAGTTGTACAGGTTATAAGTCACATCAATGGTGGAAAAATTTGGCCTCATTTTTTTTTTTTTTTTTTTTTTAATATACCACAAAAACCTGGAACAGGGATGTGTAGACTTTTTTTTATAGCCACTGTATTCCTGTACTGCACAATGCACTGTAAACGTGGTATTAAGAGTTGGAGATCAGGCTGGATTTGTTTTGCAAAAATGTTCCATCTGGTGTTACGCATGACGATATCACTCGAGTGTGGTAATAGAAAATGTACTGCAATACCAAATGAATAGACAGAGGAGTGGAGGGACAGGAGCAGAGAGTGCAGCCTTTTGAATGACGGCGGCGCTTGCTCGCGCGCACACTTCTTTACCTCCCAGCAGCTGGCCTTATCTGACGCTCGCTGGTAGGAAGTTTTGGAGGAAAGTGGGGCAGGTAGACTTACAAAGGCCCATGACTGTCTTTATATAGTACACAGTCTGTCCAGAATATAGATCAGGTTGCTGCACGGTATCTGCTCCTCACTGTTCTGTCCTTGAGAGGCGAAAGGGAGGGAAAGGGAGATGGGGAGTATCTCTTCCACAGTGGACTTCAAGTCCATATACCGAACAAACAAAACTGACAACATGTCTCGCTGAATGAATGGGAAACTGAACACCATTTGGCAAGCAGCTCCTCAGGCTGCACACACGGCCTTGAAATATTTTCCCCAAGAAGCTCAGGTAGTTAAGACAATTTACAAAATTTGTCTTTGCAAATTATGGCATAAGAAGAAAAGGATTTGGAAACTAAGAACCCCAATCGATGGTTCTGTTCAGACTCTCTCAGCTCCTAGCTCAGGTTCAGGGAAAGATCCTGGGCTGGTTTAATACAGAAACTAGAGCTGGGCGATACAGAGATTAATTTGAATTTGCAGTTCAGGTCGATTTGTTTTTAATGAAAATTGTTTTTTTTTTTTGTTTTTTTTTTTTGTGTCACCGGTGCTCTCCTTTGGGCTCCCATAGTTCAGTGTGGGCTCCTCCATCCTCCCCCAGCGCACTTGTCACTGACATATACAAACAACATGGCAGCGATCAAGGGACCAAATTTTTCAAACTGCGGAGGAGTAAATGAGACTACGGTGGAGCGCTACACTCAGTGTTTGGGAAACACTATGTTCCTTCATGAAAACTGCGGCAGCACTAGTGTTCCCCCTAAAATAAAACAAATAACATTCGTCTCAAACTGTGTGCCTATTTATTTAAACATTCAGGACAAAAAGATACCAAATCATTTTTTTTGTGTACCACGGGCACTGATTCAAAAAATCTGGTTTGTCAAACTATGTCACTATTGTCACTACGTCAAGCTTAATAAGAAAAGTATTCATTTAATAGCAAGCTGACGTGTTAAGTTGTTGTTGTTTTTTTCTGTGTTATCTGTTTTATTGCAAAAAGGCCACAATTCAAATTTTATTTTACGCATTTTTGAAGTTAGTTTGAGGGTACGTTGTGTCACTAAGTTTGGATGTGAGCTAAGCTAGAAAACTAAGCTACAGTCTAAAAGTTCCATTTTCTATGTTTGACAGTAGCATGGCTATTATCTAGCACAGTTTGTTTTTTCTGGCTTTTTTCTGGTTGCACTATAACCACAGAGGGGTTAAAACTTGATTTTAACCAATTCCTTTATCATTTGTAGACTGATTTAAAAAAAAAGAAAAAATATATCAATTAAAATCGATCGCCATATTGCCCAGCTCTAACAAAAACAAACAAAAAATGGAGCTTAGAGAAAGTTCAGTCAGGAAGACTATCTTCTGCACGCCTGCAAAGTCAGAACAGCTCACCAGCCATCTGTACTGCACACCTGCTGGCCTAGTCTTTATCCAATCATCACAAGCATGCTGAGTTCAACCAAACAACCTCAATCCCTAAAGTTTTAAATGTGTCATTCTCTCTGCTCTCATTTCAGCACTGTGCATCGCCAAAGATCTTCACCTCCTCCACCACGGTGGCCAGTCTCCCTATGGTCAAATCACCAATCAGAGACGCCGTCATGTCAAAGCTCATCCTCACGCTTCCTTTCCTCCACCCCCACCACCAGTGTCTAGGCCCTGGGGGGAACAGATCATCTCATCAAAGATCTTCTGTATAATGCATCGCCTCCACAGTTTCCACATCCTGCCGGGGTCTAAGAACCAAAGATTATTCTGTAGCTGTCAATGAAACTCTCATTATTGCAGACTCTCTTGTTAGTCTGTTCTGATCGAACTGAACCTAAGGCACCATCCTTCATGGACCTGGACCACAGGGCTGCTACTCTCTGAACCACAAATGGCAATATGAATTAAAGAAGCCAAATGTGATATTCCTGCACTAACAGATGGTTTTGGGTTGAGCTGTGGTGCAGGTTCCAAACAAACCAGTTCAGAATTCTGCTGAGAATTAAAACAGCGTCCTGCATGTGAATTTTTTTTTTTTTTTTTAAAAACTCATACTCAATATTCACACCAATACTAATGAAGATCACTGCAAAACAGCCCACTAAATGGATTCATCTTTTTCACATAACAGTGAAGAATATTTGGACGCTTAGAATTTTGTGGAAGTTTTCCTCAAACAAAAAGGTCAGGTTAGTAAAATGGACTGTTACAGTATTTGTATCACACTCTTCTAGTCCTCTTATGACCACTCAAAGCACTTCACAGTACAGCTGGCATTCACCCATTCACACAACACTGTTGTGCTGTTCTAACATTGAACGTTCATGTTCATGCTGAAGTTCAGGATCACGCCGAGGACACTTTGACATCCAGACAAAATGAGAAAAGAATTGAACCACTGACATCGCATCTGTGGCCATTTTTGGTTCTTCTCTCATAACGCTGTACAACAGTACTGAGGCTTCTGATATTGTCAATCATGAAAACAGGGCAAATATCACAAGAGCTTGGGATCAAACCATCAACCTTCCGATTGGGTGAAGGCCCACTGCTGCCACAACCATCAAAGTTATTTTGATGATGCTCCATTATATTGGAGCTGCCCGTTTATCCAAATGGGACACATTTAGTTCCTACTGATCAGGATTCATTTGACTTAATGTCTTAGATGACTGTTCACCACTTTTCATTCTGAACGGCTCATACCGCAAATAATACCCCGACCTTGCTCTACAGCCTTTCCGTTAATTAAGCTCTATTGTCTGATGTTAAGTTTTTCGCCGAGGACGCTAAACACTTTCCTTTGGCTGCGTTTGCTCAAGTGTCACAAGGTCAGTTTTCCTGTGAATAGAGATAAGCGAGCATTCGCCATCACCACTAGCAGAGGTCTGCGAGAGCAGCTGATAACACCACACCTGCATTATCTTTCATGTTAAAACCCCCTCGCCTTGTTAGTATGTTTAATGGATCGTCCTCTTGGAGTATAAGGAGCCTTGGTACCCCTCACGGCTTGGAAACCCCAGCGTCCTGCAGCCTGATGATAGATTACCCCTCCTTTATCACAGCTAGCTGATTATTCCTCCTCTGTGAAGAAGCTGAATCTGAGCAGGGGAGTGATCTCTTCGCAATGTGGCCTGAAATAGCTTGATTATGCTCGGGTTCATTTTTACCTTGTTATCAGCCTGGATTACGTACTTCACATCTCAGTGGCAGTGTGTTTGTCATCGCTGTGGTGCTTCCTCTGTGAAAGATGTATGGCGACGACGGGAGATGCACCTTCATTAAACTATACACCCCTAATAGCTGTCACATATTTGTCTTATTTGTGGCAGACATGCATTTAATATAATCAACAGTGAACATGACAGGAATTAAGTAGCTTCCTCTTTGGTGGCTGTAACATCACCACTGAGTTTAAACCATTTATCAGAGGATTATTAAGCCAGCAATCACTCACACAGTCAGATACTAATTGCAACACATACACACTGAAGGAGGGAGGGGCATTTTACAGGATCACCTATTATTACTGTCATTATTAATATATCCAGCTGAACTGTATTACCTCGCAAAACCACAGGCGTCCTAATTCGGGCGTGATGTCTGACCTTCAGCTGCGAGTGATGACTCGAGCAACGCCACCTGTAAAATTTAAAACAAAGTTACTGTGTGCCGTCACTTTATAAGGTATATCTGTGTGATCACGAGGAACGGGATCTGTAACTCTGCGTGTTTACTTTAACGAGAAAGAAAAAAAAAAGAGCCAAAACTAACAAGTGAAAACGACCAGCACTAAAAGGTACCGAGGCATTCAAAGTGAAAGTGCTTATTCTAAATCTCAGTGTGGAATTAAAATATAATGTGTGACTGTGCGACTTTACAACTGAACCGAGATGGATATTCTCCATCAGTGACCCAGCGTCTTGTTTTCATAGCAAATAACAGTGAACGACAATCCAGGTCAGCAGATTAGTCATTTTTCTGAATAAACAGCCGACTTGTCTGTGAAGACCAAAGAAAATGTGATGATCAGGAAGATCTTTCATGTTGTTCCAGATCAGCAGACTCATCATTTTCCTCGCTCTTCACAGACACATTGCCTGGTATCAGTACTTCGGTTTATGTGTAGAGACCCTAATCATGTTACTCCCAAAGTGAAGTGATATTTTCAGATTTATTAGTGGCTAAAAAAAATGGTGATTTAGATTTGGCTGACTGCTCCACTCGCTTTCATCGTTAGCTATTTGGCTGTGGGAAAAAAAATGACAGCCAAACTCGATATTACTTTGAACAACGTGAAATAGCTCTTGACAGGATGTTCCACTCGTATGCGTGGTGAAATAAAGCCTGGGTTCAAATTACCCTGCACCATCACACTAAGGCAAAAGTGTATGAGAAGTATATGTATTCGCATACATTTTAAATCAGGGCCGTCATTAAAATTATTGTAACTATTGTGACTTAGATATTTTTGCCTAATTAATGTATAGTTAATATATCATCTCATGGCATCTAGATGATTAAAAGGTGTTAGGGGAGTGGTTGGACTTTCCTTCTTCACTAAAGACTTTGTTTGGTTGTTTTTTTTTTCCTGGCAACAGCATCATGTAGCTTACTCATGGCAGTCTTTATTAGCATTAGCTATTAGGTGTGATGAAAAGTTCCAGTAATTCCCTCGGCAGGTGGAAAGACCTACATATCAACGTTTGGGAACACCACAACAGAGCAGCAGTGTCTTTCAATCACAAGTGAATCATCCATCATAGCTGTCACTTCTGACACTCATTCGTAGCGGCACAAAGTGGTGGAGGGGAACCAATAAAATAACCTAATGAATAATCATTATAATTGCAAAAAAATTTCCAATTAATTATTATCACTCTCACTTGTCTTTTATTGTACTGTCTGATCAGTGTTTCTTGTAAACTGACAGACTGCACTAAAGATAAGGGCCAATCATATCCACAAAGTACAGAATCAGTATTCCTGATGCGTGGTGAGAAATGTAGTTGTGTTTTATGTTCAGGCTCAACGCTTGACGCTTGATTGCTGTTTACGTGACTAAGAAAAAAAAAAAAAAAAAAAAAAAAAAAAAAAAACAGAATGACAGTACTGAAATTGACTCATAAATATAAACTGGCATATTTCTGTGTGTTTTTTTTTTTTTTTTTAAAGTGAATATGCAGCATGTTTTATACATTTTAAAGTGGGTTGTTTTCCCCCATTAATAAGACTCAAATAAGCCTCAATTATGTCTTTGAAATGAAAGTGAACTATGTTCAGTGAGCACATAAGAAGAGTAAGAGAAGCATGTCAATAGTGGTCTTTTTGCAGTTCTATTGTATCTTAAATGCAACAAAAACTAATATTTTACATAAAGCATAACTGTAAAACCAAATATACTGCATTATCTTCATGTGGAGGCATCAAATAAGTTTTGTTGTTCCACGTGAATTTGGTGGGATATTTTGATGTATGAACTAGTTAGAACCAACTAGTTAGAACTAACTAGTTCATAACTAGAACTAGTTATGAACTAGACTAGTACAGATTAAAAAAAAAAAAAAAAAGTTTTTGAGGTAGCCGGTATTTGTGCCTTCAGGTGCTGTAATACAGAGAACAGGTGGAAAAAAAAAAAAAGAGATGATGCACACTGTTGATTATTCTGGGTAACACAGAATGTGTCAAAGGAGGAAAAAAAAAAGTAGTTTCTATTTATATTTTGACACCTGTGTATCTACACACACACACGTTCATACAGTAATGTTCATGCAGGCTGAGCCACATGTGATAAACACCGGTAGCCCTGTGGGAGGTGGTGGTGTGAGGGAGACTGACAGCTTCTTTTGTTGTTAGCGGGGTGTGTGTAGTTGGGTCTCAAGGTTTCCATGTTGCCGGCGCCTCCTCCACGTCTGTGTATCTATGTTGTGTTAACACAGTTTTTACATGGAGCTCGTGTCGCCGCCGACAGTGACAAGAAACGAGTAGCTGTGCGTGCATATGTGTGTGTGTGTTGGGGTGAAACATAAATTCACGGCTCTAAATCATCGGCAATAAAAAGCAAGATGGAGAGGAGGGGGGGGCGTATCTATAGAATTATTCATGGCTATTCTTTTCTTTTTTTATTCAAACACAAATACGATAGCATTAAAGCGTCGGCAGAGACCCGGGCCCCCATGGTACATTTTTTTTTGAGATGAGAAAATAAACTGAATCAATATCTCTTGCGTTGATGCTACATGGCAGAGATTGATACTCCGCTGGTGCATATGAAATATGCATGCCTTTCTAAATCTGAAAATATTGTTTTTGTGGAAGCAACCCGTTAGGCCACAGAAAACTTTTAGATTGTGTTACAGGCAGCTAAGAATACACGTGCCTTCTTCGCTCTCCGCGGTACTGATCGGTATCTGAAACCAGGGCTAATGCCTGGCAGATAAAAGCTCACACAATGACTGTTAATAAAATTCTGAACTTGATCGTTTTCTCCCATATTTGTCCTCTGACACCAACTTGTATAACTCACATTACATTTACACAACAGCTTGATCTACTTTAATGGAAACCCCAGACAGAATCAGCAGATTTTGTAACAAATAACCTAAAATTGGCTCCACAACACTGAAAGACCTCATGAAAAGACCTTAAAAACTAGAAGAATTCAGAAATGCCTCCTTTACAACTTTAAATTGGGAAAGAAATGGCGCTCCACTACACTAGACTAGACTGTTCAACTCCAACCCTCAAATAATATAAAATTTTCTTTAAAAAACCCTTCTCTGGATCTGGATGTTAATAGCTAATTAAAGACTTATATCCATCCAACTATTATTTCTAACATCCTGAAAATTATTGCGGACCAATTACATGATTACTCGCGCAGGCACAGTTAGTTAAGACATAGATAATTCACAGCACATGTGAAAATTGCCAATCATTTCCTCATGGGCTTGTCAATTGACACAATCAACCACAAAATGTCATTATATTGCATTATACGCTGAAACATGTCGTCGTCGGGACTAAAAGAACCTGATTAGACTTTCAGTCTTTTATATCAGATAGATTCATGTGAACAATGATTCTTCAATACAATTCAAGTCATGTGCTTCCACGGGTTTCTATTTGGATGTCTTGGCCTGTTTCCACCAAGCAGTACGGTACAGTTTGGTTCAGTCCGCAATTATTTGTGTATTTCGTTTTGTTTCCATGGTAAGAAGTTGTTAAGCGTACATAAATAAGCATACCGAACCATACTGGGTTTTAGCACCCCTCTGTTGATACAGCATAGAGCTCGCCAGACCACATGATCAACATGCAAGGCATTATGAGTAGTGGTGACCAACTACACATAGCCTCATACACCCAGTCACTGAGCGCTATGGTGAACTCCTTTTTCAAGACAAACATGTCATGAACAGCGGTTAAAATGGGCCGGTACAGCGTTCTGACACCTTTGACAAATAAATGAATAATCTGATTTATAATAGCAAAGATTCAAATGCGCTGATGTGAGCTGGTAATTTTGTCATATGTATATGCTATAATGTTGGGCTTGTTTTGTGCTCATTCCTACTCTTTGGTGCCATTTGAGTCCCTGTTAAATAATAGGGCATTTTATCTGTAAAAAAACAAAAACAAAAAAAAACTGGCCACTAACACTTATTTTAAGTCCGCCTTACATAATTAAACCTTTTCTATCATTAAGAACAATGATGTACTTAAAATTTAAATAAATAATTAAAATAAACGTTTTTTTTTTACTGCAAGTAGGCTGAACACGTCCCCAACTATATTCACTCAATGTGACTTACATATACAGTACAAGCAATAAAAATCAAACAAATCTTTTTTTTTTCATTATTATTCCCCATAATCTTGTTTTTGTTAAAGATACATGTTGAATACTAGAAGTCTTTTAAAAAACACTGTGTCCCTTAGTTCATTGGTCCCCAGGTTACCTTGCTGAGAGTCCATCCTCAGAACATGGCCCCTGACATTGCAGGGTTTACCGAGACTATATAAAGGACATGATAAAGTTCTTAGATATAAATATTACACTAACTGTGCATTCAGAACATTTATTCAGAGCAATTACAGCATCCTGTAACGGGGGAAGGACATTTGGCCAATGTCATTTGCATAGAATTTGGTTAAAATGATTAAATATAATATCCTGAGCTGGACCAATATGCTTTTTAACAGTTAAACCCTTATTCAGATGAAGTTATAAAATGTTTTAAAATTTAGAAAAAACTTTCTTTTTTTTTAAAGTTACCACACTGAAATGGCACCATATAGTAGGAATGACCCTGCTAGTAGCGTAGCGCTGCACGCCGATCCCATCCCCTGTCCACAATGGTTTTTAGTATTCCTCCACCGGGTCAATCCCACTTTAACCACTGGTCACACGTAATGTAAATGTTGACTACTTTTACTGGTTTTACTTAATGTAATCTTTCCAGACAAACACCGTTTGTAGCGTGTTCTGCAGTTAACGATAACTGAAAACGCTAGAAGTTTAATCCTCTGTTGATCCACTTCCAACGACAGTCGTGAGAATGTTTACTTCAGGTGATAACGCGGCAGCTCCTCACCATTTCTCTGTGTAACACATTCAAATCCAGCGCCTCTCCCTTTACTCTTTAATTCCAACAATGCTTTACGTGGATCGGGTCGTTACTTCAGCGACTATGTCACATTGGCGTGCTTGATGGAGACGCACCCAGTGATAACAATGATGGGATGAGAGATGTTGTCACCTTGTGTGGGTGATAACATCTACGATAGAAACACAAGGGTGCCGTTCTTAAATATCCAGCACATATTCCCGATCGTGAAAGCAAGTTTTGATAAAAATGTCTCGAAGCTCCGTGGTCTGGTCGACCCAGGAGTCATCGGGGAAGAGGAAATCCAGAGAACCTAGCTGACGTAACAATCGCCACCCTGCCTATTGCGTAGTAGTAACTTTAGCAGTGGGTACACAAACCGAATCGAAATGTACCAAAAAACTTGACTGCACCAACAAGGTTATTGGAATTTGCAAGTCAAGATCAATGAAGTGACAATTGGATACTACGTTATTGATGAACAATGAAAAATTGGTGCAAGCTTCCAGGTAGATTAACATCAGCACTGAGAAAACTCTTCCTATGGATACATCAACCAACACTCATTTCAACTCAACTAAATGTAACAGGGATCCTGACTACGTGTCACTTCATGCTCAGTTGGGATTTAATTACTGTTTTTTGATACAGCGCAGCATCTTTTAATATTTTAATACTGAGCCTTAAAAAAAAAAAAAAAAAAAAAAAAAAGACTGGTCTCTCAGGATGTGGGTTACATCGCTTTAAATCTTTCATGCCCTGAAGGTCTTTCTCAGTCTGTGCTGTTTATGTGTCTCATGCTATTAATAACATATGAGATCCCAGTGGATGCCCGCGCTGGCTCCGTGACAGTTCTCTTTATATTTACTCCCATCGGGGAATACTTCACAAAGTAACACAGTAAAGTTTTTTGTTGCAGCAACAATGCTTCGGGGTGTGGAACAGTACAAAACTGAAGGGCAGTTTTGAAGGTCTTGCCCCAGCTACCTTGTTTAATTTCAGACTATTAGCATCAATGGTTTTCAGGACCTTCTGAAGACGCTGCCGAAGCACCATAAGGGTTGTATGTATTATGAATGAACTGATGACCTCATGGTCAACCAGAAGGCAGTGAAGGAATGTTGAGGTCTGTGCTCTCCCTGCCAACATGGATCTAACAGAAACTGGTGTTTCTATTGTGGTCAAAATTCAGATAGATCATAGGTAAATTCAGGATTCACAGTCACAGAAGGTAGAGCCAATCATCCACTAATTGGAAGGTTCAAAGTTCAGTTCTATTCCCGGATTTCCCCGCCCACATGTTGAAGTGTCCTTGGGTAAGACACTGAACCCCAAATTGCCCCTGACGGCTATGTGAGTGGATGAATGTTATCTGCAGTGTAAAGTGCTTTGAGTGGCCTCAAAAGACAAGAAAAGTGCTATATAAACACAGTCCATTTACTTCTGGGACTCTCTGATACTTAGTATGTGCGAGCTGTGTCTTAGCTATGAAAGAGATTGGTTTCTCCTCACTAGATCTAAGATGGAAAAGAGAAGCTTGTTCCCCAGACAGTGGAATTACAAGCTCCATTAAAAATGAGGTAGGCTTGAATGTATTTTCTCTGCTGCGGTTATCCTTTTGTGGTTTTAAACTCGTTTTTATTATTGTGTAAGCCACATGTTGATCAATCTGTGTCATACACCGACACTAGAACACCGGTCATGATTGTCATAATGGGAAAATTAATTATAAACCTCTCCGGCCAATGTGCTTAAAATGAATAAACGGTAAGCAGATTGAGCTCATTAGTAATTCAAGCACACAGTAACGGTCCAAATACACATTTCTGTCAAAGTGAACATCCATCAACGTGATTTCACACAAATGTGTGTGGTGGGCGGTTATTGAGTTAGATAACAACATATTTCTGACATTTAAATTAAGAGATGTTGCTTGGAAGCGAACTAACCTTTGACCAGCAGAAGGTGATCTGAAGATTAACACAGGTTTTGTCCAGAAGTTTCCTGGGAACAATGCAGAAACAACATCAGAGGAGGTGAGTGGGAGGTACAGCATACAGTGCCAATTTTTTATTATTTTTTTAATTATTTTGTGTGCGTAATCATAGTCAATATAATTTGACTTAAACACACTTGAATATCAAAGTGAAAAGAGATTTTTACAAAGGAATTCACCAGTATTCTTGGGGAGATTTACGCCATGAAGACAAAAGAGCCTCGAAGCAACTCTGACAACAAAGTTGGTTAAAAGTTATAACTGACTGTTTTTCAAACCAGGAAATGATTTATGTAATTGATAATTACGTCACTTCAGGAGAAAAGAGACACTATATTTGAAATCATTGACTAAAGATGCAATTTATTACATTTACTATCTCAATACATTTCACTATTTCCACCACTAATAAAGAACAAACGCACACTTTATTCATCCTGCTATAACGTGGGCAGTTGATCAACCCTATAGTACGCAGTCCTGGTACTCTGAGCAAACACCAAAGTAAGATTGTTGCTGGCTGTGGAGTCGTACGACTCGCTGTTTGCATTTTTATTGGTTTTGTTCGAAGGTAATCTTGTCTCCTAGCAACTGATTTACACATTACTTCTCCTGAATGAGAAATTTTCTAAATCCAAACCAAAGTAACTTAGCCGTGCTGATTGACTCATTTTTACTGTTGGTGTTCATTTTAAATGTCCATGAGATCTTCTTCCATTCTCATATCAAGTCGGACAGAATCAAATAAAGATAGCAAGTCGGGGAAAAAGCTGCAATAAAAACAACAGCAATTACAATAAGACTGAAGACCACCAACACGCGGGAATAAAAACACATACACCTGTGGCTCTGAAAAATAAAATGTGTGGCTTTAAATGACGGCAGCATCAAAATGAACAGAATTTGGAAAAAAAGCCATTAATAGTTGCAGATAGATCAAAAAGCTCAGCCCTGCTTAGATTATCTTCCACGTTAGCCAACATAACAGTCCTGTTAGTTACGGCCTCCCATGTGGACCAAACTCCTCGATAGTGTTGGACAACATCTGGCCGTCTGACACGGCAGCATTATTTGAAGGGAACACAGTTTATGAAGATTCGGTCTTGAAGTCTTTATAGTTTTCAAGTTATTCAGCTGAGATGAGCGTTAAAACTCACAGCACGCATCTCTTGAACATGCTTAACATTTTAGCTTTGGAACATTTTTGTACGCCTAGTTACAAGCATGTTGGACCAGAAGCCTGGTGAAAATGGAAGTAAAAGGTAACAAATTTGGCATATTTGGCACCTTCCACAGGGGCTGTGCAATTTTTCTAAATCTGACGGCCCAGAACGATTATAAAAACAAAGTAATTGAAACGCATGATTATTAGTATTACTCTGCCAAGGCTCTCTATCAAAAGCTGTCAAGCTTGGCAAGGAAATATCTGTCCATTCCAGCTACTAGTTCCTCTTTTGCACAGGGGGAAATCTTGTCTTCTTCTTGCGCTCATCTCTAAAAGAAGCTGGTCTTTCTGGCCAAAAACCTTTAACCGATTACTTTTGAAAGGATTATTTCTAATCGTCATTATTATTTTTCCCCATAATCGAGCAGCCGTACTATCCACACTTCTTTCCTTAAATTAAATACAATGACAGATGCATTTACAAAAATGTTGTTGTCATATAATGTGTGCTATATTGGCCCAAATGTATAATAATATCCAATGAATGGGGGAGAGTAATAGTGGTGTAACCCTGTCCTCTTGACACAGGGAATCTGTCACAGGGCCAATAATTACAGCTTTCACAGATGATGAGCTCAGAATGTCAGCAAAAAAAAAATGGTTCTGATGCTCCGACAGTCTGACAGGACAGAGTCTTAGTCTGTGACTGATGGACGAGATACACTAATGTTGGTGATGTGTATTACTGATGGACACACAGACACACACACACACTGACAAAGTGGAGAACATTACAGAGCGCCTGACTCCTACAGAAAGTTATGTTTGGTGAATAAAGAGAATAAAATGTCTAAATACACTGAATTCTGAAGAAAATATAATGACCAAATAAAATGCACTCCCGCTTAAAACTACATAACATTTATTGGCTAGAGCAGTAGTATAATGAACAATGATCTCTATAGGAAAACAGACTTGGGTCATAAAGGAAGTGAAATCCTGCCACAGCAGCGATGAGCGTTTCCATCACCATCAAGACCAACTAGGAACTAGGAACTTAAATTACACGGCTTGTTCCCTCGAACCGACCTGACTGTGGGACGCTGGTAAATCTAAACATTCTGATTGGTTATCGCCGAATTGGTAGCTCATTACCATAAAGTTAACTGGATTTTAACTTCTCCTTTTCGCTCTAGTCACTGAAGATGCTTCGCTGACAGAGAATTCGCTCTTTTCGCCAATTTCGCCGTCTCTCCATAGAGAAATAATGACTTCCAGCTGGACAGACTTTACCAATCATCTTCTCTGTGGTCATTTCACATTATTATTATTAATAAACTACACACTGCAGTCTTTGTGTGTGTGCGAGAGAGAGGTGAAAGTGGCCAGCGTTCATTCTGTGGTGACCGCCGCACATTGATCATTATATTTGAAACCCTGTGATCATTTTGCAACGGTTTCCCCTGTGTTCGCTTCTTCGATTCTATTTATAAAATTATTTATTGATACACTTTTGCTGCTGGGTTTTAAAACTGGTGCTGCTTTGTTGACTGCGCCATGTTCCACCTCGAGTTACAACCAATAACCACCGAGTCAACCTAAAACCTCACCTATAAACAGAAGGTAGTATTTTAAACCTATGATGCGTTGTCAGTGCTACTACACAAGCGTCACTCTAGTTCTCCATATCAGTTTATTTACTTTAAAAAACTAAACAGTCTTTAGACTATCCCCATCTCAGCCCCAGGTAGTTACTTTTTAACTGCTAGGCGTGCACTAAACAGGACACAGAAGTCTGGTGCTACTGCCAACTATAACAGCCTAACAGCATAACATAATAGTAGCCTAGTAATGATAACAGGCCTACCTACCACTGGTGATGTTGATACTGGACCAACTCTCCTGTCATACAAATGGAAAACTGGCCAAGGCACTGAAGGGGATCATGAATTGAGTTCTTGAATTAAAAGACGCCAGAAAAAGGCAGCCTCAAAGAACACATCACATAAAAAGCTCCAATAAGGGGCAATTTTCAACCCCCCTTAAATCAACTAACAATAAAGGACACTAAAGATGCCCTACCAATACTACCTAATAGGGATACACAGAACCCATTGGGTCCCATTCTACTGCAGACAAGTAGTAACAAAGCAGTGGTAAGCAATAAGTGAAAATCCAATTTCCATCACCTGCTGCTGCTGCTTAATGTTTACATTGTGCTGGTCTCCAACCTCAGTTACACTCTTTTTGTTTTTTTTTTTTTTTTTTTGTATTGTAAAATATGCGTTTCTGATCTGGAGCTGCGAGACTCATCTCTGACATCAAACTATTCCTTTCAATTCATGGCAATTTTATTTGTATTCTGTCAGAGCTATTTGCAATGCTTTAAGAGAAAACCAGACAGTTCCCATAGCGAGCAAGCACATGGCGACAGTGGGCGACCATCTGCCTCGACCAGTTGGGGTGAAAAAGAGAAAAAGAATGAGGGAAAAAAGAGGAGAATTATATTATTATTATTATCATTACCTGCTGCTATCAATGCTATAATATTAATAATAAAATCATCATTGACGGCATGGCGATCGTTTGGCTGCAGTAATAACCAAAGTGACACTGCCTCACATCGTATCAACTTCGGCTCAACGTGAGAGTTGGTTCAGCTTTGTGTTTACTCGTGTTTCCTGATTAGAAGCGAGAGGATCAGTGACGCCCCGAGGGGGGGAAAGAGGGAGGGAGGGAGGCACCATGCGAGTTACTGTTTCACGTCCAACAGATTAATCCCGAGCCACAAATGTCCGAGCAGACGCAAGGGGACTGAGGGGGCCAATGGATCAGAGAAATGAGTCTATGCTCAGATCGGGAATTTAGGGAAAAAAAAAAAAAAAAACACGATCAACCACTGAAGCCTGCTCCTCCTTCACCACATTACTGAAGAGGCCTGAAAACACCCTTACAACTTAGATAAGATTCCAACACCAAACCTGAATTAATGCCTGTTAGCAAGAGCTTAATATGTCATAATTATGCCTAAGATACGTTGGAGAATCGTTCCCGTCTTGAGCTGATCTGCAGAAACATCTTCTCGTCTGCCAGAGCTAAGTGAAAGACATCATTAGTGATGTGAGAAGAGCAGCCACAATTCGCCTCAGGCTAGAGATGCCTGAAGGATGCAGCGCTTTTTTTTTTTTTTTTTTTTTAAGTTTCAGGGCACCGGACCTTTACAGAGTGTATTATTACTCCCTCCATCATTATTTCATCTAACATGCACTGTTTGACTTGGTATATTGATAAATTGTGAAAAGACAATGGCTAATATGTACTAATCTTTGAGATACTATCCCTAAAATCTTACATGAGTTTACACAGTGGTATTATTGGAAAATCCATCTACTGCTTTGGGGAACAGTGAATAAGAAAAGGTTAGTGAATGTATTATGGTTATAGAATCGGGTACAAACCTGACCAGACTTGGGATTCTGTGCTTTTCTCGGTTCCCCTTCCTGCTGAAACCTGTGATCAATGAGAAAAAAATTGAATTACTGGTGACATGTTGCCTCATGTCGCCTCTTCTCTGGACGCTCCCTCCTGCATTAAGACATGTTTCTCACCTGAAGTTCCAAGATAACAGATGAAGCAGAAGCAACTTTCTCTCCAGTTGGTCGTTTCACCTAAGAGAACACAGTGAACAACGGTCGCATCAATCACATCAAAAACAAACTGCCTGGGACTAGAAGTTGCATGTTTGACCCTTAAAGCTCAGTCAGTTCAGCTGCACCCCTGCTGGCTGTTAATCCGCCGACAAACATCTGAAGTGATTTAGAGAAGATGCCAAATATTAGAACGTTAGTGTTGGACTGTAAATAATGATGGAGAGAAGTAAGCACTGTGTACGGACCCATCGCTGAGTGACATTCCCTCATGTGTATCCTGCTGAGAAATGATTTTCCAGCTTCATCTGTAGTCATGCAGTAAGGAACATTATAATCACAAGCCCATGCTCGAGCTGAATATTAATATGATGCAGCTGCATCCCACTGTCTCAGACTTACATTAATAGTCAAGTGTAAAATCTCAAACCTATTTGCATATTATTTAATCAACTTTCTGTTCTGCTGCCTCTGAGCCCTTGTGAAGCATAACACTGAGAGTGTGTGTGTGTGTGTGTGTGTGTAGGTGGGGGGTTGATTTTTTTCATAGGGTCTGAAAACCAGGACCAGGAGTATTTGAGAGTTTTAGGATTTAAATTATGTTGAGATTAGCGTTAGGCTCAGGAATAAGAAATGCAGGATTCCAATAATGGATCCCTTCTCAGAGACCGAGGTTCAAAACCATCGGGTGTTAAAACCACATTTTGTAAATCAGGTTGTCTATTAAAAAAAAAAAGCTTTTTTTTTTTTGTTCACTGAAAACCATCACCTCATTAGTAATGCTGCGTTCCATTTACTTCGGAAGTCAGAACTCGGAGCTGGGAATTACATCACAGCCGAGTTATCAGCGTTCCAGTTACAAAGTCGGAAAAGTTGCCAATCAGTTGATCCAGTGCAGAGTGGATGTGGCTGCACAGCTGTAGCAGTGTGTGTGTGTGTCTTTTACTACTGCAAAACAGACAAAAACATCGTCGGTTATCCTCTCAATCAGGCTGCCAATCGGCACAAGCCACTGACACTCAGAGCATTTTAATCCTATCAATTAACAGACACCAATCTACCAGGCTATTGCACGGCCTGCATTGTAGTTTATATATACTACATGAAAAATGTAAATTACACTATTGCAGCAAAATTGAATTAGTGCGACAAAAACTATTCAGAATTGCTAATTAACGGAATATTACAAGGGCTTCTACTACTGTTTACACTCGGGGCAGCCATCTTTGATTCAACTCGGAGTCAATTCGGGGTTGGGGAGGATTATCCAACTTCGAGGGACGTTGCAGTTGAAATTTCCAACTCGGAAATCAGAAATTCCGACTACCGAGTACAAATGGAACGCAGCATAATTACCTCCATCAACAAATTTTCTGGTAGGCTTTGAATTTGCCATTTACCGTATTGACACGAATATAAGAATATAAGGTATTTTTCCCTCTAGAAAAAAGTATGAAAAATATGGGTAATATGTCTTGTATTTTGGGGTCCAAGGAGGTTTTCTCCTCAGGCCACAAAAAAAAAAATGATACACAGATTTTTCCTTTGCATCTTTAAAAAGTCTTGCGTTTACACGGCAGCATTTTCAGAAATTTCCTTGTTTACGCCAAGACATAAAAGTCAAGTTAAAACGCTGTAGTATGTATACTTCCATGGTCATATATAAAAACGAAGAAGGCGTTTATAGAAAACATTATGAAACATCTTTGTGTAATCAAGGAAAGACGCAAAGAAAAATCTCATGTCATTTTCTTGTAGGCCTTAGTTTCAAGGCCTTAGTGTTTACTTGCGTTCTGATTGGTTGAGGTGTCATGGCACCTATTTAATAAACGATAGTTTTGTAGATCGCATTTAAAGCTGTGCATTCTTTATCCTTTTATAGCTTTTGCTGGTTTCCTTAACCCAAGGTTTTCTTCATAACGTGAATATTTCTGAAACTATCTAAAAAAAAAACTCAAATAAGTTCTGATCATATGGATCCAAAATCCTTGTCTTCCTGTATCTGTACTAGTAACGTCCACATGCAACTTTCAAAAGACGATATGGACTTTTATCACTTCCAACCTTGAAAAACAGCAGTGGAGAAAATAGTCATACTACAAACTCTAAGTCATGTACTAAATCCTCTACTTTGTCAAATAAGACCATGGGAGTTGATTGAAAGCTGCACTAAAAAGGTACTAAATGGATTCTGAGCCAAGCCTTGATGCACTTAAAATATCAAAGCACAAAGGCATAACTTCTTCTTTTCTCTTTTTAATATCTAAATGAAATCAGTTTAATGGATATAATGAAACGGCAGTTTAAAAACACCAGCATCGCAATCTGGTTAAAGCAGACTGTTGTTTAAAGGTGATAATCCATCAACCGACAGGTGTTGGCAGTGTCCCAGGGCTCCGTCTGCAGAGCCAGAGCAACCGCTCCTTTGGGCCCTTATGGAGCCTGTTTATCCCATGTTGATTTCAGAAATAACCCATCTGAGGTTTTGTAATAGCTGCAATAAATAACTTACGCGTCTTCTCTTGGCAGCGCGAAAGTCCCAGCTCAGCAGCCGACAACGTGACTTCATTGCTGCGTTGTTCGCTATCTGCTACACGGAGATAAGAAGGACAAACTGTGTGGATTCACCACATGATGTTCAGTGTTCTCAGCGCTCGGATACTCAAGACACCCACACAAGAAACAACAAGATGCAAAATATGAACAAGTTTGATTTTTTGTTGACTTTGAACGGACGAGGACTGAAGTAAACACCATTCAGATTTTTGATTCTGTTTTGGATTACAGGAAGTTGGTGCAGATTACCTGATATGGTGGAGTACGTTCCGTCTTTCTTCTTCTTCCTGTCATCGGTACTTGTGCTGCAGCAGCATTCTGCATCAACGGACGCTTTTAAGAAACAGGAAAACAAAAACACTGCTCCGTCTTAACAGAGAACAGCAGAATTAAAACATAGAACAAAGATAGATAAATATTATATCATATATATAATTTCCATTACATAAAGCAATATACACACATGTATACACTTAATGTGTATAATAAATAAATAAAAAAAAATTACATATAGGCAGAGGTGGACAGTAACAAAGTACATTTACATGCCTACCAGTACAGTTTTTGAGTATTAATACTTGAGTTGATTTTGTTTGGAAACTTATGACTTTCACCTCGCTACATCGGAAAGACAAACACCATACTGTTTTGTTTGTTTTGTTTTTGTTTTTTTGTTTTTTTCCTTCATTACATTTCTATCAATCCCATATCAAAAGGCATTTTCTCCTCTAAAAAATATCGGGTCTTTGTTTTGTTTGTTTGTTTGTTTTGCACGCACAGCCTATTAGTATTCAGTAGGGTTAAGTAGGGAGATTTGGAAACAAATATAATTCAGTCTCGAGCGACGTAGTCTTGAGAAAACGTGCTGACCGTCCGGAGAGTTTCTTAGCTCAGTTTACATATTATACATATTAAACTGTAAATAAAACATACTAATTACCATAAAGTAAGTTTAAGAATTATACTGAGCGGCTTCTTCACTAATAGCGCACGACGCAAAGCATGTGGCGCAGACGCGCAGATAAACACGCACGTTTCCCAACTTTCCTCCGTTTATCATTAATGTACATAATTTCTCTCAAGCTTCCGTTTCCATTGCGCAAACAAAGGGTGGACAATTAGTTACTTACGTACTTAGCAGCGATACATACATTCATATTAACAAACAACAAACATTTCGCCGTTCACTCACCCGTTTCCTGACAACGCACCTGTCGCGGCGCATGTTAATCAACCTGGATCACGTCGTTTCTCGGTCACGTGAAGACTCTGAACTGGGCGGAGCTTACTATTTCTCAGCGTCTCCTACATCCTCCTAACTACTTAATTTCAACATTATCATTTTATTTTTATTTAGGGAAGATGTGGAGTGTATATTTATTAGGATAAATGAACTTTTATGCGCAGCGGGAGGTATCTCTTGAAGAAGCTGCCTTGGTCTGGTTCATGTGGTGAGAGTGTAGTGTAGAGTGGCGTTGAGCCTTGAGCTGAGAGTTGAAGTGAGCTATTGGAGAAGTCTTGTATCGATATAGATGTATAGATTTGTTTTTCTTGTTTTTTTAAACTTTGTTCTGTACTTTTTCCTTTTCACACTGTAAATTATAGTAGCAAGTCTCTTACATCATCTTCATTTGCACATGGTTTTGATACAAGATCCACATTTCTTTAAATTTATATGGTTGCCCTGAGCAACCAAGTGCAGCGACAAGTCATGATCCACTGGGCGGGCCTTTTTATTTCTCAGCATCTTCCTACATCTTCTTAATTAATTTCTTTCTTTCCTTCTGTCTCAGTCTTTAATGGACTCGGATGTAATGGTTTCACATTGTACAGATATTTACAGTCATAAAATTTCTGTTCAAGATGATTTTTTGGCTTGAGAATAATTGAGGTTAGGGTTAAGGTTTAGGGTGGATATCTTGTTTTTGCCTGTATTGTCATTATGATTATTGTAATCACAGCGATGGTTCATTAGGCTAATTTGATTTTCAGTGAACCTTATCCCCCAGCACTCGATGTCTTTGATGCCCCTATGCATCAACTTTCACAGTGTGATTTCCATATTCTGTTGGACGCATAAATCTAGAAGTATTTCATACGTGTTTGAAGAAGATCTGAGTTGAGACACACATCCACATCTATCTATCAAAATAAACTGTAAGGTAAGAAATTCAAGAGTAGTTACAGCTGCCTGTTTGATTAAATAGCTTTAGAAAAGTCTCAGATCCTAATGGTCCAGATATTCAGCAGTGAACTGATTTAATGTCATATATATAGTAATATATCATCCACTGTCAATACTCGGTGTAGCAGTTTCCTAATATTTTTGGGTCCGGCCCAAGTTTTCTCTTTTAATCGTATCTCCTACTGCTCGGCTGTGTTTCCCTAATGTGCTCAGTGTGACAGTTCTTACTATATACACTACACTGCATTTGTGCTTTGTGCGCTAGAAAATGCATTTATCATCCTCCTCAGCAGCACAGTCAGCCTGGCTCACTCACAGGTAGGGTTTCAGTGGACAGAAAAAAACGCTTTCGGATATTTTAAAATATAATCATAATGGGCAAACAAGGTCCCATAACTATGGTATAATGTGGGACATTAACTCAGCTGAGGTCTTCCGAAGTCTTTTTAATTATTTCTGTGATGTTACACCTCACAAAGCAAATTCCAGAACATTGTGAAAAACTTGGAAACATCTAATTACAAAAGGTGGTGAAAGAAATTTAACACAAAAACAACAAACTGAAGGAAGAAACTGGGGCCTGGATCAAACCTAAAAGTTAACTTAGTTAAGACTTATGAAAGCCCGACTCATATTCTCTTGGAAAAACACAAAAATAACATCCAGCGTTAATCTCAATTCTTAGCCAGATTCTCAAAGTTTATACACAAGTTAGGTCTTAGCAAAGATAGAAGTCATTTTATTGGGTAATGGCAGCAACAGCCTATTTAACTCACTGTTAAAACTCAATTGACATATCTCCACATGTAAACAAACCCTTTCACTTTTTGTTTAATCACAGCCTCTATTTTGATTCATTGATTATTGTCATATCTCATTGACATGAACTCCTAACAGATTAAATTGTTAAAAGAAAGACAAAAATAAAAAAGATACATGAGAAATAAATGTGAAGATCCTCTTTTCTCTAACCACTTTAATAACAATTTCATTTCTGTGGGTATCTGTCTGATGATGCTTTGACTAAATCTAAGGATCAGATTATTTATACCAATGCCATGTGTCAGCACAATGGGGAGGCAGCTATTTCAGCTTTACTCCCGCACAGGGTGATCAGCCTCTCTATGTTCCAACACTTGATGTTGTTGCCCCTCTGAGGAGCCCCTCTGAATCAAAAGAGGAAAGATACAAATGTTTTAAAGCAGAAATCAGAGGGGGGTGGAAAAAGTGGTGTTCTACAAATCAATAAGAATTTCAATTTGCTTGGAAAATGTGTTTAATAGAATAGAAAAAGCCCTCATAAGGCTAGAACTTCAAACTAATTTCTTTTAATAGAATAAAATAAAAACAACTCCACATCTTTTCAGCACTGTGGTGCTGAAAATGAAAGACTGACCCATGTGGTCTGATTCAACAGATAGGTTGGGTTACGCTTTGGGCAATTTTCTGCCAGGAAACCATTACTTTACTGGACTGGCACAGACTTACCAATCCACTAATGCCCCACCTCCAATGAATGGTTCAGCACCAGGAAACCAAGTGAAATGAGGGAGACAGAGGACTAGTGAGGGTAAAACCCATTGTCCAGGAAGTAAGTACCTCAAACAGCAGAAACCCACGACCAAGTGGCATATACCTCTTTTCCACTATACCATTCTAACACTATTCGACTCGACTCAGTTTGGTACCAGACATGTCATTTTCCATTACATTTGGTTTCCATATGGTATTGGGTACCTCCTCGGTGGTTGGGGTGAAAACTGCCATAACTTCACAACAAAAAAGCATCTGTAAACAGCAGACATAGAGGCAATGCTGTTGCTCAGTTAGTTTACGACAATGGTTATCATCGTGGCGGTTGATTAATTTGTTGATGCGCTCTCAACTCGCTCGGATCTGGTGCTTGTGAAAACACTCCTTCTGACTAATCAGTGGCCAGAAATCTGTTCACGTCCATTTTTGGTATTGAATCAGCTCGCTTGCTACCCTGCTACCTTGCAAGTACCAAAAAGAACACCAGGTACCAGATACAATCCCTAATGGAAAACCAAAAAAGCAAGTAGAGTCAAGCCGAGCCAAGTCAAGTATTGCTAGAATGGTGTAGTGGCCCCAATAGTGTACTGACACATCTGCGCTAAGTACAGGAGGTCCCAAGTTCAAAACAGAAGACACCTCTTAAAGTGGTTGAAAATGACCAAGATAAGTACAGTGGGACTTGATCGACAAACAACAGGAGACAGTAACAGTGATTGATATGGCAATCTCAAGTGACAGAAAGAGGGAGCACAAGAAGCTTGAAGAAGAAATGCCAAGGGCTGAAAGAGGACAGTAAAGAGAACACTGTTGCCTGTGGTGATTGTAGCTGCAGGAGCCGTAACCCCCAAACTGGAAGAGCAGATGGGAGAGCATATTCTTGATACAACATCTGACATCTCTTTCCTGTCCTGGGAATGGCTAATATATGATACAGAGCCCTCGAACTACTCCCAAGTCTATATTAGAGGCCTGGGGGCTTGAGGATGACCCAGGGATAACTGAAGATTAAACTCTGGCCTCTTGTAATGAAGCCAGTGAGCTATTCGGGCACTATATAAAAGATCTTGCGTAACTAACAAATGGGGAGGAACTAAAGCAACATAAAAAAGCCTTCTACCCCCAGAATGCTATCTAGTTCCTCCTGCACCCTGAGTGTTTGTATGTAAGATGAACACGTCATAGCACTTGTACTTATTGAAAGTGGAGAAAAATAGAAAACAGTGAATCAATCATCTTTCTCACCCACTTGGACTTTGCGCCTCAGCTAATGCACAAATTTCTTGATAGACAAGTGAGATGCGCGGTGCTGAAACACCAAAGCAACACAGACTCTAAGCACCGCATAGAAACAAGATAGGAAAAAAAAAACGTGATCTCAAGGACGGGCACTTTAATGCGATGCATGTGTAATGCAGGCTAAAACATTCCTATCATCACTGAGGCATCTCTCCTGCCCTATCAGTATTTTATCACTGCTTCATCTGAAACAAAATGAAAGAGAGTTGCTGTCATCTCCTTACAGTGCAGCTGTATCACTGCTTCTGTGCAGCATTAATAAGCTCCTCTGAACAGGCAACAAAAATCATCAAAAGCCATGATGCCTATGAAGATAAACACAACGCTGTTGACTTTATGAATGCATATCTAGATTGCGCAGACACACTAGAGACACAAGTTTTTTTGCTGGAGGCCACACAGTCAGGTATTAAACTCCATGCACTGAAATTTCAAACAGGACTATTTTTAAACTCTCCTGCCCATTTACAGTCTCACTGGGTGATTACCGCCAGAATAACTATGCTAATTGTTTAATAAGCGCTCTTTGCTCTGCATCAAAGGAGAGATTTTTGCATATTATTTCTCACAAGTTCAAAGCTGTGGTTATGCTGAACAAATGGCCCTGGCTGTGGAGACTGCTCTTAAACACACCAAAGAGACCAGGGTTAGAAGACAGGCATGTAATTGCGTAATTAAAACAAGGTTATCAAAGTCAGAAGCATGGCACTTTTGTCATATATTTGCCATTAAAAAGCTATAGGCACCCTCTGTGTTCTGTGCTTCCAGCCTTACACAACTTAATTGGGCGCCGGTGTCAAGCACTTAGGCGGTATCTAATGTGATGTAATTTATTCACTTTCTTCCAGACACAAAACCCCCAGCTACACAATGAGTAAATCACTTTTTTGTGTGTGTCTTTGAGCGCGTCCTCCAATTGTCCCTGGCAAATTTCTTAATTCAGAGGGAAAATTCCAGCCGCGGTTGATTGAGTCAGCTCTCTCTCTCTCTTTCTCGCTCTCTGTGCTATCAGTACGGGTGGAGTCGGGAGTCTATAGTGCTCCTTGAAGCACACAGGCAAACAGTCACTGCTGCATACTGGTACCTACCTGCCATGTGGCCTCTCTGGAGGGGTGGGGGCAAGGGGGGTTGCTCAGGAAGGAGGATTTTTTAGCGTGACAGACATGGTCTCAGCCTCAGCTAAGAAAGCAGAAACCCTTGGAGGTCTGAGTTGACTGGCAGTCAGTCGACAAGGTCATGATAGCAAAACTGGTTGCATGGCTCACAGCCACTGCATTAATCCTCACCCTCCTTCTGCCTGCGCCCACTTTTGACATTTCAGCTGCTCAATTACAACACATCTGGCGCCCAAATGGGAAAAGAAAGTCGGTGTCATTGCAACATTTTAAGATTAAGCCTAAACTTTCACATAAAGAAAAAACCTAATCTTGGAATCCCTACAATTCAAATCCTTACCCATGAAAGAAATCGCCTTCACCAATTCCTAACCTCCACCCCACTCCGTCAGAGACCACTTCCTATCATCATGGTCAGCTGGTTGGTTCAGAAGTAGCAATGTTGAATTTCTGAGCTGGTAGCTTCAAATCAGTCCCTCAGAAGCTCATATATTATAATACAACAGAGGTTGTTAGTTAAAGGTCTCAAGGCACAAAAACATTCATCCTTTGCCGAAATAGATTGTCCCTCATGAGCAATGAATCATCCACCCACTGTGTTATGTCAGATTTTTCAAAGAAAGAAAGTAGACACTTCATGAATAGAACCTCTTTCTCGTTCTCCTTCCCTCTATCCCTCCATCTCTGTCATCCTCCCGTTCTGCTCTTCTCATTTTCCTTAATGTTTAATGTTTAATTTAAAACTCCAGTGCAGAGCAGAATCAACAAGAGTGTGTCGCACATCGCGGCAGGCGAAGTTCCACAGCACCCCCACATGGACACGATAGGGAACATCCCTAACCCACCACATTGGACAGATGTGGAAAAGAGACAAGCCTCCCGTTTGCTAAGAAGGTGTAAGGTACAGTTCAGCCACAGCCAGAGGGGCTTTGCTATGTTTAGTCAAAAAGCTATTATGTAAGTTATCATTACGCATTCCCCTTGTTCTTCTCCTATATTAGACAGCTGGTGTGGATGAGTGTGGAGTAGGAAGTAGGGGTATCAACGGTATGATTATAGATGTCCCTATTGTACAGACAGATACTGAAGGCTCACAGAGACCCCCCATAAAGCCGAGTCTGAGATAGATCTTCGTCACCTTCATCCTCTCTTGTTGCTGACAACGCCATTATTAATTATTATTGATGCATTTCAGCCCAAAGATTGAAGTGACGGTCTTAAATGTGGGGGAAGACACAGTAATAAGTTGTCTTTGCTCGATGCTGCACTGATCAATATTCTTGTTTTAACAATAAATCAAATGACTGTACGATGTTAAAGGAGTCACTTAGTGACAAACTCAAAGATTTATCTGCACTTCCTGTCAGCTTCATGAAGCTTTTCAGTGTCTTTCAGCTTATTGTTTTTGGTTTTTTTATGTTCAAACATAAGTCAAAGACCAGATGGAGAACATTAGCAGAGCATTTGGCAGCTATTTTTCTCAGGGAGATGTTGAAGACCCTAAGATACTTTAACTCCGCCACTTGGGATCCTAAAACTGAAGGGGGAGATCCAACCTTTCCGTCAGAGAATCGTTCTGAGAGACACTACCTCACCAAACCTTCATAGTATATGAGAATATGGGACACACTGATCAATTAATCCATGGTTTTGTATATAAAACCACACCCATGAGGTGAAAAGGAGGAGGTTTGGTGGGAGTTTTGTTGTGTTTTACCTTCTGTAGGTGGAGCAAAGGACCGTGTGGTTTCATGTCCCATGCTGAGTAGGCTGAAGCAACACAACCATCTTCTACGGCGGTGTCTTCAACGCTGACAGGAGTCAGAAGTGACAGAAGTGGGAGACGAGGTTATTATGGTTAAACTGTTGTTCATAACACAAAACTTGCCCCACCCTGTGTAAGATACTGGTAGAAATCCTTGTCCCCTCATGCTGGTGTCAACATATATAATCAGTTTTACTCCCAGCAGAATAATGTGATTGTATTCCAGATTGCAACAGTATACATGACCTTAACTGTACAGCATCAATACTTTTAAGTGAAATTCACTCATTCATCTTCATCTTTATTTTATACTCCCAACTTATAGTGTTAATTCACAGCAAATGAATGTTGCTGGTTTCTCCCTTTTGCTGCTGTGACAATATAGCTTTCCCTGCTGTGAGATAAATAATCTAATTTTCTTTCAATTTATCTTATATTGCAGTGTGTTGAGCTCTCTGGGCCGCTGCATATTTTACATCACAGCTAATCATTTTTGGTAAACTGTGTTGTTCAGTTTTTACATATCTGAATGTAGTTTTTCCTGAAGTTCTTGACCTGATTTACATATATGCTGAAGTGGAATTATTTGTAGTTACAGTGATGGTCTGGAGCAATTTTAACAAAGGGTTTGTTTCACCGTGCATACTAGTTGGAGAACTCCCCAAGAGCCATTTTATGTTGGTCTAAGTAATATCGAGTTTGACCGTCTTTTGTGCTCACAGCCAAATAGCAAACAATGAAAGTAAGTGGGGCTACCAGCCAAACGTATCTAAATTGTCATTTTTAAACCACTAATGAAGCTCAAAATATCACTTCACTTCAGCAGTAGCACAAATAGGGTCCCTACACATAAATCAAAGTACCGCTAACTTAGTAAGTGTAACGAAAGTTTATTAAAAAGAATGTTTCAAAAGACTTACCCAATATCTTGTTATGAAAACAAGATTTGTAATTTTCCTCACTTTTGTTAGCTCTTCAAGTGAAGTGATATCTTGAGCTTTAATAATGGTTTGGCTGGTGGCCCCACTTATTTTCATTGTTATCTTTTTGGCCATAAAAAACAAAAACAGTCAAACTCAATATTAGTTTGACCGATGTAAAATAGCTCTTGGGGGGGTTGTCTGACTCATATGTGTGGTGAAATAGACCCTGGGTTCAATTTACATTGGACCATCACTTTAAAGAGTGGTAACCTGAGTATCTTTTCACACAGGCTCACATTCCCTACACTAGAAAAAGACAATAATGCACATATCCAAACAGCAACTTAACCAGATTGTCAACACAAACTGACCCCAAACTTTGGCTCCACTCACAGACAAAATGGGTTTTCAGCACACAACCACAACCCGGAAGGTATTTTGAGTTTACAGTGACAGTGACCTAGTTCAATAAAGGACAAAAATAAATGTAAATTTCTGTTCACTACAAGGACAACACAATTTTGACCTAGGTCAATGAATGTGGTACAGCGCAGCTTCAGAGAATGCTTAGCAACGAAGTTAGAAATGAAAAAGTAAGTGAAGTATTTTCACAATAAATCATGTAACGGCAAGAAATGACGTCCACACGCTCTTAATATTACTGTGAAACCACTGGGAAAACCTGGTTCCTCAAAAAGACATTTATCACACTGTTATAGTGTTGCAGCAACAGCGGTGTGGTTAAAAACACACCTGGCAACAAGCTCCTATCTTAATCATCTGGCTGGACTCTGACAGCTTCCTGCATTGGGCTGTGCTGCAGTGGATTAACTTGTTTTCTCCAACAACCCTCAGATATCTTCATCTTCTTCTTCTTCTTCTCAGTAGGAAGACCTGGCTCCTGTTCCCCCCTGGTGATTCTTTTCTTGGAGAAATTTAGTCCTGAATCAAGAAGAAGAAAACATCCAAGAAATAAAAATATTTGCACAGTCAGCACCGCTTTTCTACAGGTGGTTGAGATACAGGGTCATCAAAGCGCCTAAAGGCCTAGAGTAGAAATGAACTAGAAGAAGCTTTCATCTGCCAACAAAAACAACAACAACAGACATGAAGGACATGTCTTGACTGAGGTTCCTCACAGAGGAACTGGAGATCAAGGTAATGCCATCCAGAGTATCTGTATTATCAGAAAATGTATTTTCTGATTATTTTCTGATTATTGTCATCCAGGTCTTAATGTCTTCTAGAAAGTCCTGAAGTTTGATGACCTCATTAGTTTCGCCTGGCTTCACATATAAGTATAACTGAGTATCATCTGTCAATGATACCCATTGTCAATATCAATGGCAATTCATCTGATGCTTCCTGATGATATTGTCTAAAATAAGAATATATGACGGGGAACAGACTTGGCCCTAAAACAGAACCCTTTGGAACTCCGCGATACCAGTCTAGTGCCCAGTTGTTTCTTTAATACCAATGACATTTTCTAATCTCTGTAATAAGATCTTGCGATCGATGATATGGAAATGCAGCACTATGATCCATCCGATAATACTGAATAAATCAATGCGGTGATCAGTTATCCAACCATTTATGTACAAAGATTCAGATGGGGGCAATCTTATATTTAATAATCCACATTTACTACCATCATTTTGTAGTGGCTGTATTAATATTTATTAAGTTTCTAAGAATGACTCCTCTTGATGGTTTAATACATTTTTTCGGTGACTGGGGGCCAGAAACTATTTCGATATAGATGTGTGCAGAGAAGCATGTAAAACTCTGGACTGTCAGGCATTTGGCCCTTTAATAAAGTCAGTCAGGTTTCTAAAAAGGTGGGATGGCTGCAAACCAGGTTTTTCCCCCAGAAACTTCTCCAATCCACTATAAAGCCGACATCATTGGCTGGTCATCGCCTCGACAGCCAGCGGTTAAATGATGACATGTGGCTATTTCCATTTCCTTCTCTCTTCCAGAAACTGCTCCTTCCACAAAGCTGCTGCATTTCAGTTTGATCAGTCACAACTTCAAAACGACACACAGCGTTTTAAATCACTTTTTCTAGACAGTATGTCATCGGCCCCGTCTACAAAGACTAAAGAAGATCGGTTCCTCTGATGCGAGCGTCTTTAGGCAGCAGCTGCTTCCAGACCAGCTCTTTTCAAATCACAGACACAATGTTGTGTTTCCTCATTTCCTGGGGTGGGTGGTGGCGGGGGCATCAGATAGCAAACTCAACTAGCTCTGCTCTCTTAAGTCCAGACTGTAAATGGGTAAAGACTGTTTAGTGCTGGCACCGATCACAGAACTGTTGGCTCATGTAAACTCCCACATCAGTCAGAGCCTTGCATCCTGACAGCAGATGCTGCTGCTGCTGCTGCACTCTCTGTCGAGACTGTATTCACACAGAGGCACTGCTGACAAGTGATAAAGCTATGAAAATAAACAGGACTTATGAGATATCCTCATTTTGGACGGAAGGTTTCACTTTGAAGAAGTAAAACATCTTCAAAGATTTCAAACCAGTCCAGTTGCCATCTTTGGAACATATGGATATCTTGGTTGGAACTAACTCTTGAATCTTCTGGGTATTACTTGGATGGTTCACCCTACCCCTCCGCCCCTAATCCTTATCAATAATATAGCATGTAGAGAAAATAAAAGAACAAATAATAATATGGCTGGGAATGGAATAACTGAAGAGGGAATGTTATTATAGCGAGGTGGCTGCCAGCCCCAGGAGCCCGGCCACCCAGCAGGGAGCTACAACCCAACCTCAGGCAGAGCAAAGGGCCAAACACCACTGTTGTGAGGACGGTGCCTGAACCCCACCACAACCAGAGGAGGTTGGGTTAAACTACTGCAATGTTGACTAAGTTAAATAGAATAAATAAAATAAAGTATTATACAGTATAAACTATATAGATATAATAGATAAATAAAAAATGAGACATAAGGCAGTAGATAAAAGTATTAATGTGCTTAAAAAAACATAGGGCTAAATAGCAAATGTAAAATAGAAAATCTACGATAAGATAAAAAGGAGGTCAGTTAAAACCAAATTAAATAGGTGGGTCTTGAGCCTGAAAAAAATTCTCTGCAAACCGAGGGTTCTTGTATTAAAGGTAGATTCTTGTATTAACAATATGAATGATTAAAAGGCCGATGTTGGAGGACCTTATGATCCGCAAGGGTTCATGGGGTAAAAGCAAGTCTGAGTGATAAGAAGGCACAAGACCGTTAAGACTTTTTGAAACTGTTAAAAAAAAAAAAAAACTTAAAATCAATCCTGAGAGACAAGGGGAGCCAATGCGGTGAGAGGCATATCCAGCCCCTCGATGTCCACTTTCTACTCTTCTAAATCGAGGGAGATTTAACATGTTTCCTGACTGTAACGTTATGAGTTAAACTGAAGTCATCCTCAACTAGAATTAAACAAGATCTGGAGTTGGACCATTAAACAGGAGCCCAACACATTCAGTGTGTTTTTGAATACCTTTAACCTTGCAAAATGCAACCCTGCACAATGTGTCTTTCACGCCACTCTGGCTTTTCTGCACCTTATCAGTTTGAGCACAGAATAATGGTGCAAGAAAAGCCTCTCTGTTTGAGATTGATAAAAAGAAAGAAAAAAATAGGGGAGATAGCCCCCCCACTCCCCCATCAAACACTTGGGGTTTATCGGAGAAGCTCCTTTCTGAGAAATGGTTGGATGGCGGGTATGCTCTAAAGAGCATCCCTGGCCCTGAAACCATCCTGGCTGTTTTGCCTTCTCAGGAAAGAGGCTGACTACATCACAACACATCACCCCAGATGTCGGCCTTGCCGTAGCCACGCTAGGCCACGCTACCTGAAACAATGGCCACTTTGCCTCAGAGCCAGCGAGTGGTGCTTGTCTGAAATAGGCCAATTTAACCTGTCATCTTATTGTGCGAACACAAAGTGCTGTGGATAAAACGTAGCAATGCTCACAGCGAGACAGATTGTTTTTTTTTTTTTTTGAGCAGTACAGCCGTAGACTTAAATTGCAGATATAACAAAGAACAGGACATTTTCATCGTTAGACAAGAACATACATGCTGGCCAATCATGCAAAACTGAAGGAAAATGAAATGTTTTTTTAAATCCAAAAGAAAGTTTTAAAAACTCTATTCTATTCTATTTTTGATGACATATGTCACTTCTGGGACGCCGTATAACTGGTCAATCTGGAACATTGTACTCATGAAGCCGCATCTGGTGTAAATGAACTAACTTTGACTCAGTTTGACTCATTTGGCCTGAGACTTACAGGAATAATGATTTTGCTGCTTCCTGTAAGTCAGTGGCAGTAGTGATTAGCCTGTGTTAGATTACATCTATTTTTTTTTTTTTTTTTTTTGTAAAACTGGGAAAAGTGTTTTTGGCCAAACAAAGGCAGATGCTTAATGAGAATGGCTGGTTGGCCTCAGGCTCCTTCAGTTTGAATCCTTCATTTGTCTTTTTTTTTTTTGTCCTTTTCTGCTTGCTGGTGGAGATGTTAAAAAAGTCTATCTAGTTCCAGCTCAGAGCACCAGTTAGTATTTAGTATGAGTGCTGAAAACACTGAAATCATATTTACTCTGTTTCCTGTTAAAATATTCTTGACGGTACGTTTTTGTACAATGAATGACAGTTGAATGAAAGGTCTGGAGAACAGCTGCTGAATAGCTTTGCCCCCTAATACCAGAGCAAAAATCAGGATGTTTTATCAAAGTCAATAACTGGATCCCATGCAAACATGAGGTCCATACTGAGGCAAACACCTACCTCCAATGTTGAGCTGTTATTGAGGAGCCAGCTGAGTGGGAGCTTAAAAGGAATCCTGTCATTGCACAGACCTGTATTTGAAGACAAAAGATATTCTCAAACACTTTAACAAACTGATTGACTTTTCCACTAACACTGTGGCACAGAGATCCTCCGTTTAATTTGTATCACAATCTACAATCTGCAAATATTCGCCCTGAAAGGTAATAGCAGTACTTTGTGCCAAAAGCCAGCTGATGTGCTGCCATAACCATTACAAACAGGTGGAATCAAGTATTAGAGCTGCAACCATGTGGCTAGTTGCTAGGGAAATGGACTTACAGGTAACTAGATAGCTATGATAGTATTAGGAATCTAGGCTCTAAAACAATTACAACCCCACAAAAACTGGCAGAGCAGTTTTATTTACAGAAAGGTGATGAAAAATCAAGACTAGATTTTAAAATAAAATACAACCCAACTTAGATATCCCACCTTTTTCCTACAAAAAAAAAAAAATTAAATGAGATTGTCCAAACCTGACCAGTCTATTGGTTTAACTTATTTTCTATTTCTGTTTTTCTTAGTATAGAAAATGAATTTCATTCCACTATGCAGTAGTCCTCCTTGCAACATTTCACATATCAACTCTGATACTTTAAATAATAAAAAAAAAAAACAAGCAAACTTGTACACTGCTTCTGTCACATGCAACATGTTTCTATGTTTCTCTGCTGGTGTTCCTCACTCACCTGAGAGTAGACATCAAAGACAAGACACATCTAATATGGATCCTCCTCCATCTTCTGATAACCAACAGTACCTCAGGTAAGTTTCTTTTGGTCAACCTCTACAGGAACAGTAACTTTCAGCAAACTTTTTTTTTTTGCCAGCTTGTGTGTTCCCACTCCTAATTAAGTTCAGCTTGCCTTTCTTCCTCCCTACCACTGCTCCATGTCTGCTTACTGACTCTCTGCACCACCTACTGGTGTTTCAATGAAACTACAACAGTTTCATTTATCTTTTACACTCCCAATGAAACATTCATCCTAACTACCGTTCATTTAATTTTAGTGAATATCTGTTATGTAATTCATGGTAGTTACAGATCAATATGTTCAGAACTTACCTGATAGGCCTAATGCTGGTTGATTTTTTGTTTTTTTATGTTTCTATAAAGTACAGATCTTTTATTGCGCAATCCAAATGTTCAAACATAGTCCTCTAATTCTGATGGCTGAAATATTCATAACTTGTGCACATGAGCGGTATTCGGTCTAAACACATCTTAACAGTCGACAAAAACAGATAAAGAGACAACACGACTGCTGACTAAAGCAACAGTTACCGACATATCACCTACAACCTGAAGCTAAGTACCGCACACAAACACTCCAACTACTTCATCCATAATAGTGCACAAAGATGCTGTTGAATAAATGTAGCCTCACAAAATGTCTAAACCACTAACAGCAGTGTTCAGTCTTACAGTTTGCACACACGAGGAGCAATCAGTTCAATGGTTAAATAGCTCAGCTCTTCACCGATTGACTTGTTATTACCTCTGTAGGATGGAAAAGGACTTGGTTATTATCCATGCGTGATTAAGCGCACAAAAAAACTCATTCAACATCATTTTATGCGGTAATTAGTATTAAAATATGATAATAATAAAATACTCAAACTCAACAAAAGCAGTCACCGCTCAGTACTCAAGCTCAACAAAAGTAGTCATCACTTTATGCACTCTGACACCACAATTCAGAACAGTGACACAGTTCACTTCACTGAATAACTGTGTTATCATTTTTTGATGGATTTTAATGGTATTACTTTAGAATCTAAAAAAATCTCAAACAAAACAAAACAAAACAAAACAAAAAAAACACTGCTTGAACTGGAGTAGCACTGGTGTGAAGTATCATCATGTTAGATATCATCATCATCATCAACGTTGTTGTGAAAAATTAGCACATGTTCTGTTCAACTAAAAAACAGGAGAAAGCATTCAAGGAATGTCAGTTACTTTGGTCCCAATAAATGGTAATTATGCAAAACATTTCCTTTGGCCAGCAGCTAGTTTTACTCTGTACTGATTCAGACTTTGTACTTTGCCTCACATTTACAGTTGCAATAAGAAGTATTCAATTCCCATTGTAACTTCGATTTCACTGCTCAAATGTACAATCTTTCAGCTGCTTGCAATAAACACGTTGGACAAGAACAACTGAATTAACTTAACACGATTAATTTTATAAATGTTTTCCTCCAAAATGCTACTTCTAATTACTACTGCACTCTCATAATTATAATAATTTGTTATATGTTTTGTCATTGTATGAAGAAACTCAGATACACAATGACAACATGTGATATTGATTTTTTTGTCCACCAACAGATCGACATCTCTACAGCAGTGCCCCTCTTTAACAGTGTGCTTTGTGTACATAAACATCTTTTTCTAATTATTTATTTACTTATTAATACACTGAAATCTAGTTATAGTAGTGATACAGTTCACATTCTGACCTACATTTTGGCATATAACATAAGTTTTCCGCCAAGGTTGACCTGCACAGTTAGTCATTGACCAACAAGGTGAACATAATATATCACCAACACATTTATTTAACTGAAAAAGTATTTATTTCTAAGTAAAACTATTAAGCATTATACACTGTTGATTGCAGTATAGGAAAAAAACAGTCAGTCACAGATACATGAAAAACACACTTATGTACAGTAGCAGTATTTGGATCTTGTTACAATCCACCATTGTGGAGGAGTCTGTCTGCTGCTCTCAACAAAGATACACTGAGGAACCAGGTTTGGACCAGAGTCCAAACCCAAACCCAGGATACAGTGGTTCAGTGAATGTGGTGTTGAAGGTGTAGAGGTGGATCAGTAAGTTAGAGGAGACTCTGTAGAAGGACAAAGTGCCAGCAGAAAAGTCCATATACACTGCTACTCTGTGAGAGACAGAGCGGGAGAAGGTGAAAGAGGTGGGTATCATTCTGTTATTGTGCCAGACAGAGTAACCATGAACATCAGAGTAGCTCAAACTCCATGACTGTTCATTCCTTCCAAACCAACAGTCTAAAGTCTTAGTTTTCCTCATGATTCCTCTGTAACTCACTGATACATAAATACTTCCACTGCGCTTAACCTCCCAGTAACAGCGACCAGTCAGACCATCTCTACACAGCAGCTGGAGCCAGTGATCAAACCTCTCAGGATGATCAGGATATGACTGATCCTCTGCCACATGTGTCATCATCTTGTTGTTGTCAGACAGTTTGATGTTTCTGTTCACTGTGTTTATGTCAAATGAGAGTTCACGGGAATCTGATGAGAGAACAAGACCAGACACAGTCACTGATCTATCATTTGTTCAGTTATTAACAGATTGATGAGGACAGTGATCTCAAGTGACAGTTCGAAGATGCTTTGTTTGAATCAAAAACACACTTACACTTCCTCAGACCTGCTGTCAACCATTGGACTCCAACAGGCTCCACCCTGAAAGCAAGGGGATCAGCACAATCATTTTGAGCAAACATTTCATCACTCTCATACGCACACTGCAGCAGCCTCTCCATACCTGAGAGTGTTTAATCTCCAGTGTGGATCCCCCAGTTTTGCAGACAGCAGCTTCACTCCTGAGTCTCCTGGATGATTGTAGCTCAGGTCCAGCTCTCTCAGATGTGAGGGGTTGGATCTCAGAGCTGATTCCAGAGAAGCACAGCCTTCCTCTGTGATCAGACAACCTGACAGACTGAACACACAACAAAACACAGAATAGCTATTGATTCTGATCCGGATTGGTTCCAGTTTAATGTATCTGAGGCAAAAACAAAACCTTTAGACATCATCAGTAGAATTAAACATTTAACAACCAAAGAACAAATGAAAAAAACATAATTTAAACAGGTTGATAAAACCTAACCTCAGAGTCTCCAGTTGACAGTGTGGACTACCCAGTCCAGCAGAAAGAACCTTCACTCCTGAGTCCTGCAGGTCATTATTACTCAGGTCCAGGTGTCTCAGACTAGAGGACTCAGAGCTGAGGACTATGGACAGAGCTTCACAGCTTCTCTTTGAGAGGTTACAGCCACTCAATCTGAGAAGATGAGCATGAGGAATAAAAGAAGAGATATGTAAATTTCCTCTTATAGTGACAAATCAATGCAAGTACCTTTATACTTACAGAGCTTTGTTAGAAGCTTTGATCACTGGCAGCAGCCTCAGAAGAGCCTCCTCTGAAGCAGAGTATTTCTTCAGGTCAAACACATCCAGATCTTTTTCTGAGGACAGTAGCTGACCACTGAGCAGGAGACAATTCATCTGCAGAGAGACGTCCTGAACTCAGGGACTGTTGGATCTGCTCCACCAGAGAACGATCATTCAGTTCATTCAGACAGTGGAACAGGTTGATGCTTCTCTCTACAGAGGAAGTGTCTTCAATCTTCTTCTTGATGTACTGGACTGTTTCCTCATTGGTCTGTGAGCCACTTCCTGTCTGTGTCAGCAAACCTTGTAGGAGACTTTGATTGGTTGGCAGTGAAAGACCCAGGAGGAAGCGAAGGAACAAGTCCAGGTGTCCATTTGGGCTCTTTAAGGCTTTGGCCACAGCACTCTGGTAGAAACGTGTTGGTTCAAGTTTGCGTTTAAACACTTTAGACAGTGGGGAGGTTGATTGTTGTGACATCAGATTGAGTCCAGAGTTGAAGAAGGTCAGATGGACATGAAGAGCAGCCAGAAACTCCTGAACACTCAGATGGACGAAGCAGAACACCTTGTCCTGGTACAGGCCTCTCTCCTCTTTGAAGATCTGTGTGAAGACTCCTGAGTACACTGATGCTGCTGTGATATCGATGCCACACTCTGTCAGGTCTGACTCATAGAAGATCAGGTTTCCTTTCTGCAGCTGCTCAAAAGCCAGTTTTCCCAGAGACTCAATCATCTTCTTGTTCTCTGGACTCCAGTGTGAATCTGTCTCAGCTCCTCCATCATACTTGATATTTTTCTGTTTTAGCTGAACCACCAGGAAGTGGATGTGCATTTCAGTTAGAGTCTTGGGCAGCTCTCCTCCCTCTCTGGTCTTCAACACATCCTCCAGAACTGTAGCAGTGATCCAGCAGAAGACTGGGATGTGGCACATGATGTGGAGGCTTCGTGATGTCTTGATGTGGCAGATAATCTTGTTGGACTGTTCCTCATCTCTGAACTTCTTCATGAAGTACTGCTCTTTCTGTGGGTCAGTGAATCCTCTGATCTCTGTTACCATGTCAACACACTCAGGAGGGATCTGATTGGCTGCTGCAGGTCGTGTGGTTATCCAGATGCGAGCAGAAGGAAGCAGGTTCCCCCTGATGAGGTTTGTCAGCAGCACGTCCACTGAGGTGGACTCTGTAACATCAGTCAGGGTCTCAGTGTTGTGGAAGTCCAGAGGAAGTCGACACTCGTCGAGACTGTCAAAGATGAACAAAACCTGGAACTGTTCAAACCTGCAGAGTCCTGCTTCTCTGGTTTCAGTAAAGAAATAATGAATAAGTTCAACCAAGCTGAACTTTTTCTCTATCAGCACATTCAGCTCTCTGAAAGTGAATGGAAATGTGAACTGTATGTCCTGGTTGGCTTTGTCTTCAGCCCAGTCCAGAGTGAACTTCTGTGTTGAGACTGTTTTCCCGATGCCAGCTACTCCCTTTGTCATCACTGTTCTGATTGGTCGGTCTCTTTCTGATGAGGCTTTAAAGATGTCTTCTTGTCTGATGGTTGTCTCTGGTCTATCTGGTTTCCTGGATATTGTTTCAATCTGTCTGACCTCGTGTTCATCTTTGGCCTCTCCAGTCCCTCCCTCTGTGATGTAGAGCTCTGTGTAGATCTGGTTCAGAGGAATTGGGATTCCTTGCTTTAGCAATTCCCTCAAACATACGTTGGAACTTCTTCTTCATATTAGATTTTAAGTTAAGCTGACACATAGCAGGAGATCCTAAGTGAACACAAAAACACATTTCACTAAGTAGTTGTACATAATATTCAGCTGCAAGAGGGTATAGAGACTAAACAAATTGATACTGTTGGCTAGTATGTTACTATTATTTTTATCAATTGAAATTGTGATATAAAAAGGAGATACCTGGTTTGTTGAAAGCAGGCATCTCCTGTTTATATCATCTTGTTTATTTCATCATTTCAGACACTAGTCCACAGTTAGTGTTAGATCAATCATCAAAAGAAGTCCACAGTGAGTACCACAGCAACTATAACAACACCTCAGATCCAATTACAAGGTCAAGGGTTTATAATTTATTGTAGTTGTAGAATTTGTGCTTCTCCTCTGAACCTTAGTACATATGTCTTGGAGGGGTGGAGCCAAGCTTTCAACAGACAACCAACTGCTGATGAACTGGATCAGAGGGTGAGAAAGGCTAATAAACAGATAGTAGACCCAAACATGTAATGAGGACAAACTGGTCTGGCAGAAAACTGAAGTGTTTCTCATGTATGCTAAAGAAGTCCCACTGAAAACCTCCATTCCTCCAATTTTCAATGGTGCCTGTTGAGGCACCAACCTATGAAGCAGCTAAGTGATACTTGTGGTGAGGGAAACTATAAACTGAAAGAAGAAGGTGCTTGGACTTGGTTGACCCATGTGTCTCCTGGAGCAGCACACAATTACAGGGAGGCCAAAATACAGCAGGTGGTTGTGTGTGTCTGTTATATTCATTAATTTATTATATTATTATGAATTATGATTCGTCAGCAAACATCTCATTTGTCCACTGTGCTAAATCTTTAGAGAAATCCTCTTACTGCTGTGCAGACGGTCAGCCAGGTCCTCCTGCTTCATACTCCTCAAGAAGTTCACTGCGATCTTCAGAAATGCCTCTCTGCTCTTCCTCTGCTCTTCATCTTGCAAAACTTCCTCATCTCCCTCCTCATTCTCTCTGCCTTCTGGATAATCTGGCTTCAGAAGCTTCTGGATCTTCTTCAGCTCGTTCTTCACAACGGCGATCATGTGGTCCTCAAGCAGCTGGAACAAAATATATGATTATATGAATTATGTGAATGACACAATCAAACTAAAACCATGAAGCCCCATGAAGTCCATGTTGGACAACATGCAACATAGAGAATATTGTAAACAGGACTGATGTAAAAGTTGTTGCTGTACATATACAAACCCTGAATATGGAGTCCTTGTCTGTTTGATGGTGCTCGGCAGATTGAGCACTAGGAATCCTGGAGCTCTCCTGGTCCACACTGTGGAGGAATCAAGAAGAATTAACTCACATAACATCTGTCCACACAAGGACTGACACAAGGTAAAGGTCCATGAAGGGACGTATGGATGTGAACAGTAAAACAGATGACTCTCAGTACTGGTAAATGTTTACTAGGCCTGTGACTACATCTTACATCTGACTTACAACTTACATCTGATCAGCTGATGGATGCTGATTTTTAAAGTCAATGAAATTGTCCTTTGATATGTTGCTCTTCATGGACAGACAGCTGGGTTCTGGTTCTTCCAGTTTCTTCCTGAAAGACAAAGATTATAATCTGCTTTGTGACCAGAACAAACTAGTTTCACTGCTGTAATGTCCTGGAATCCAGGATAAGTGTTTTTTTCTGAAGAAATTGTCTGTTTCATTAAGTCCAGGAAGGATAAATGTGAAAACAACATGAGATTATAAAACCATCAGAGCT